>VXBZ01002994.1:0-14618 GCA_013399135.1 Heliornis fulica
AGTCTGTAGGGAGGAAGCACATCAGGGCACGTGGAGCTGAAGGCAGAATGAGCTAGAAAAGCAAAGCTGGGCAGTCACTCGCTTCCTCCCCCAGAAAGGGGCATAGGTATAGAAGGAGAAAAAAATAAGGTATCCAAGGTTCATCTCTTCTCTCACTCGAGATGGGTAATGCTGTTGCACCAACTGGAGCTGCAGGAAAACGCTCACCACCACAGCAGGGTGATGGTCACTCTTGAGTGTTCCACATCTGCACCTTCAGGGCTGAGTCACTAAAGAGCTTTTCAGCTCGTTTTTAAGCTGCTTCATCTCTTCCCACAAGTTCTGCTGCAGGGAGGGAGCCAACTCTATTCAAGAACTGCACTATTTGACCCTGAGAAGCGGCACCAGCTCGCAGGTAACTTGCCGAGGTGGAATCAAACTGAAGACCAAAGGAACAGTCAGTCTCTCTCACAGGCTTCACTGGGGAGCTGATATTCTCCCACAAAAAAATTGAAAATAAAAAAAAAAGGGAAAAAATATTCATGGCCATCTTTCCACCTAACCTGAAATGCAAACACTACTTCTACTTAAATTATTCTTTTCTGAGGGTGGTTATTTCAGAGGAGAGAGTAAAGAAAGGAGGTGATGCTTTTAAAGACACACTAAGGAGGCAGTGGAAGGCAAGAGTGAAACTTCCCAGTCACCAAATCTGGGCAGTGCAGGTTTGTTTACTCCGCAGAATCCTCCCTATCTGCTCCCAGCGGAGTGCAGCAAGGAATAATTTACAATTCTCAAGTCATTTATATATTTATATAGAAATATATACAGAAACATATATAAAATATAAATCCTGTGGAATGGGAGGCAACCAGGGGAGCTAACCTATGACAACTACGCACTGACGTACTGTCCAGCTGCAGCCATCTTAGGTGGATTTTGTCTCTTCCTTCACCCTGTGGAAGCAAGCAGTGAAGAAGTGTGGTTTAAACAAGCAGCTCAGGCTGTGCCCAAGCTTTAAACAAGCCAGAGACTTTAAAAACGCTGCTTATATGGTCCAGCTTCCTCTAAAACATATTAACATGTTACAGAATGGAGACACGGTATTTTTACGGCCTCTTCATGGACAGGCTGGATGGTTGGGCTGGGACCAACAATATGATGTTCAACAAGGCCAAATGCTGGGTCCTGCACTTTGGTTGCAACAACCCCAGGCAACGTCACAGGCTTGGGCAGGAGTGGCTGGAGAGCAGCCTGGGGGAAAGGGACCTGGGGGTGTTGGTTGACAGCCACCTAAACATGAGCCAGCAGTGTGCCCAGGTGGCCAAGAGGGCCAATGGCATCCTGGCTTGGATCAGGAACAGTGTGGCCAGCAGGAGCAGGGAGGTGATAATCCCCCTGTATTCTGCACTGGTGAGGCCTCACCTCCAGTACTGGGTCCAGTTTTGGGCCCCTCACTTCAAGAAGGACGTTGAGGTGCTGGAGCGTGTCCAGAGAAGGGCAACGAGGATGGTGAAGGGTCTGGAGAACAGGCCCTACGAGGAGGCTGAGGGAGCTGGGGAAGGGTCTAGAGAACAGGCCCTACGAGGAGGCTGAGGGAGCTGGGGGTGTTTAGTTTGGAGAAGAGGAGACTGAGGGGAGACCTTATTGCTCTCTACAACTCCCTGAAAGGAGGTTGCAGTGAGGTGGGGGTTGGTCTCTTCTCCCCAGTAACAGGTGACAGAACTCGAGGTAATGGCCTCAAGCTGCACCAGGGAAAATTTAGGTTGGATCTTAGGAAGAACTTCTGTCCTGAGAGAGTCCTCAAGCATTGGGACAGGCTGCCCAGGGAGGGGGTTGAGTCCCCATCCCTGGAGGGGTTTAACAGACGGGGAGATGCGGTGCTTGAGGACATGGTCTAAGGGTAGACTTGGTGGCGGTGGGTTAATGGTTGGACTGGATGATCTTAGGGGTCATTTCCAGCCTTAAAAATTCTCTGATTCCATGGAGGGCTCTGCTCTCACAGTGCTGTATTGGCCATGCTGTTCTACACACGTGAGCATCTTCCCGCTAAGAGCCCGTGAAAAGGTTTCCCACACTCCCACAGCGCTCCTCCAACCCCTCCAGTTGCACAACATCCCACCGGGGACACAGGCTGATGCCCACCAAAGTACAGGCACAGCTATTTAATCCACCATGACAGGAGCCAGGGCTCACCCTTTGGGTTCTGCTTTCTCCTCTTTTGCCTTTTCCTCTTCTTTCTCATCTAGGAAAAAAAGGGAAAGCCAAAGAAGTCAGACCGTAGTGCCACAGGGAAGTACCAGCAAGGCAAAGTCCTACAGCGCTGGGAGGGCTTCTAGTCCTAGCTCTCACACTTACCCTTCTTCTCCTCTTCCTCCTTCTCCTCTTCTGTTTTCACACGTTTTGCCTTCTTAAAGTTGGCCACGTTTTTGCGCCCTCCTTCCCCTTCGTCTTCCGAGTCAGAGAACTCCTCGTCGCAGGATATTCTTTTATCGGAATTGCGGACTGCGTGCGAAGAGACACGCGGTGGTTTCAGATTCAGAAGGCACCGAGCACCAGCACCTCCAGTGCACCCACCCACCAGCCTTTGTAAGTCAGGATTTATCTTTCTACCTGCTGTACCTTCTAAGACATCGCTCCCACTTGCTCACGCCTCGGATCTGAGATCACACGGACGGCTTGGACCGGGTACAGCGTGATGTCTGGAGCCGACAGCGTCAGCAGCTTAACCAACCTCACGCTGGGAAAACCTGGCTGCCAGATCTGCAGGCCACCAGCCAACCTGCAGATAAACTAACCCCTTTCTTGGAAGACAACTTCTGGGATCCAACCTGACAGTCTCCCAGAAAGGACTCTGTGATAGCACCTACATCACAGCACCGTGTAAATTCTCACACTGAAGCCTGGGTTCTCCTGTTATGGAAATTGTCTGGCAAAAGTGCTGTTTCTCCAAGGAAGAGGAAGTCTATCAGCTCTGTGGTGCCCAGCATCATCACTTTACCTTACAGAATCAATCAGAACAGTGGGGACACATTCAAACTCAACGACTCTGGAACAGAGATATACCTAAATCATCTCCCCCTCTCTCCACTGGGGTGACTCAGCTTAGGGTCTGCACACCTTTGCAGCACACCCATCCTGTTTGGTTCTGTGCCCACTGGCTCTGCACATCACACTTCCCAGCATGGCAAGGCCAGAGACAGGCACGTACTTGAAATGCGTTTCTCAGGATCTTCTTCCTCTTCATCGCCGCTGTCTTCCTGAACAGCATCCTCAGGAATCGGCTGCATCTGGACACCGGGGGCATGAGGCAGCATGCGCAGGTTCTCAAAGAGACGTTGCCTAGAGCCAGCCAGGAAAGGAACAGCTCCGTCAGCAAGATGCCACCCACGGCTGCCAAGCCCCCAGTAGCAGGTGCCAGTCTTGGGAAGAAGAGCAAACACTTACTTGATCTTCTCGAGATACTCGTTGGTGTTCTGGTTAGTCATGTTGGAGGGGCTGATGTGCAGCTTGAAGTCTGGTCCAAAGTACTCAAAGTAGTCGTTATATGGAAGTTCTGCAGGCAAGTGGAAAGGGAACAAACACCAAATTACCACTGGAGTGATGACAGAATGCCACCAACACCACAAACTGCACTCCCCTAGGCACAGGAGCCAAAGCTCTCCCAGCCCAAACTCAGCTCAGGGCAGACACCTCAGCACCTGTGCTGAGCTTACTCAGCAGCTAAACACTATCAGCACACACAGACACTTCAGCAAGACAGCAAAGCTGCTGGGCAGCTTTTGCCAGAGGGGAGAGCAACAGGACTAAACCACAAACAAGAACATCTACTGCAAGTCAGGGCACCAAGAAGCTCCTCCACAATAACCATCAAGAGCTACTGAAACATCTCAGGGTCGCTGCTTCTCCCACAGCGACATCGCTTCCGGGAGTTGTGTCACTATGGTGTCACCCTCCCTCAGTCTTGCTCCAAAGGCTCCAGGGGAGAATTACCATTGGGAATTTCGGTGTCCAGAGCCACAGCAGTCTCATAGGTCCAGCACCTGGCCACATTACGGATGGTGTAGCCGCCTCCTCCCAGCATCAGCATTGGCAAATTAAAACTCTTCACGAACTCCACGCACTTGGCGTGACCTGCAGCGAAAGCAGACGAGGGAACGGTCACGGCCCCACGGCGCAGGAGCAGCCACGCTTCCACTGAAGTGGAATGACATAAGTCACACCAGTTGGGCACTGGCACCTTACCTTTGATGGTCAGATTAAAACAGCCCAGCCTGTCCCCTGACAGAGAATCCGACCCGCACTGCAAGACAACTGCGCTGGGCTGGAACGTCTCCATCACTTTAGAGATCACCTAAACAAGGAAGCCCTTGTTACACACCCTCCTCCACGGGACAGCGTCACCGTCACGTCCATGTCAGCAAGTGACACGAAGACATCCCTACTGTCCCCACAGCTGCTGGCTCTGCCCTATCGGTAACACTGAGGCTCTTACAAAGAGCTTACTGACGACAGGCTGCAATTGTGAAGGAGGGATACAGCCCCTAAAGAGTCTTATCAGAGAAGAGAGAATCAGTCTCCCCACAGAACAGCTCTGTGAGCTGCCCAGTGACAAAGTAAGATCCCCAGAAACTAACTCAGCAAAGACATCGTCACTCACCGGCTTGAATATTGCTTCATAGGACTCGTCATCAATTCCGTCCCGGAGGGGATAGTTGACAGCGTAGTACTTGCCTTTGCCTGCACCAATATCCTGTGAAAGACAGGAGAGACCACAAGTCATCAGAGAACCAGGTGCAGCACACAAACAGCGCTCTGAATTAGGAAGGGAAGCCTGGGATTCTGTTGGGATTCATCCCAACTCAAGCCTGGGCTCCCACTGACAAATACTGTCTGGGCAGAAGGCAGCAAGAGTCAGTTGCCTCCATCAGCAGCTTGTCTGAAGTGGGTGCATGTGGCCCTCAGCTCTCAGAGAACAAAAATCTACCACTTGTCACCACTTCCACGTTGCTGTGAGCTCACACACTCCCATATCGCCGGCAGAAGCCGTGCTCTTACACCGCAACAGAAGAGGCAGCCAAAAATTCTAGTTACAAACCTGTATGCTGAGGGATGCACAGCCCAGAATAGCAGATGGGGGTGATTCTACAGGCTACTAAGTGAAGGAATGTTGAGGGTTTTTTTACTTTAAAATAATCCATGTGTTTTTACATTTCCATTATCTCTCTCGTACCCAAGTGATTTATAAAAAATAATGATTTAATCTAGGTTGCAGAGCAGCTGCATGTAAATTCATATCACCAGTGCCAAACTCTCAGCAGGGCTGAAAAAAAACCCAACTCACAAGTAGAAGTTCAAGAGAATTTAGATCAGGAAAACCTCATTGCACTGAAAAGTGTGTAAGGTACAGAACCTTTCACCCTGAGAACAGTGTTCTGCCACACCAGCAGTCACACAGTGAACCACACCTGTGGCTAACCCGAGACGAGTGCCAGAGTTAATGCCACAGGACAGTAACACACAGAACTGACTCACAGGAGGAAATGCCAGCGAGATAAACCAACACAGGGAGAAGTATTCCCTCATAAACTTGGCTTGGGTGGCCCAAGCTTTGTTTGCAAGTAGCTACAGATGACCAACACGTCATCTTGAGTCACTCTCCCGAGCGTAATCCCACCAGAAGGCTGCTCAGAGACCGGTATCAAAGCCTCCATTTTATTACTGTAAGGCCATGATCCATGACCAAAGGGCACAGGAGCTGAGCCAGCTGCCTCACCTATACACCTTCACCTGTGTCAAAAAGGATGCTGCTTTGAGAGTGGGAAAACCCAGGAGAGCAGCTCCTTCAGTTCAACCAGTGTGTCAGCAAACAGATGGGAAAGACCCACTCTGAGGGCAGTTTTCTGCCAGGCCTTCACTCATGCTCACCCGCAGGTCCCCTGTTCCGGGGAAGTACTCTCCGTACTTATGGAAGGACACGGTCATGACACGGTCTGTGGTGTAAAAGGCTTCCTCCACGCCATCTCCGTGGTGAATATCAATGTCAATGTACAGCACTCTCTGGTGATACCTGTGAGCAGAAAGGGGTTGAATTATTGCATTTCCTCAGAGCAGGAGCTGCCTCTACCAGCGAGGAACTTGGTGCTAATCCCCAGGCTGCACAGCTACCCCGTGGCTCTCTCTCCAGAGACTACCAGCAAAAGGGCTGTGGAGATGTGTCTTGGTCAGCAGTGACACACAACCACAGAGGAAAATAAAGCAGCTTTTGCTGCTGCAGCTGATCTCTGAAGGCAGACTCAGTATATATTCAGATTCAGCCAACAGACTGTGTATTTATGTCCAAGCCTCCCACCGAGGTCTGGCTTGAGCCAAAAGCTGTTAGGTTTTAGAGCTGTGTCCCTTTGTCCAGGGTGGATGGTAGAGAGAAGGGTCTAAGAGCAACCACACGATGCTCCGGGATCTATTGGACGTGTCCCTTCAGGAGAGGGGGCACTGCATCCCAAAATACAGCTGAGTCAGCCCTTCTGGGAGAACCCAGCTGGAAAAAGCAATGAAAAGAGCAGCTTGGGAAGAAAGGTCTCACTCAGAGGAAATGCAGAGGAATGGACTAATAAGAGGGGTACAAAACAGCACTGCCCGTACTTCAGGAGCTCCAAGATGGCCAAGACAATGTCATTGACGTAACAGAAGCCAGAGGCCTCCGACTTCTTAGCGTGGTGAAGGCCTCCTGCCCAATTCACAGCAATATCTGTCTGTTGCTTGTTCAGCTTCACAGCACTGGCTGTGGGGAGAAGAAAAAAAAGATGTCAGTGTGAGAGCAAAGGCCCCATCAGAGTAGGAGGGGCAACGCACGAGCCCCTTACGGTCCCGTCCTTGTCAAATGCCCGAACACACACAGAAGCAAAGCCCAAGGGTTTAACACTGGGTTGTCTCAACGACTTCCAAAAGGTGAGGGAAGGAAACACAGCCTCTGTTTTGTCCCTAAGGACTTTCCACCACTTCCCACTTTTGCCTCAGAGTATGAAATTGGCACGAGTCCACAGTGTTCTAAGATGGGGTCACAGCTACGTCTAGATTACTCAGTGCCCCAAACTAAAGAGTTTAATGAAAGGGTTAATCCAACATGTATGTGTCCTCATTCACTGAAAATGCATTTAGGCAAAGGAAGGTCTCTTCCCCCAACCCCTTCATAAGCTTTCTGTAAATTCTGCATCTTCCAGGATCAAACCAAATGATATATTCTGGGTAATGACATATTCTGTGGAAAAACAAATGATATATTCTGTGAAATGATACAGTCTGTGGACACCACAGCCTCGGGACCAGAGAGCCTGGAGCTTCAAAAAAGCCTCAGTCAGTACTTGTATGTGCTGCTGAACTGTGCTACAGGAAATACAGACTTGTAGATGTCATTGTGGGAGTAGTGGCCACAAGGTTTTAACGCCTGTGCACACTACCACAGTTCTGCAATACTGCTCTTTCTGCAAGGAAATATCTGAAAACAGTGAAAGCATATTAAATGCTCCATGTTTGCTCAAACCTTCCAGGTTCTATTTTGTCTCATGTCCAGAGACAGTGGCTTTTTGTTAAAAACAACGGATAAAATAACCCTTTTCTTTCCTTTCCAGGTCATGCCCGCCCAGAACAAGGTTTTTACAACTTTTTATCTGTAAAGCTCATGTTGATTTTTCTTTTTTTTATTGAACCCCTGCTGCTGCTGTGGTTTTGTTTTAACTCTAACACTGGTGAGGTTCTTCTACGACTTTAGAGTCCTTCAGATGCTCAGTGAAGCAACCTGGACTAGTGCAGAATAAATGCAGAGGGATCTGTCAACACACAAGAGGCTTGAGCTCATGCATGGGAGGAAATCTAATTGCTAAGAAAATCAGAAACAGGTTCAGAGGGCTTCCCCACCACCACCTACAATGAGTTATTTCCAAGTCAGAATGACATTTCCCTTAAGCAGGTGTATGTAAAAGGAAAAAAAAAATAGGACTTGTGAGCTTACCAACTGAGCCTCCAGCAGAGAGTTGACAAAACTCAAACAACCCATCAAACACAGGGCAGTCTTCCCCAACGTTAACTTGAAAAGAATAAAAGAGTAAGACAAAACCACAAAGGGCAAAGCTTATACCACCACTCTGATTTTAGACACTAATCGGGTAAAGGATCAAAGTTTAAACAAAAAAGACCCCACACAAATCATAAAACATTCACTGCATCAACCTGAGGAGGCACAAGGGTTGTTGCTGTAGGGGAGATGCTCCTAAGAAAAGGAGAAAGCAGGTCCCAGGAGCTCTGTCCTGCGCCACCTGCTGAGACTCTGCCATCTCCTGAGGGATCCCAAGACCAGACAATCACGCTGGAAAACGAGTGGGTGGAGAGGAGATGCTATCACTAAGAGCTCTGAAACACCCATCCTGAGCAGCAGCTCATGAAGTGCATGCTGAGACAGCACATTTACTGTGGTCTGCTCTGCTCCAGCAGCACATGCTGGTCACCAAAGGCACATGTAGGCTGTGGAAAATGAGGGCCAACCCCCCTGTCGCTACCCTGCCACTGGGCACTGTGACTTTTAGGGGGGATCAGCAGCATTTCTGACTGCAGAGCCAACACAGAACTCCCCTGCACGACCCCACAGCAAGTGGGAAAGGCTTCTGCTCTGGTTTCCTGCTTTATTGCTGATGGGGAGCTAAGAAACAGTGCCAGGGCTGCAGGAGAGAGGAGGCAGACAGTGGTGTGTGCTGGACACTGAGGTGGAAGGAATTGTTCCTGCTTTCCAATTGTTTCAGCAGGTAATTAGCAGAGTTTGACTAGTTAATTCAAAGAGATGGCTGGAAGCTTTCCCTGTTAAGTGAGGAGAGTTTAGTCATGGATTTCTGCATGCTTCCCATTGTAACAGACTAAACCTCTTGCCCCTCAGGTTACAAGGCAGTTTTCCCAAGTCCTGGGGCAGGCAACAGAGCATTAGCAGACCATTCACTAACTTTACTACCCCTTGGAACTTTGTGGGCAGTGCTGACCACACCTGAAGGCTTCCTTTCCCCCTGCTATTCCAGAACTGTTGTGCAAATAAAAGCTAACTGGGCTTTTTCTGACCAGGAGATTGAAAGAAGCCAGGACTTCTAAAGAGGGGTATCACCAGTGGGGGTCCACTGCCTGACTACAGGCATAAAGCTCCAGTGGAAGATGAGAGGCACAGACCTGCAGCAGGTGGGTGAGGAGCTTCATATCTCAGGGAGCACAACCAGGGAGAGCTCAGCATTAAAGGTAGAACCATCCTCATGGAAAATGCAGCAGCTATCCCTCCCTCACAAGGAAAGCTGAAGCACCAAGCAGGCTACAGAGTCCTGCCACTGTACTCGGGAGCGGTGACCCTGTCTCCTTTATCCCTAATTTCTGTCCTGAGCTTCTTGTGCTGGCTCTCTACCTGTACAGAGGCTAATGTTTTGCAGGTCTGGTTGAAGAACAGCTCTGTCCTCTGCATGTTTATGATTTAATTTTCATATTTTGCCTCCTTCAGGTAAAAATAGTTCTGTGGAAGTACAGTACAGAAAATGTTGAATACCGGAGAGAGCAGAGTGGGCGTTTATGAGCTGTATCTGCTCCAGGGGTAAACAGTTCAGTTTGTGTAAATATGTACTTTGGTATATGTCATTTGGTATATTAAGGCATATCATCTACTGTAGGAAGTCCTTCACCATATATTACTCAGGAACCATATTACCCATTCTTCTCACAAGATTGCACCTTACTATCTGTCCCCTTTGGCTCATACCAGCTTGCCAAGTCCTTCTACTTCAGATTTCTTCTAAATTGGAGATCACACTCCCCATAAATGAACCCCATGGGCTAACAAGTCTTTTCTGCTTCAAGGACTGCAGTGTGCAAGACCAAAATACTGTTTAAACGAACCCTGAGCCTTCCCCACTGTTTGTAGTTGCTAGGAACCTAGTTTGCTGCAGTCACTGCCAAAGAAAATCATCTCAGAGTTGCAGAGACAAAAAAAAAGGTTTCTTTAACACCAAAGCTGGCATTAAAGAGCAACTCTGTGGACTGGAGAGGTTAGGGCAAGAGTTCAGCTCATAAAGTAAACCATATGGACATAAAATGGACAGGTATCACTATGTATCTCAATCCTTCCCCACCTGAAAGTGCCACTGCCCTGAAAATCCTCCGAGGTTACTGCAGAATTTGGACAGAGATGATGAGCTGGGGCTTTGTTTGTCTCTTTTAAATTACACAAGCCTTTCCCACCCCAATACCCTGGTGAAAGATAAGCAATAACACAGAACAAGCCCAGCTCAGCAATGGAGTTGTTCAGACACTGCTCAGCCAGGAAGGCAAGTCAGAGGAGTTTCCATCAAAACACAAGACCAAAAACAAGACAGCTGGGTCAAAGGGTTTTCCTCAGCTCTTTTGGCTTGAGAAAGGGACCAGTTTTGAAAATGTCTGATTTACCAGAAAAAATAAAAACCCCAAAGTCAGCAGAAAGACAGTTTCCCGTGGTTCTTCCTACTCCTTTTATCACAAACCTCTAAAGCTGGCTCAGAACCACACATTTTAACCCTGGCAGGACCTACAGCACTACACATGTAGCTTACATCTTTGCATCTGCTTGCTGTACTCAGACATGTTATCGGGGCGGATGGATCGCAGAAATTTTATGTAGTCATCACTGTGGTACTTGGTCATTTCTTCTGCATTTGCCTTGTGAGGGCGCTGCAAGTACAAAAAAAAAAGAACAGGGGTTGTTTTGACACACATTTCTAGTCCTAATTCTCATATCCAACGTCTGTGTTTACTCCCAGTACCAGCAAAAAAATCTCAAACCAGCAGCATTTAACATGAGAAACTTATTTTCAAAGACAAGAACGCCACTACTCAGCTAGACAAAGAAAATATATAAATTACAGGGAGAAAATTGATATTCCAGTCTCCAAAACTTATCTGGAGCAAAGAACAGCTCATTAGAAATAATCAGAAGAAAGCAGAAATACATCAGCACTATTGTTTATTGGGCTTTTTTATTTCTTCTTTGGCTCATCAACAGAGAACTTGGGAGTGTGAAGCATCAAAATTAAAGCCTGACACATAAACCAAGATCTTTCATCTGAATTTCTCCTCCTGACCAGCAGTACACTTACATAGATCTCCATCTTCCTGTACAGGCCATAGTTCAGCAGTAGGTTGTGGGTCATCCGGATCCTGTGGGGCTTCATGGGGTGTCCTTGACCATAATAGTAGTTTCCAACATCACCTGGGAGCAGAAATGACTTTGTTACAGCAGGGAGAACTATTGATTCCTTCAAAGAGAATCAGGGCCACAAAAGCCATGGGGTCATCTGTCATTTTATCTGGCCTTCAGCAGCACATGGGTCTCCCATCTTGTTTGCAAGGGTATCTCCATGGATTCAGAAAACTTTATCCTAGACTCAAATAATATAAATATTTGGAAATAAGTGTACAGCCTGACAAGGGATTTTTAAATGCCTTTTCTGGGGAAGGCAGTGAGGGCAGGCTTTGAGTAGCTAACACCACATTGCCCAAGTGAAGAGGAGGGAGCTCCAGCTTTCTTGGGCAGGAGGAGCTTTGGGCCTCATCCATGATGGCTCTCCCAGGTCCTCTCCAGGCAGTTGAGGTCCACTGTGACAGTTCACATGGACAGAGCTCACAGGTTTCATGGAAAAAAGCAACCACGGGGCGAACCCCCCCCCACGGAGAGGCACACCAGTTTAATCCCAGCTCAGACAATGACTCATCAGACAGAGCACTCAGAGTAGACTCTCTACCTCAGTTTCTTACTCTTCACCCAACAGAAACATGACACAAATCCACTAATTCTGTCAACAAACAGACACCACTGCAGCTCTAGTTTCACAGCTGCCCAACCACATTCCCCCTATACTATTCCTTGGAATTGTTCAGAAGAATCCTGGTCTCTACCAACTGTGCTCCCAGGCAGATGTGCCTGCTGAGCTATCCCACGGGCACCAGTGGATACCTACCAAGATACCCCCAGGTCATCTCCCTGTGTGG
Source organism: Heliornis fulica (assembly GCA_013399135.1). Taxonomy (NCBI): domain Eukaryota; kingdom Metazoa; phylum Chordata; class Aves; order Gruiformes; family Heliornithidae; genus Heliornis; species Heliornis fulica. The sequence continues at coordinate 12,016 of VXBZ01002994.1, forward strand.
ATTATTTCCTACCTACCAAAAGCCACCCTGATGCTGCACTCTCCCACAGCAGGCGCCGCTAACTGAGGTTTCCCACCCCCCCCCAACACACACTTTCTCCCAGGACACTTATTTTCATGAAACTTTTGAGAAATTTGACTTTCAGATTTCTTCCTCCTGCCTGATTTGGCTGCGAGAGGCACAGGCACAAACTTCACCAAGAGCAGGAAACGCTCCGCCAGCCCCACGCGGCCGCAGCAGCAACGCACCAGCCTCGTTCCCTTGGGGAACCCAAGTTGTCCCTGGAGTTGTGCAACTCCTGATCAGTTTGGGAGGCAGGAGACCCGATCCAGTCTGGCTGGTGACTCAGTTGGGATTATTAATATTTCATCACCCATCTTCCTCACAGTTCACTGCTGTAGTTTTTCTCTTCCTGTGGACACGGCCCCGTTTTCAGAGTAGATGTAAAGGGTGAGAACCCCACACCGACCATTCTGCTGCTGGAGTTCATCTGTTTGTGGCAGTATGGTGAAACTGGGTGCTCTTTGCACAAAGGTATTTTGCTGGTGCAACTATTCCTATAGTAAAATTGGGTTAAATCAAGCTGTGTGGACTCAATCTTACATGCTCAAGACCCTATCTAGGAAATTCATGCATAAAACTTCAAAAAATCATCATCATCTCCCTTCTGATTGTCAGCAAAATGCCCTGGGTGAAGCCTGGCTTCCAGAGCTTACTCACTCTGCTACACACATCCCACCCCATGTCCTACAAAGCAGCAGAGGAGCTCCTGGCTGTCAGTGAAGATTAAAAGTGTGTGAACTCAACAGATAGCTCTTCCTGTCTGCTGGGGTTAAGCAAGTCCTTACACAGAGAACAAAAAAGGGAGAATCAAATATTTTTAGTTCAAACCCTCACACCCCCACCCAGCACCCCATAGGATTTCCAGGAAGGACCCTCACAATATCCAATTACCTTTCCCTCATCCTCTCTTACCCCAACCTGGACCCTTCCTGGCAGCCCAGGCTCCTCTCCCAGCAGCAGACATCCTCCTGCCACCTGAATGTTGTACTTCAAGGAACCATCCAAATGCACCAGCCAAAACAGCACTTGGAGACCTCCCTTTGGGGAATTACCACACTAGCTCGTGCTGCTCTAACCTCCCTGCATGGAAAATGAAAAGACCCTAACAAATCAGCCTCCCCCAAACTGCCAGTTAAGCCTTCCCCTACAATAAAAGCACACTTTCACCCTAGGACATGCTGTGGATGTTTGCCAGCTGCTAATAAAAAATAAAACCGAAGAGTGGGGGAAACAAGGCGCAGAAACCTCACCGCAGAGTAAATTAGCGAGGGCAGCTCTGAGCAGGAGTGTGTAACACTAACTCTGTGTAGTTACTGTGCAATTAGGACTACAAGGATGGCATCTTCTGGTATTTTCAAGCAAAATGACTGGTTATTTCGTAGGTAAGGCATCACCATGTGCCTACAGAGAGATTAGAGCTCGGCTGAAAATGGACAAGCTGCTTTGTGAATGTGTAATGCAAGGACAGGGATAAGTCTGGGAGAGCATTTCTCTTCCCCAGGTCCAGGTCATGAGTGTGTGTACGGTGTTCTGGCACTTCCCACAAGCACTCTGAGTTGAATTGAGGCATTTCAGGGCCCAGAGCTCCTCTATGTTATGTTTTAATATGGTGGGTGAGCACAGAGCTTGGTTGTGTGATGAAATTAGGCTCAGTTTCACTGCACCCAGAGCTCTAATCCGGGCTCCTCCTCCCTCTGCCCTCTCCAAAAACACCATCTGAGTCAGAGACCCTCTAGAACTGTCACTACAGGTTGCAAACTTACCACCTGGATTTACCTTTCTAGAGAAAGAGAAACTCTCACCATACGCCCCGCACGCAGAGCCCACTTCACCGCCTGAACACTGAGCACATCCAGGAGCCAGAAAAACTTTTTTATTTGGTTTTACAGACTAAAAACCAGGACAGACTAGAAAATTGCACAATACCTTTCACAGAGAGCCACCACACACTAAAAGGAGCTCGCCCAACACCGAGGCACCGAGTCGCCCCTCCGAAGGGGAGGCAGCAGAAGCAATAGGGCCGTGATTCCTCCCACAGGCTGTGGGGTGAAGTGAGGGAAGATATCCAGCTTGGGATTCAGTCAGTCTGAACACCCCATTACTTCCCTATGGGATGGCTGAGAGTCCCAAAGCTGGGCCTCCCCAGCCTCAAAGGTCAGGGGAATGGGGGGGAAGAAAGACAGCCAGCCTACAATCCAGCCAAGTTTGGAGACAGAACTAAACAACGGTCTTAGACACAGCAACTCCCTGCAAACCACCACACAGTCAGCCTGGCTCCCAGCATCTTTGAGTCTGTGACTTGTTTGACAGCAACAGAAGTTTCAGGAGTGCCTCTTCCTCTTAACATGGCTCAAGGAGGTTTCTTCTCCCCATAACCTGTCCTGTCCCCCAGCATTTCCCTGATTGCTCCCCATCCTCAGAGAAAGCTTCTTCGGCATCTTGGCAGGGCTCGCTCTCACTCCAGCCTGAGCCCTTTGCAGCCTTTCCTCACACCCACATCTTCTCCATGCCACCCCATCCCATCCTACTCCCCAACGCTG
>VXBZ01002994.1:36505-48664 GCA_013399135.1 Heliornis fulica
CCTGTGAGGGGCCATCGCTGAGGGGAATGTGGCGGCAGACCCGAAGTGCGGCCCCTCATAGCAGCGAGCCGGGCTGGAGATGGCCGTCCCTGATGGGGGACAGCGGTGGGCCGGGCTGACCCGGTGCGGCCCCTCCGACTGCAGGAGAGGCAGCGGCGCTGGTGCTGGTGGCCGTGCTGTGGGGCAGCACCGGCCCGTTCCTGCGGACAGGTGCGGCGGGGCTGGAGGAGGTGCGACGCCAGGGCCGGCTGCAGCAGCTGCTGGCTGAGATCCGCTTCCTGGGCCTCAACTACAAGGTGCGACCCTGTCTGGGCTCCTGGGGCAGGGAGGTAGCAGAGGGTCAGACTGCCTTTGGGGTCATTCCTACCTATTTACTGCTGGACTTGATACTCTTAAACTGTTAAATATTCCTCTAGCATCAGATTTCCCTTATCCTCAGTAATATTTCATTTAATTACCCAGAGCACTGTGCATTCAGTATAGAACTGAGACTGCTTTTGCAGACAGCAGGTCATCAGCTCTCATATATTGCATGAAATAATCTGCCTCCTGCAGGTTGGGGAACTGAGACGTTGAGCAGCTTGTGAGTGGCAGCAGAGTCACATTTCCGCTGCCAAACACAGCACAGGGCGAGCGGGTCTGGGCTCCTTTGCTGGCTGCTCGCTGGGGGTGCACAGTGGGTTTGCCAGCAGCAGCTGAGATCTGTGTTCTTCCTACAGTACGTGGTGCCGTTCCTGCTCAATCAAGGTGGATCTCTCCTCTTCTATCTCACCTTGGCATCTGTAGGTTAGTTCTCATTGCTTTTGTGAGGGGGTTAATCAGAACTTTGGGAGGAGCAATGTAATTTTTTAGTCCAGGGACTGAGCTAAATATCAAGCAGCTGTCTTGCACGACACTTGTTTTATTGGCATTACATTTTCTGTGAAATTATCCATTTTAAACCATCTGTGTTAAAACTCTTTGCTTTCAGACCTGTCCCTGGCAGTACCACTCTGTAACTCCCTGGCTTTGATAGTCACGCTGGTGACGGGGAAGATTCTGGGAGAGGACATTGGTGGTAAAAGTAAGTTTCAATTAAATACTTGTCTCCTGCATCTGTTTGCTGACTCAGTGTGGGCTACCCTCTAGCTCCTGAAAAAGAGCAAAAGCTCACACTAGTTATGTGGTAGCTCTTGCTGCAGAAGCTAAAAAGGAAGTGAAACAGATCTGTAAGTGGGCAGAGCTGGTAAATTTTAAGATAGAACTGGCTGTCTAAACTAACAGAGTTGACAGGCCTGAGCCTTCACCTAAGTATTTAACCATCAGAGAAGCACTGCTGTGGAGGAGGAGTTCCCTTCAAGTCCCCAGGTGTCACCACCCATCCTGCTTTCCTCACCTTTTGCCCTACAATAACATTACCCGGCTCAGCAAGTCAGAGAAAGGCAGGAAGCTTGAAAGCCTCAAAACACCAGGACTTGGCACAATAGACATGGCAACACACTAAAGTGGGTTTTTTTTGTTGATAAAGTCATGTTCTCACTAGCCAGACACATCAGCAGCACTTTCTTAGAATCATGCTTTTCCCAATGAACACAGGCAAGCCAAACATCTGAATTCCCCACGAGCTCACCTGGTCCAGGTTCTATCTCTCCAGACATTTATGCTGTTCATTCACCATGATGTTTGTGCATCAGGTATTTAGCAGTGAGGTGGCTGACTGACTACTGCTGAATTGTGCAAGTACCCAAGATATTGTTGCTCTTTCTGTAGGGGCTGTGGCAGGAACGCTGCTCACCATCCTAGGAGTCACGCTCTGCGCAGCTGCCTTGTGAACAAGACACAGTGAGAATCACAGAAGCAGAGGAAAGAACCTGTTCACAGGTAACCCCCGGGCTGAAGAGGGGGGCTGCTGGCTCAGCAGCAGATTAATCTGCTTGGTTGGACCTCAGAAACTGTATTTTGACACATGGATGTCAAAAGATGGGAAAATGTGGGCTGTATTCCCGGGGTGGAACAAGGTGTGTTGCAAGGACACGTCTTGAGCTAAGGGATTTTTTTTTTTGTCTGTGGGTGTTTCAAGACAAAGATGATTGAATTGCCTTGTTCAGCACTGGAGGGTTAACAGATGGTTAATAAACTGTCCAGTGAGAGCTTCTGGGACCAACTGTTTTTTTCTGTAGAAGGAATCCATTTAGGAACTCTCCCTTTTGTGGCTAAGCAGATGAAAGGATCTTCCTCTTCACTGCACTCAGCAGCAGCACACCAGCTCACGCTGCACAGCCCCTTACATGGAGGTTACCAAGTGCTGGAATGCCTCTTGTCTGCAAAATAACAACAGTGCAGCTTGTCCCCTGTCCCTTGGGAAGGCAGCGTGTTCCCAGTGCAATTATCAGTCCAAATTACCAATTAGATGACAGAAGAAAAAGTCTTTGTTACCCTTGTAATGAACCGGAAGCTGGAGGAAGGGAAATACAGAAAGTCTTGCACAAAGAGGGTTAATACAAGAACTGTTTATTACTGTGACTTTCCCTAAACTGGGCAGATGCTCCTAAAACAAGTTAATGGAAACAAAATGTATGTAGCTTGGGGAACAGAGTCGATTGCTGCCAACATTATCCAAACATTCCAAATCAGAGGGACAGGGGTGTGTTGAAATGTCTTTGTAAGAAGTATCTGAGAGAGAACATGTTTCCTGGCAAAACCTTTGTTACACAGATGTATGTTTGGTTGGGTAATTCCTCCTTCCCAAGTTCAGATACAAAGAGGTTTCATTCAGCTCAGGGAAGCAGCCATCTCCTCTGCCACATCATCACACCATGGAAATGAAAGCAGGGGGGATCTTCATTATTTAATTAAACTATGCATGTGATTCAGTACTCTGCCTCTTGAGCCCAGATGATGGAGTTGCTTGAATTTAGAAGTGTGTTATCTAAGATCTTGGCCAGTCTGTGGTGTCACAGGAAGCTAGCCCTGTGCCTAACTGTCTCTCTGCCATCCCAGTCACTTTGAGGACTCTTCAGAGCTCTTCACCAGCACAGGAAGCAGCATTTGGTGCTTTTCATCCTCCAAGGCACTGCCATCCCTTTCCCTTGCCCCAGTTGTTTGTGATTTGTCTGTAGTCTGTGCCTTTTTTTGTGAGAAAGAACTACAGTTACCACCACAGCACTTTGCTATTACAGACAGACTCCGGAACTAAACTCCTGGATCCTGTTGCCAGCCTCACCATGGCTTTGATATGCAAACTTGGGTCTCTACATTACATTAAAAAATAGTTTAATGCCTAATAATGTTCTCTCACTGCAGGAGAGTGGTGACACTCAAATAACAACCATGTTGCAGAGTGATCTGGGGTGGATGGGGGGGAAAGGCCAGTGGAAAGCAGCGTCAGAGTGCCCACCCTGCTGAGAAATGCCATCCCAGCCTCTCCAGCAAACACAGCACACTAGGCCACACTGAGCCAGAGCTCAGGAACCATCACCTCACTCTTTACTAGTCCTTTCTCTAATTTAAGTTCAAAGGATTTGTTTTCCTTTGAAGTTTTAATTAATCCAAAGAAGCTACCTTGGCAGATCTCTGCACTGCCTTCAACAGAATGAATGCCATCCCATTACATCGATTTGAAATGTCCTTATGAAAAGTTTAAAACATTAAACATTACCCCACAAACAGTAAGCACACTGTGGACATTCTTCACACACAACTACTACTGAAAATTTTCCTTTAAAAACTGTTTAAACTTGTTATCTAGGAAGCGTGTTCGTTTGGTTTAGGAATTCCATGTTTCTTCCATGTCAGCTTCTGAGCTTCATCTGGCTCCAGGCAAGTTCTGCTTAACAAATTTTATTTGTGGGGACAGACTTTTAGTGTAAGAAATCTGAACACAGCCAGGAAGGATCTTACATATGGCACAGAAGCATTATGGGAAAGAAATACCTTACTGTTCTGTGTCCTCCTGGCTTTTGGTTTCAGCTCTGCAACTCTCTGGATAAGGACAGAAGTGGTGGGCTCAAAACCAGTCTTTGATTCCCTCACTGTAACTCCCGTTCTGGAAGGGGAATGTGCAGTACCCGGATGACACCCTCAGCTCTGTGAAATCGCTAAGCCCTCGATCCTGTCCCCTGGTTCCCCAGTTCCCTCTGGTGGTTACTGACACCTTTTACACGTTGCAGAGAGCACTGCAGGGAACCAGTGGGAGTTCAAACACGTGAGAAAACGGAAGGACTTCCCGAAGCAACTGCTGTAAACTATCGATTGGTGCATTCTCACAGGCTGGCTCCTGGAGCTGGCCTCTCTGCTGTGCAAAACCTGCAGCACTGATAGATCCTGGTGGGACCAGGAGTACTACCCTGCAGCTGTGACACTCCTATAGGGGCAGAAAACTGTTTCTCATACCTGATCAGTGGGTCCATCCACCCTTGTGTGTTCATCCTCTTTTACTTTCAGGGCACCTTGGTTCTCCTTCTGAGGGTCTGTGGCTTTAGCAACACTTTCTTCTGTGAGGAGGAGAAAAGAAAAAAGCTGGTCAAAGGGTGTTGCAGGTAGCCACAGCCTGGTTGTTTGCAGCCAGATCAGGAGAGGAAGTAAGCAGGAATACACAAGTTACAGCTTTACTGCTTGCTCAGTGCCTCCTCTTCCTCTGTGCAGTGTCCCTTTACCTTGACCAGGCCAGTGCTGCACAGTCCTGTTGCTCCTCCTGGTTTGTCCTGCACGGACAGGCTTAACATGAAACGGGGGCTCCTCAAGGTGAGGTTTCCTGGCTTGCCTGTGAGCTTGTGGAAAAGCAGCTGGGACCTTGTCTTCCTCTGCAGCTCCTGTGGTCTGCACCTTGCCCCTGTCCAACTGAAAGCATTCACCACACGCTTCTTGATAAAGCAGTTGATAAACCAAGAGAAGATTTGCAGGGCAAGCCACTAAACCCTGCAAGTGCCCCTTGATCCTGACTGGTACAGAGCTGTAACACTACATTCTCTGACCATGGTTTTAAGATGATGCAGCAATATAAACCACTTTCTGCAGGCACTATTACCTGTTGAGGTGGTTCAATGAGAGCACAGTCACCAGCACCACTCAGGGAGGTGACACAGAGTTCACCAAACTGAAAACAAGCAGAAAAAGCAAGAGAAGGAAAGGTTAAAAGCAAATAGCAGGGACACACGTTTCAGTGGACAACCCAGGATAGCCCAGGTGCTCTATCCCTGATCTCTTGCAGATTTTACTCACACAGTGAGCAGGAAGGATACCCTGGCTCCAGAATGAATTCTCCCCATCAGCCAAAAAGCAGAAGATGTAAGTGTAACCACTTTTAAGGAGCTGTGGTTCAGGCACAAAACAACTGTGACTGTAGCACACACCACCCAGCTGAACCACCTACCCTTCACCTACCCTTCTGTGGTGCTTTCTGCTCCTGCTGTTCGGGTATTTCCTGTAACAAAGAAGCAGCAGATACTCAGCATCAGGCAGAAAACAGCTGTAGGAGGACTCCATCTTCCCCTTCCCATAAGAGGAAGGGGAGGAAGGAGGCCTTTTTGCCTTCAGGGCAGGCAACACACACTCCACACATTATCCTCCTGCTTGATGAACACTGAAGTGACCAAAGCACTTGCTTTCTCTGGTGCTGAACTCTGGATTTCAGGGACTAACCCTTCTGCCAAAACTTCAAAACCAGAGTCTTTCTCCCTAAACTTCCAACACATGAAGTAAAACTCGAGTCTTGAAGCAGACAGGGCTGAACAGGAGGTCTGCAAAAAGAGGTGGCTTTAACAAGACCACTCGGCCTCAGTCTACCTACCAGAGTGTTCTGCATGCAGGATCCTGGGGCACCAGCAGCTCAAAGTAAGGCAGCTTTTTGTACTCCTCATTTCCCACTGCCACATAGTAACCACCATTCCCCAGCTCCTCCCCACTGGACACCTGGGATCCATCCAGCCTGCAGAGCCTGGAGGAGGAGAGCAAAGTGTTGAGAGCTGTCACAAGGCTGTGAGCGACCCCTCAGCGTGAAGGCAAATGTGCCAACTGATAAGTAGGACCAAGGGAAGTCAGCAGGGATCATTCCTAGTATTTGTGCACAGAAGTTCTGCACCCAGTGACCAGAGAGATGCAGAATCTCTGCTTTCTCCTTGGGTATCAGTGGAGATGTATAAGGAGAAGGTTTACATCTCTCTAGATGTAAACCCCTTTTTATGCCACACTTTACTGCTTGCTTATTGCATTTTCACCAGACACCAGCACCATCAGCCTTCCTCACAAAGCACCCAGAACATGGAGGGTTATACCTGATTTAAAGATGAGGAAACCCCAAAACGTAAAGGAGTTTGCAAAAGCAGAGTGGAAGTGGCTGTCTGAAATCCCAGCCTGTGCTCATCAGAGCTGTGTGTGCTCCAGACATTGGGAAAGGGGAGCCAGTGGTGCCAGATCTGGATACCCACTTGCTAACAGCTCCGCTGTGCAGGTCAGCTTTCTCTGTCAGTGTGGCCAGGAGTGCATCCCACTGCAGCTCAGTGCTCTTGGAGAGTGGCACTGGGAAGGGAGGGCTCAGCAAATCCCCATTCCGGAAAACACTGTGGTAGGAACAACCCAGAGCACGTCATGAGCCAAGCTGGTGCCTGGGCAATATTTACAGCAAGTGTGTCAGGTAGAGGCTGGGAATTGCCCCTGTGGGGCAGTATTCCCAGGATCTCACAGATAAATTCCCTCCTCCAGCCTCCAAAAGGGTTTCCCAGGGATTCCCCAAGGACAGAACACTGAGGTACTCACTGTATGGTGCAGGGCCAGCGGGTGTCCTTCTGCCATCGCGCTGAGACGTTGGACTTCCAGGGAGCTACTGTGTGGACCTGGAGACCGAGTTCAGTGCACAAGAACAGTGACAGCCCTGCCACCGAGCCTCCAGGGCTGGTCCCTTTTCTCTGTGGGACACCACCAGCCCGGGGACATGGATGGCCCCTAGAGCCCTGCCTACAGCTTCTTCTGGTAGGTGAGGTTTGTTGTAGCAACACCAGCGCTGGGAGGCTCTTTACAGAGCCCTCCCATCCCAGCAGTGCCAGCAAACCTGAGTGGACCCAGCAGCAGCAGCCACCTCTGAGATTTCTCATCCTACAGATTCCCCCGATCCCCACCCTGCACTCACAGCCTTAAATCTCAACTTCATTTGACCACCCTGCGCTCCCGCCTGCCCGTGCCCAGCGCAGGGACTCACCTGCAGACCCTCGCCGGTCCCCAGCGGTCGCAGCTCCACCCTCCGGCGGCTGGAATAGCTGTGAGAACAAGACATCCCAACCGGGCTGCAGCTGACTAACGAGCAGTGACACAAGGACCATGTGCATCACCACCAGACGTGTGGGTGACTTACTGGGGTCACCGCCTGAAATGGTTCTCCAGGTGCCTCTGGGTCTCCCAGAGCTTCAATCTCAGTTAGTCTGTTACATTTAGGACATGCTCAGCCCACTAAACCATTTCAGGTCCCCATGGTAAAGACACCCAGAACATTTTCCTGCTTTATGTTACTGATCAAAGCTCCAAGGGCTGATTGGTGTTAGTGCAGCCTGGACCACGTCCTCAATAACAGATAACACCAAGGAGTAAAATTCACTTCACACACACACACATCCCCTCAAGAGTCAAGTGATGCCACAAAACCCTCTTTAACCCTCTGTATTTCAAGATGAGCTGAAACACCTCTACTTTGTGCAGGATTAGAAAGCAAGAAAACCTTCACCAAGCCAAAGAAAAAGTGTTTGTCAGTGGAGACAGCACAACCACCAGCTCTGCCAAGGAAGCGGGCAGCACGGCCTCCCACATGCTACAAACCAAGGTGCTCAGAAAGCAGAGCAGCACCCATCACAACATCCTGCCAGCAAGGCATGCCTCCCCCACACCTCCCCCGAGATTTCATCTGAGACAAGTGACCTTATCAGGAGTATTTACATTTTCCATGTGATCTGCAACACCTCCAGTAGCTTCCAGTTAGAAAACAAGTCAATCAGGGTTTGGTTTTTGTTGGGTTTGTGCCCTTCTTTTTTTCTATTTTCCATTCACATCCCAGGATGTCACCCCAGAGGTGATCTAAAGCTGCTCCCCAAACCCAGAGACTGAAGTTCTGTTTACTCACTTGAGCTTCTTGAACTTTTCAAAGCCTGCAGCCACGTACTGACACCCGTCCTGCAGGTCCCCCAGCTCAGCGACGCGGTGGCCGTGCCTTGGCGTGTAGAGGCTCCTGACGGCCAGGGGTGCGTGGATGCTCCTGGTCACTTCGTTCAGGAACGCCTCGAACGTCAGGAACCGCCGGTGGTTCACTACAAACTTCCTCCCGGGGAAGAAGGGGTCACCGTTGCGATACACCACCACATTCTTGGCTGGAGGTGGCAGAGCTAAGCCACGGGAGCTCATCCCTGGGGGTCCAGCAAACCCCGCTGACCTGGGAGACCAACGTGAGGCACAAGGGAGAGCTCCAGCAGCCTCCCCTAAGCCCCAACCCTGTCCCTTCCCAGTGCGGTCTGGTGTGACCGGCTGTCTCCATGGTTGCAGGCTCAGCAGGAGGAAGTTGTGGGCTAATCAGGAGGCCACATCAAACAATCTGCAGAGCACCTTTCTATCAGAGAACCAGGAACCACACAGCTCTTCAATCCTTAAACACCAAGTACTGTGAGCTCCCTCACCAGCTGCTGTGGCCACCAGGCTCCAATTAATCAGCCCTGAGGTACAACAAGGGCCATTATCTTTACAGCAGCAGCTCAAATCCCACCTGGAGCAGCACTATCCAGAAGCTGTCACCCCTTTGCTCTCTGCATGAGAAGCACAGCAGATCTCTGTATCAGACAAACACCCACATCCCAGCAGACACACCACTCTTCACACTGGACAGCCAGCCACTGGTTGAAATGGACTGTGGGCTCACTTAGCTCTGCCCAGGAGAGGGAGACAGGAAGCAAGAAATCAAAGATGAGCATCAGTAAACAATTTTATTCATAAATAAGTGAGCACCATTCAGGAACAGGAGGGTACATCTGCTGTATGGTAGGAGTGACTGTTCTGGCACTGAAGTCTCAGGGTCACAGTAAGGAATGTATAAAGTCCCTTTCTGAGGGATCTCAAATGCCCCCAAACCAGAGTGACATATAAAGTGCCAAACCCTCAAAGTCCTTACATGCTCCCTCAAGCACCAGTCCAGGCAACTGACCAGAGACTTTACCATGACCAGAGATGGGCAAGTTGGGATCAAACCTTGTCTCCTGAAAGTCAGGCTTGATGTGCCATCACTCCCCACCAACTGCAGGGGATGTTTGGGAAACTCTCCTAACTTATTCCTTCAATGAGGTGTTCCCCAGAGCCTACCCCAAGCACTTGGGAGACCCCTGATACTGCAGAGCCACCCTGAATACACAGCTCAGCCAGTGATATGGGTCACCAGTGGAGAAGAGCTTGTCCTGCAGGTTCCATCAGGCATTTCAGTTCTGCCACAGGCAATGAGCTGGTCAGGAAGCAGCTTCTGCAAGTGACAATCATCCCAGCCTGCATTTTCCTGCAGGATCGTGCAACTTGGCCAACAGAATCAGTTTTTTTTGGAAGGACATCTCCTTGGGACTCTCTCCAGGACACACAACCACTCCTTGGCTTCACAGTGCCATTTAATCCCTGCTTTGACCAAAATTCCCATTTAAAACACTTTCTTGACACACTCATCTGAAGTGGAAAACACCCAACTCACAGAACTGGCTCTGTGAGGTTACCTCAGGTGCTGCAGCTCCGCACCAACACCAGTGCCTGGCGTGCTTGGCAATGCCCTCTACGGGCCAGGAGTCCCCAGCCTCTGTTTCAGCATCAAGTACTGCAAGAGAAAGAAGAATTAAATGTTAAGGATTAAATCCCAGAGACTGGAAGTAGGAGAAAGCCCATCCCTGTGGATTAGCCAGCAAGGTCTCTGTGCTTGGCCACAAGATGTGTGAGTCTCAGGCCTTTCACAGAATCATAGAATTTTAAGGCTGGAAATGACCCCTAAGATCATCCAGTCCAACCATTAACCTACCAACACCAAGTCTACCCTTAGACCATGTCCTCAAGCACCGCATCTCCCCGTCTGTTAAACCCCTCCAGGGATGGGGACTCAACCCCCTCCCTGGGCAGCCTGTTCCAATGCTTGAGGACTCTCTCAGGACAGAAGTTCTTCCTAAGATCCAACCTAAATTTTCCCTGGCGCAGCTTGAGGCCATTACCTCGAGTTCTGTCACCTGTTACTGGGGAGAAGAGACCAACCCCCACCTCACTGCAACCTCCTTTCAGGGAGTTGTAGAGAGCAATAAGGTCTCCCCTCAGTCTCCTCTTCTCCAAACTAAACACCCCCAGCTCCCTCAGCCTCCTCGTAGGGCCTGTTCTCCAGACCCTTCACCATCCTCGTTGCCCTTCTCTGGACACGCTCCAGCACCTCAACATCCTTCTTGAAGTGAGGGGCCCAGAACTGGACACAATACTCAAGGTGAGGCCTCACCAGTGCAGAATACAGGGGGATTATCACCTCCCTGCTCCTGCTGGCCACACCGTTCCTGATCCAAGCCAGGATGCCATTGGCCCTCTTGGCCACCTGGGCACACTGCTGGCTCATGTTTAGGCGGCTGTCAACCAACACCCCCAGGTCCCTTTCCACCAGGCTGCTCTCCAGCCACTCCTGCCCAAGCCTGTGACGGTGCTTGGGGTTGTTGTGACCAAAGTGCAGGACCCAGCATTTGGGTCATTTCAATCCACCCAAAGAGCAGCTCGCTCTGCCGACCAGCACCTCAGAGCACAGCACAGAGAGGACGGTATCCAAGCAGACACATCTCTGGAGCAGGCCTGGAACAACGCTTGCAACCAGATCTAAACAGCTCCTGTTTGCCTTCATTGGTCCTTTTTCCTCCCCATCTCCCAGAGAAGGAATAAAAAGGGTGATTACATCACCCCGTAGAGCCCTCGGTAAGTGCCCAACCCCGGGCGGCACCGCTCCGGCTGCGGGTGGCCGCCGGCTGCCCCCTCTCCTGGAGGCGGCAGGGATAGGCCCGTACGTTTTTACGGCTGGCAATAGCTTGTTGCAACCACAGCAACTCCATCATCAAGTGACTTCTGTAGGACTGGAGACCAGACCGAATTCGAGGAAGATCCTTTATGTCCTCAAGTGGAATTTCTGAAAAGAAATGGAAGAGTAACCTGGGATTAGAAGATTCAGAAGATGCCTCCTGCACCAAGCAGCTTCACACCTATCCAGGATGTCTCCCAACCCCTCTCCAGGGGGGAGAATATCCAGATATTCTCATTTTTTTGCCTCCCCAAGGACCTGCTGTGCCCCTGCCCTCAGCACCAGATCCTTCACACCATGCAGACTGTGTGCTGGCTCCATCCCTTACCCAGGCCAGCTTCCAGGGTCTCCAGGACAGTGTCCCACACCGAGGACACGTTGCTGTCATCCTGCCAGGCCTCGCTGTCTGCTGGGGCGCTGCCCCCCTCCTCAGTGCAGTTATCAGCGTCGGCCCTGAGATCTGGGGGGGTCACTACCTCGCTGTCACCCACAGAGCTCGGTTCTTTCTTGCTTTGCAGCTGGGCTACAGGTTTCACACTGCTGCAGCCCCCGTCTCGTTCTGGTTCTGAGACATCCAGCTCCCTCTGTGCTTTTTCTGCGCTGGCTTCGTCACTCAGCACAGCCTCTGTTGGACACTGATGCTCTGCTTGCACTGGCTTCTGAAGGGGAAATGCCAGAGATTAAAACAGAAGGAAAAACCCTGTAAAGATCTGAAAGGTGGCTCTGAGCCACTCCAGCTGTGACACCAATGTGCTCCGGTTGGGCAACATCAATTTTGTGATGGGCTTTTCCTTGAAGAAGTGGTAAAACCATTACAGAGGCCACAACAGGAGGGTCTGACCCTTCAGCATGACTGAGGTGTGTGCCCAGGGACAAGACCCCCAGGAGACACCTGCACTGGCCAGGAGTTTGACTTGAGACCTTCAAAGAGGCAGAAATGGGGTCTCAGGGGGACTCTTACAGGCTCTGGCACTGTCGGTGTTAGTCTGCAAACAGACTCCCGGGACTACGCTGTGCCGGCACCGGCTGCCCAGCCCCACCACCCCCACGGATTCACCGTACCCCTGTGCCCCCCTCCCCAGAAGCGCCGACGCCCAGACCTGGGGGACGAACACGGGTATGGGCAGGAACCGCCCCCTCCA
>VXBZ01002994.1:52809-63719 GCA_013399135.1 Heliornis fulica
CACCTCCACGACCCACACCACCTCCACGACCCAGGCCAGCTCCATGACCCAGACCAGCTCCACGACCCACACCACCTCCACGACCCACACCAGCTCCATGACCCAGACCAGCTCCACGACCCACACCAGCTCCTGTAGCACCGCGGCATCCCGGACGCTGCTGGGACAACCCAAAGCCACCCCAGGGGCATCGCTACCCAGGCAGCGCCGTCCTCAGCAGAATCCCCTCGGATCACCCTGCAGAACACCTGCCCGGCCGGACAGGGGGCACAGACAGACCCCCAGCACCCTGAGCCTGCTGCAGCCCCACGGCAGGATGGAGCAGCTGCTCCTCTGCTGGAACCCACCAGCTCAGGACAGCCAACGCCGGGAGGGCTGTGGGGTGGAGGTGCTGAGCACGGAGCTGCACCACCAGCTCTGCTGTTTCAGAAACACATGAGAGAGAGAGTCACTGAGAGAGTTTATTGTATAAAGCTGTAGGAAATACAGAGAGGGCTGAGGTTTAGGACACTTCCTTCTCCAGGCTGCTCCAAGCAAACACACAGATGGATTTGCCTGCATCAAAGCTTTCAAACAGGGGCTCAGCGAGGGTACAGAGTGAGCAACACTTCAACATGCATAACATTTTCTGTGCCTAAGTGAAGCTGGGGGGCAGGGGAGAGCCCCTCGGTCCCCCAGCGGGTTACAGGGATTCGTGACAGGAGGGTACAAAAGGAAACCGCGGGGAGATGCTTCCAGAAAAGCACGTGGAAAGCAGGGTCAGGGTTTGCATCCCAGAGAGACAGAAGCAAGAAGGATGTAGAGACACGGCAGGGCCGAGCATCCCGCTGCAGAGGGGCCATAGCAGGGCCCAGGGCCGTCTCTGCCACCAGGCAGGGACCACCCAAGCCCTTGTATGAGTCTGGGATGGCTCAAGATGTCCCGTTCGACCGTTTGGGCCAACGCAGGGGCTTGGGAGATGCAAAGTCCCTCCTTGGGGCAGCCCAGGTGCCACCTTGGCTTTGCTTCTCGTTTGGGACACAGCGAGGGATGAGTGTGGCTGGGGCAGACGCCGCGCTCTGCCCGCACTGGGGGGATGCTCGGCCCTGGCAGGAGCAGGCTGTGGCCACCCCGACTGCCCCCTCGGCTCTCCTCAAGGGACGACTCCCGCAGACCCTCCCCTCCAGCGCTGCCAGCAGCCCCTCCCCGAGTTAGCGAAAGGTCTTTGGTGTTACCTGTGCCTCTGGTGGCTGGCCCCGGCGAGGCAGTCCCCGTCCCGCGGCTCCCCAGGAGGGATGGAGCAGGAATAAAGTCCTCGGTGCTCTCAGCCTTCAGCACGCCCTTCTCCAGGGCGCTTCCCGGGGAGGGGGATCATCGGTGGGGTAAATAATCCCCAGGTCCAGCTCAGACACAGCAGAGGCAGCCGTGGGAGATGGATGGGGACGTGGCAGGGAGGTGGTGGGGACCGTATGCCCCGTGGACCTGCTTTGAGCATCTCCTGGGCCAGGAGATTTGAGCTCCTCATCCCACGGGGCCAGAGCACCTCCAAGGAGACAAGCAGAGCAAAGAGTCTGGCCTGCTAACAGGGAGGTGGCTACCAAAATCTGGAGGTGGCTCCTACCTGGCAGGACACCCACTCTTCTCCTGGCCATGCTCCAGCCTGGTGTCCCCAAACCTCCAGTCCAGGGCAGAGCCCAGATCGCTGTAGACCGTCTGGAAAAGGCTGTGCTGCAAAGCCACCCGCTGCACCAGGCTGCACGGACCAGGAGCTGCCGCCTCGTATCACACAGAGCAAGGGAAGCACATGGGGGGGAGAGAGAAAAGTCAGCACTGTGCCAGGGGGGAGCAAATACCTGCTGCCAGCGTGCAGATCCAGCAGCCCAACGCTGAAGCTGCTGCTGCCCTGTGCTCAGCTGGGGCCCTGGGCTCTGCTTGTGCCTCATCAGACAGGGAAACAAGAGGAAAGAGTAAATAATAGGGGGGTCTTGAAGCTCCTTTTTCAACTTTATTTAGCTTTGACTCTGCCCAGAGCCATAGCATAGCGTACTCTAGCCGTCAGGGAGGGGCACAGGGACCTCCTGAATGCGCCGTGGTTGGGGGGTCAGCCCCCATCTCCTGCGCCTTGTGCCCTGCTGCCCCGAGATGCTGCCGGGGTATCCTGGCACAAGGACCCTGAAGAATGAGGAAGCCCCTGGCCCGCGGCGCCCTCGGGGGCTCATAGGTCGCTGCTGCAGTCGCGGCACAGGATCTCGTCGTTGTCGGGGATGAAGCCTTTCCCGACCAGCGAGGTGCTGCAGCGAGCGCAGTTAAAGCAGTTGTGGTGCCAGTGACGGTCCTCAAAGGAGACGTATTTCCCACCACCAAAGCCTGTGGGAGGGACAGAGGTGTCAGAACCCTGGGGGGAAGGGACGAGCCTCCCATGCAGACCAGGTCTTGGCCTGTTGGTCTCTGAGTCAGTGCTGCACCGTGGCACCCAAACACCCCACGGGACATGAACCCTCTGAAGGACCAATCTCCACTCCAGATTTTGAAGGATTGAGTTCCCCAGGGCCTGAATCACCATTTTTTTCTCCCTGAAGAGGAGCAGGGAGTGGAGCTGCCCCATCACAGCGAGCGCAGGGGGGCTGTTGGGAGCAGCCCAGCCTGGAGCAGCTCCGTCCAGGGAGGGTGTTGGTGACACCCTGGGCAGAGCCACCCTGCTGCCAGCCCAGCCTGAGCAGCAGCAGCTTCTGACCTCTGCCCGCTGGGGCTGGCTGCGTGGGCTGGGACCGCCTTCTCCTGAGCAGCCACACACTGCTGGGAGCTGCTGGGAAGCCGGGTGCTGGGACCTGCGGGGTGCTCAGCCAGAGTCATCCTCTGAGTCACCCGCTGATTCACCGCTTTGCCTTCCCAGGAACAACAGTGGGGATGGGAATGGCCAAGCGGGGGGAGGACAGGGAGGTTTCTGATGATGATGACCCCCCAATTCCCCCGTCTCAGGATCAGGGGTCAGGCTGCCCTGCAGCAGTGTGCTGGAAGTCTCTGGCTTTCCCTGTCTGTGAGCAATCACTGCACAGGGCAGGGCAACCAGCCCATGGGAGGTGAGCCAGAGACACTGGGTCAGGCTATGAGGGGTCTCTTTGGGAGTATTTTCCCCTGGGCAGAGGGAATTCCTCCCCAGGGGCACAGCTCAGCACTCCAAACAGTGGAGATGAAGGCACAGGACCACTGCAACAGAGATACCCTCACATGGGGCTCCTCAGGGAGCGGGTGCCACTGTTTCTGTGGGAGATGTGCCTGGGGGCACCTTGCACTCCCCTGTCCCTGGGAGACCTGAGGTGCCTGGAGCCCCCTGAGCAAGCCCACAGGGTGCAGATGGGTACGAGCATCACAGGGCACGGGGCACACTCACACTCGAGGGGGCAGCTTCACCCAGAGATGTCACCAGGTCAGTTAGGGACCGCAACCGTGGCGGCTCTGCTCACCTGTAATGGGCTTCGTGCAGGCACTGCACTTCTTGGCATAGAGGTTCCCAAAGCACTTGATGCAGTACGGGTTGTCATCCTGGGAGGTGAACTGCTGCCCAGCCAGGGGGGTCTTACAGCCCGTGCAGACGAAACACTCCTTGTGCCACGGCTCGTCCCGGTAGGTGACACCTCCCTTGGTCAGGGTCTGCGGGCACAGAGCACACGCCGCTGGCACACCAGGCCGGGGCGCAGGTGGGAGTGGGGAACACCAAAACCGGGGGGCTTTGGGCCGTCAGAGCAGACGTACCTTTTTGCAGCGGGTGCAGCGAGGAGCGAACTTGCTCTCGTAACAGGGGACACAGTAATAATCCGTCTTGTCTGGGATGAAGGAGCGGGACCCGATGGGCTGCTGGCAGCTGCTGCATATGAAGCAGTGCTCGTGCCAGGTTTGGCCGTTGTACTCCAGCTTGCGGGATCCTGCCGAGAGGGGAGATGGTGGAGGGAGCAGGGCACACACAGGGGATGCTGGGGGCTGTGTGGGGTAAGGTGTGGTGCTGAGAAACAACAAAGGTGGATGGAGAGGGGACAGACACCCTCATGGAGTCACTGAATCCCACGGGTTGGGAGAGACCTTTGAGCTCATGGAGTCCAAGCCCAGGCTGACCCTGACCAGGTCACCTCTAGGCCATGTCCTTCAGCACCTCATCTCTTGGCCTTTCCAACCCCTCCAGGGATGGGGACTCCACCACTGCCCTGGGCAGCCAGTTCCAATGCCTAACAACCCTTTCAGGGGGGAAATTCTTCTGATGTCCAACCTCAGTCTCCCCTGGGGCAGTTTGGGACCATCTCTGTCTGAATAACTACCATGCTTGTTCTTCATCAAATGAGACAGTTACCTGACCATCCTAGGGCATTTTTAATGCTTCTTAATGTTATAAATCACCTTCAACACTTAGCAGAGAGTCACTTGAGGCAGTAATAGGGAAGAGAAAATTGTTACTAGAATAAGATACTAGGGAAGGATAGTGATGTGCTCTATGATAAGATCCCTCCCCACAGCCGCAGGGGAAGGGCTGCAGGACCCACAGAGTAACCCACATCTGAACATGGTGCCAGAGTGGCCAAGCAAAGCCAGTCCCTCGCCCCAGGCCATCTCCAGAGAGCTCACACACCTTCAGTCATTCTTTCTCCTAAGAAACCCTCTGTTATCTCCTCCCCAGCTTCTTTTCCCTGGGGGAAAAAGGGGAACAAGCAGACAGGGCTGCTGTGGCGATTATGGCTCAGGAGCAAAGAGCCCAGTTCACCCCATGCAGCAACCATGGGGCAGGAGAGCGGTTCCACTTGAGTCCCCATCCCTGGAGGTGTTTAACAGACGGGTAGATGAAGTGCTTGAGGACATGGTCTAGCGGTGGACTCAGTGGTGGTAGGTTAATGGTTGGACTGGATGATCTTAAGGGTCTCTTCCAACTTTAACAAATCTATGATTCTTCCTTGTCACCCCGGTGCCAGACCCTGCAGCCCCATCCGAAACCTCTGGGACCAGGAGCAAACACGGTTGCTCGATCCCGCCCGCCCCTACCTGGCATGACCGTCTTCTCGCAGGCGATGCATTTGGAGGAGAACTCGCTGCAGTAGCAGTCATTGCAGAGCAGCTCCTTGCCCTGGCAGGTGAAGGGCTCGTCGGCCAGGGAGCGGTCGCAGCGGAAGCATCGAAAGCAGTGCTCGTGGTAGTGGCGATCCTCGTAGTACAGCTCCTGCGGAGCACAGCCCAGATGAGGGGGGGGGTGGGATGCACCGGGAACCGCGCTGCCAGGCTGCCCCACCCCCCCTCTACTCACTCTGCAGTCGTGGCCAATGAGCTCTTTGCATTCGTCGCAGGTGTTGGCGAAGTGGGCGTCGTAGCAGGGGATGCAGTAGGGGCCGTTGTCCATCTGGATGTACTTGCGCCCGTACAAGGACTCCTTGCAGTTGTCGCAGTCAAAGCCCTCTGTCATGGTGCCAGGCTGAGGGGCTCCTTCACCTGCTGAGAGATCAGTGGAGATGCTGGCTCAGGATCTGCTTACACCACCTGAGGTGTCCCTGCACGGCCTGGAATTACCATGAATCCCCCCCAACCCTGAGCCAACAGCCCTCCCAGGACAGGACACGGGCCAGAGCTGCTGCACCTGCTCCGCGGCCCTACGCGCTTCCAGATCGCCTGCACACACTCGGGACTGGGGTGAATCAGGATTATACTCAGGTTCAACTCAGGCACCGTGCAAGCACACAGCGAGCTTCTCCCTGCCTGCCTCCTCGCTGGGAAGAGGAGTGTAAACGCTGACCAAGAGTGAGGTGGTTGTAAAACACGTTGTTTTGCATGAGGAGCTTTGATTTGGCCCCAGAAACACGCCTGTGGGTACACATCTGCTGTCACACTGGAGCAGCCACCCTCACTGCCCACCGAGCCGCTTGCCAGACCCATGCTCAGCCCCCAGCCCAGGGCCACGTCTCCACTCACCAACCCCAGGGCTGATGGGCTGTCACCCTTCCCGACTCTGGAACCTCTCTGGGACCTCAGAGCGGACACTCGCAGGGTCAGGTGCCCCACGCTGCGCCCAGGTACAAAGCTGCACCCCAGAAAACTGTTTTGCACCCGTTGCACCGATGACAAAGGCTCTTCAGGGAGAAAGTGTTGGAGAAAGTGGGTGTTTTACGAGCAGGAGAGGTGCTGGGGCTTCACACGCAGGAACCAGACCTCTCTCATTGCCTCTTTCTCCCTCTCAGGCGAGAGAAGCGCTAATTCCCAAACTAGAGTATCTTCCTTCTGTTTGCTTTAACCTCATTATTCCTAAATATGGAGTTTTCCACTTGCAGAATCACGCCCTTCTCTACTACAGGTTGCCATCAAGTGTGGACAAGCCCATGGAATTACATCTGAGCCGGCGGCGGCAGAGCGCCGCTCGCTGCCGCCGTCTTCACGAACCCACCCACTTCAGGAGGAGGTTTTATGGCTCAATCTGCAGCTCATGGTTTGGTGGGGCAGGGAGCTCACCTCTGAGCCTGCTGCCTCCCTGGGGCTGGAAGCAGGCTGCAGGGCAGGCTCTGCTGCAGACAGCTCTGATTCAGGGCAACCAGCTCCCCAGGGCTATTCTTGGCCAAGCCGCGCAGCTCCCAGCTGTTGTCAAGCCCGGTATGTGCCGATAGGGCTGTCGGTGAATAAATCTCCTATTCCCACAGGGCTACGTGACCAACCCAGGGGGAACAAAGTCCCTTTTCAGATGCTCCCATTCCCCAGCTGCTGCCCTGGCCCTCGCCTGCTCCCCTGACCGCCCTGTGCCCTCCGGTGCGGCAGGCTGGTGCGCGTGGCTGCGGCTCCACGGAGTGACCCCATGAGCAGCGTGGGCTCTGGGCCACTGCTTCACCCACACCATCCTCCAGACACCCCCAGCCAGCACCCCCACCCACGCTGGCTCATCCCCATGGGACGAGGGAGAGCGATGTCCAGGTGGTGACTGGAGCAGGTGCTGGTGGGGGGATGCGCAGAGGAGCCCGAGGGGTGCTGGGACGTTGAACCGGACCCACTGCCCCAGCTCTGACCACAGCCTGGGTCAGCCCTGCTGTGTCCCCTCCCTCTGGAGCATCCCATGAGGTGCTCACCCATCCAGGCAGCAGCTCCCCAACTCCCCCACCCCGGCTCCTGGCCGCTTCTCACCCACCAACGCCTCCTGTGCCATCCACTTGCCTTTGCTCCCCGAAGCCACCCGGCACCTTTCTCTCTGGCAGGGAATGAAAATCCAATTAATAACCCTCCCTCCTCCCAGCCCTGATGAAGGGAACTTTCCAAGGTGTGTCTGTAATAAAAGGGCCTCTAACGAGCGCTCCTGCCCCAGGAGCTGCCATGTTTGCTCAATGGGCTGCGCTTTATCTCCCTGGGCTGTAACGTGGGGTCAGAGCGCATCAGAGGGAAGGAAACAGCCCCACGGGGGAAGCCTGGGGTTTAACCCACGCCAGGGACCCAGCTGCTGCACCTGACCCTGACTCTGTCCCTCCCTGAGCCCCAGTCCCCAGACTCAAAAGGACAGATGGCATTTCCTCGTGTCACAAGGGCAGGAGAAACCCACCAGGGACAGCTGGGTCTCCTTCAACCTCAACCCTGAACCACCATGACAAGGCAAGACCTTCTACCCCAAGTGTGTGCTGTACCCCAGCCCCATGGACACCTTTGGGACACGGTGCTGGCCAGAGCACCAGAGAGCAACGGGGTGGAAGCACCAGCAGAACCAGCCCCTGGGGCAGCTGAGCTACCTCCATGATTAAAAGGGATTAAAAGCAGTGACAGGACAGGGAGATTTCAACCCCAGTGAGGGCAGCTGGCACTCCCCAGCCCCTTGGGACCCTGTGCTGGCACTCGCTGGGTGGGTAATCCCACAGCGCTGCTTCCACTGCTGTGACTGCAGAAGAGGAAGAGAAAAAACACATCAACCCTCTGAAAACCATCTAGGAGAGAGGGAATGGTCCCAAAGTGCCCCAGGGGAGACTGAGGTTGGACATCAGAGGAATTTCCCCCTGAAAGGGTTGTCAGGCGTTGGGACAGGCTGCCCAGGGCAGTGGTGGAGTCCCCATCCCTGGAGGGATTGGAAAGACCAAGAGATGAGGTGCTGAAGGACATGGTCTAGAGGTGGCCTGGGCAGGGTCAGCCTGGGGTTGGACTCCATGAGCTCAAAGGTCTCTCCCATCCCGAGGGATTCAGTGATTCTGTGGATCTACACCCTAAAACTTGCCTCTACTTGGAGTAATTTCTCCTCCAAATCCACCCCTGTCAGTCGTAGGCAGCGTGAGCCGAGCTCGGGCTGGGAGACGCGCAGGCTGCCAGCAGAGCAAGTCCCCGGATCGTCAGGGGGTTGAGCCTGCTACAAGAGGAGAGCGTTGGGGATGAGAGTCCAAGCTGCTTTATCCACACACACACACACACAAAAAAAAGAAAGAACAGGCCCAGGAAGTTTGCTCAGGGCTGTTTGCATTAGATAAGCTGTTTGCTCTCTTTGTTCTGGACTCACATGCAGCTGGGCAGGGGTGTCAGAGCCCTGTGCAACGCCAAAGCAAACTCTGCATCTCAGCTCCAGAGGACACAGCACTGCTGGAGACCAAGTCCAGGAGAAGAGGAAGCTGGGACAACAGGAACAAGGGTGCAAGGAATAATAAAAGAGCCCACAAATTCTTCCTGCCATTGTAACCTGGAAACTGTCTCCATTCGTGAAGAAGAGAGGTGGAGTCTTTAAAAAAATGCATTTTAAAAGCCTTTAATTGAGGCTCAGATTTAAAACCTCGCTACAGGCAGTCACCATGCGTGTTAATTAGTATGTGCTTGTCCTCTGCAGCGCATCACCCTGTAAACATTCCCTGTGTGTTGGGCTGATGTCACACCTTCAACANGGACAACAGGAACAAGGGTGCAAGGAATAATAAAAGAGCCCACAAATTCTTCCTGCCATTGTAACCTGGAAACTGTCTCCATTCGTGAAGAAGAGAGGTGGAGTCTTTAAAAAAATGCATTTTAAAAGCCTTTAATTGAGGCTCAGATTTAAAACCTTGCTACAGGCAGTCACCATGTGTGTTAATTAGTACGTGCTTGTCCTCTGCAGTGCATCACCTTGTAAACATTCCCTGTGTGCTGGGCTGATGTCACACCTTCAACACCAACCAAGGTGCTGCCCTAAAACAATGGCATTGCAGTTGCTGAGAGCTCCCCTGCCCATCACCAGATGCCTGTGGTCCCTGAGGGACAAGACCTACTGGAGCAGGTCTCCTGGCCCGTGGGGACAGCGGGAATGGGATGTGGGTTATTCTCTCAACCATCTTGCAGAGGGGAAAAATAAACCTCAGATAGATGCCTGGCAGCCACCGACCCCTTCCCGCTGACAGAGATGTGCTCACGGAGGAAAGGAAGTCGAGTTCCTCTCCTGTGCCCACGAACAAACAGTTTTGGGAACAAGATCTCTCACAAACAACATTTAAAGTGCTCTGGGATGCAAATCCAACCGGTCTGGAACAGAGCTCAGAATAGCTTCACGTCGGGGAAAGGTCAGCAATTTGTCAAGGACGCAGAACAGAGCCCGCGTTCTAATTAGAGAGGAACATGCACCTAACGCCACCCCGGTGTCATTGTCCGCAGCAACACAGCAGCTGGCTCAGTGACAGCCCCCAGAGAGTCCCACATTAATTCTGGTGTCTGTAAACTGGGCACCCACTATGCCAAGCTGGCAGCAGGGACTGACAGGCTTCCTGCAAACACACAACCACCGCGGAGTTTAATCAGAGACGATGCCCGCGATATGTCTCACGTACACGGGGGAACACACGGCCCCGTGGAACTTCACACCAGTGTGTTGTTGTCAGGTCACAACCAGCTGCTCCATGCAGTGATCCTGGAGCAACCCATAAGGCTGTTCCTAGGGAAACAATCTGTTCCAGGACATGGGAATAGAGGTGCCTTTCACTGCCTGGCAGGTTCCTGCCTATTCTCATCTTCCCTGGGCTGCCCCGAGCGCGGCTCGTGCAGTTGCAGCTCACACCTAAACAGATACACCGAGGAGAAAGCAGAGCCTTGCTGGGACAGGCAGGCATTCCCCATGTAAGGATGAAACCACCCAGGACAAGGCTTTGGAAGACGGTCCTCAACGTGCTCCAAGGTCAGAAGAGGAGAAGAACACTTTTTGTTCCCGCTGGCTCTGAGGACAGTTATGGGTCCTGGAATCCGTGTGAAATTGTTTCTNGGCTGCCCAGGGCAGTGGTGGAGTCCCCATCCCTGGAGGGATTGGGAAGGCCAAGAGATGAGGTGCTGCAGGACATCGTGTAGAGGTGGCCTGGGCAGGGTCAGGCTGGACTTGGACTCCATGAGCTCAAAGGTCTCTCCCATCCCGAGGGATTCAGTGATTCTGTGGATCTACACCCTAAAACTTGCCTCTACTTGGAGTAATTTCTCCTCCAAATCCACCCCTGTCAGTCGTAGGCAGCGTGAGCCGAGCTCGGGCTGGGAGACGCGCAGGCTGCCAGCAGAGCAAGTCCCCGGATCATCAGGGGGTTGAGCCTGCTACAAGAGGAGAGCATTGGGGATGAGAGTCCAAGCTGCTTTATCCACACACACACACACACAAAAAAAAGAAAGAACAGGCCCAGGAAGTTTGCTCAGGGCTGTTTGCATTAGATAAGCTGTTTGCTCTCTTTGTTCTGGACTCACATGCAGCTGGGCAGGGGTGTCAGAGCCCTGTGCAACGCCAAAGCAAACTCTGCATCTCAGCTCCAGAGGACACAGCACTGCTGGAGACCAAGTCCAGGAGAAGAGGAAGCTGGGACAACAGGAACAAGGGTGCAAGGAATAATAAAAGAGCCCACAAATTCTTCCTGCCATTGTAACCTGGAAACTGTCTCCATTCGTGAAGAAGAGAGGTGGAGTCTTTAAAAAAATGCATTTTAAAAGCCTTTAATTGAGGCTCAGATTTAAAACCT
>VXBZ01002995.1:0-10607 GCA_013399135.1 Heliornis fulica
TTCTATGATTCTATGATCCCATCCTTCCGGTACGTCAACTGCACTACTCAGCTTGGTGTCATCTACAAACTTGCTAACAGTGAACTCAACCTCACCGTCAATGTCACTGATGAAGATATTAAATAATACTGGTCCTCATATGGACCCCTGAGGGACATCACTTGCTACAGGTCTCCATCTGGACATTGAACCACTGATTGACTACTCTCTGGATGCAACCATCCAACCGATTCCTTATCCACCAAACAATCCATTCATCAAATCCGTATCTCTCCAGCTTAGAGAATTATATTGTTCTTAAGCATTTAAAGAAATATTCCTCTATAAAACTGTATGACCAAGACAATTTTCTTATTGTGCTGGAATTATAAGCACATTGTAAAACCAAATAATCAAAAAACTCCAGCTTGACCCCACTGAAGAGTGCTAGAATGCAAATAACAAGTAACTCACCAAAACATGCTTAGGGCAGCCATTCAACTCAGGCAGTTGTGTGGTAAGACACGTTAATGGGCCCAAAGCACAGATGATTGAATCCAGAAGTACTGATAAACTTCCTGAAACAGCAACCATTCCCTGGAAATAATAAATAATAGGGATGACTAGTGGAAATTATGGTTCTTTCACAACTGTATTGATTCTCACAGAGATACAGTTATCTTCACTCTTGAGCTCTTCTAGACCAACAAAACTATGTCATGCACTTCACAGAGAACGTGGACTCAACAATTTAAAGAATTCAGTAGGCAACATACCAATGTAGGAAAAAAATAGGGAACATCAGAAAAAGTCAGAAAATAACAGAAATCTGAACAATGACTGGCAAAGACAGCAAGGAAGTACCTGATCCAAGGTGAATATACAGTAAGAAAAGACAATAAAAAGAAGAGTTTCTTGAACCAAAAATTGCCTTCATGGACTTAGAGTTGCAAAGGACCCGTCTGCCTGTTTACTGAGAACACTGAAAACAACAGGAATGCATCACAGAAAAACAGCACAACATCTCTAATTTATCTTCCTAACAGAAAAGCATTGGCCAAACCTTTAAGTAAACTAATCGATCCTAAGTGCGGAATACATGGCATCACTGTGACACTTCTGGTTGGAGACTCACCTCTGTTTCCTGCAGTCTGTGTCCAATGAGGCTCAGTGATTCACCCAGCAACTGTAAGTGTGCAGCGACATCAATAGGATCTGTGTCTGGGACTTTGGCTGGTGAGGAAGGCACCACAACGGTGCTGGTGGGGGATTTCTTATGAGGAGAAATTACTCCTGCTGGAGAAGCTGGAAATACACAAATTAAAATTCAATGTTCTCCTCTTTCATTCATTTTACTTATAAGTCTATTTACTTAGTAAAGTTCAAGTCTTAAGGGCAAGAGACACTTTTAAAATAATTCTGTGGATCTGGTCATGTGGTCTTTGCAGTCAGAACTTTCACTCTGTGTGTTCAAAGGATCTAACTCTGCTGAATGCAAACTGTGAGATTTGGTTTGGGATATTTAGTAACCACATACCAAGCCAAGAACAACCCTTACTCCTCTTGCAGCAAGCTAATCCCACTAAAACTAGTCCATGTTGCCTCTTTTTGGTTTACATTTCAAATCCCTAAACTGACATCATTCTCACTCTCACAGAAACATTGTTTCTTAATAATATCAGATAAATGTGAAGACTTGTAAGAAAGCGATTAGTGATGTCAAGCAGCAAAGGACCTTTATGTCTTATTCCACAGACAACACTATCTTCCCTGTCCAAGAAAGAAGAACAGATCAAATAAAGCACAACAATTACCTTTTATTTTTGGTGCACCGTCTGAAGGAGATGCCTTTCTCTTCACAGTGGTGGCCTCTGCTTTATTCTGCTTGTGTTGGAGGTACTGAGCTTTCTGTTTCCAGGTCTGCAGTTACCATGGAATGAAGAGAGAGATTCATAACATTAGGCAATTCTGCTACCTGGTGCCAGGACCTGGAGGCAGAATGATGTACATAGCCAAGTGGTGAAGCACTACCGTGAGAAGAAAATCAACAGTTTTATAATCACAAGGGCAAGACTTGCATACTTGCCATCTTCTCATACACTGAGGACACAAGTAGCATTTTTCAAGGTTTGGTGGCAATGCTGCCAGCATGTTCTGACATAAGCATCTAGTTTACAGAAATAATTTTACAAAAACATGTCACATGCACTCACCAGTTTATCCTTCTCAGGTAGCTGCTTCCACACTTCTGCGAGTTTTTTACTTAGGTCTCCAAAATCTGGCAAAAGGAAATAAGAAAAATGTTTAAAGCTAACATTTAAAACAGAATCATACAATCATCGAGAGAACATAGGAAATTCACTGGTCCGTGCATACACCTTTAGGACACAACCCATTCCACAACTGGAAGTCTCCACATTGTCCCGATAATGTTTACCAGTGTGTATTGCTACTACTTTTTAAAATGCAAAAGAAAAGCTGTTCCCAGGAATACAGGGTCACACATGTATGTACAGGAAACTGACATGATAAAGATAACTCTTTAAGCAGAGAAAGAAAGAGCTAAAAATTTCTTTATCTGGATTCAGAGCCTGGTTAAAACTAAATGTAATAAAATAATGAAATCCATTTGTGTCCCCTTTGCCACCTCTTACTCAAAGAAAATTGACAGAACCTTTGCATTCTGTCAAAATTAAGAGATTGGTATGAAACAGAGATCATATGTTTTGCTTATTAATCCAGGTGGTATGTAATCAAGGGAATACTAGATTATTCTCACCTATTCCAGGGTGCTCAGACACAATGGTAGTACGGTATTCCTTACAGAACACTTGATAGGCAGACATGTTTTTCTTCTTTGGCTAGTCAGAAAAGAAGAAAAGAAAACAAAGATTTTTAATTATAACAAGACCTGCTCAAATTAAGTAAGGACTTGGCATTTATTGAAGATTTAAAAGAACCAGGAGCCTAAAATAGTAGTGTTTTACATGTTCTGTATGAAAATACTGTTTATGAAAGCACAGGAACCAGCCTGAACCAGTCTCAGTACAAAGCTTATCTTGCAACAACTCTATCAATGCATTTCATTCATAGCTAGAACAACCTGCTATTCTAAATCCAGGATCAACATACAATTCTGTTAATATATCTCAGTTTTAAAACTTAAAAATAATGATACAGATGTATCTGCCATACAATTCATGGTACCTATCACAGATCTGTCAAAACAACTCAGTCCTCATCATAATGCTTTGTTCCATTCCTTGCATCCTTACAAAACACTTCAAACTGCCAGGAAAATAAGACAGTGAAAGTACATTGAGAGCAGATGCATAAGCAGTTGCCCAGTTATGATCGGAGGAAACCTACCAAATAGAACAGAATAACAGCTAACAAATTTGGGCTACATCTGCCAATTTTCTGTCACAAAGCAACTGTTTCCTCTCTGAAGATACAACAGCTGCTTTTCCCCATTTGCACACATAGAGTTATATCACCTGTAAACTCATCCATATGCTCGCTACCGTTTCTCCTACTTGTATTTTGATACACCAACCATGGAAAACTGGATACAGGGCAAAACTGGGAACGTGGTAATTTGCAAGAATTAGAATTGAGTACAGGAGTAACTATCTTCACTTTTCAGGTTAAAGCTCAATTCCTTTCTACAGGAACTGTGACAATGGACTAACTCCAAGTCTGTCTGGAAATAAGAACCAGTTATCTGAGAAAATTAAGCAGCTCTGCTTGGTACATAACCCATACCAAACTAATGAAATATAACCTTTTCAAATAATGTCTGTTTGCTGAAGTCTGCCCGTGCCACAAAATGTGAATGACATATATTCCTTTGCTACAAACAGAAATCACAGTGGCTGACAATTTTTTCCAAACATGCTTCAGTGAAACCATCAATCCTGGTATTTGTTATCCTCCTGTTTCAATTTAACATGCCTTTATAATGGAGTGCCTATTTCATCATTACGCATCCCCCAATTTATATCCCCCCTGCATTTTTCCTTACTTTTTCTCTTTCTCTTTCTTTTTCTCTTTCCTTTTCTTTTTCTCTTTCCTTGTCCTTGTCTCTTTCCCTGTCCTTGTCTCTCTCCTTGTCCTTGTCTCTGTCTCTCTCCTTGTCCTTGTCTCTTTCCTTGTCTCTGTCTCTTTCCTTGTCCTTGTCTCTTTCCTTGTCCTTTTCTTTTTCCTTGTCTCTTTCCTTTTCCTTGTCTCTTTCTTTTTCCTTTTCTCTTTCCTTTTCCCATTTCTCAGTTCTGTCCTTCTCCTTGTCTTCCTTTTTCCTCCTCTTCTCACCATGACCATCTGAGTGAAAAACAACAGGAGAAGGTGGAGGATGAACATAGTGCGTACTGGGAGGAGGTGGTGGTGACACTTCTGCTACTGCTGCAGGAACATGCCCAGAACTCCTTTTAGACTTAGAGTGCTTCTTCTCTCTGTGTCTCTCTTTGTCTTTTTTTTTCTTACTTTTTTTGGACTTCTTCTTCTTCTTGATTTCTCGGTAGGAGTCATCAATCACTAGCTCTCCAGCCTCTAGCTCTCCACCAGAAGAGGAACCAGATTCTGGTGGTGCCTCCATACCTGAAATCTCACACTCACTCCCATGGCCCTCTGAATAAAGGGAGGTGTCAGCACCCACACTCTCAGAAGGCGGTTGTGAGTCTGGAGGTGGTTTGTGCTTCTTCCGGGATGACTTCGTGAAGCTCTGCACTTCATGACCCAGAAGGAATGAGCCCTGCTCATCTCGAGCTGATTTCTTTGAAGATTTCTTTGCAGCTGCTGGTGCTGAAGAGTAGGAGAAAGAATCATCATCTGCTGCACTACTTTTCTCTTTTGGTGAAAGGATGAGCTTCATTTTCAAGCCATCAGGTTCACGAAGAGTAAGTGTCTCTGTGTTCACATACAGAGGTTTCATTTTTTTAGATTTGTGCACGCCGCCATCATCCACGGAGTGCTCCCCACTGCTCCCACTCAGCTTCTTTTTGTGGTGCTCCTTTTTGCTTTCGGAATGGCCAGAGGAAGAGTAAGATGATTTTTCAGAGGTCTTCTTTGAAGACTTAGAGCTTGTGGCCAAAGGTGAGGTGACAGCCTTGACTGAATCCATGGTTGTATCAGCTGAGGATGGGCTAGAAACTATCTTTTTCTTCTTCTTTGATGGTAAATCCAAAGGTGAAACACCTGAGAAGGATCAAGAGAAATGTACATCAAGATGATTCCCTTAAAGAGAGCACTATGATAGCCCAAAGAAATGTGGGAAATGTAGGATTACGGCTAACCGATTTACATCCTGGTTTAAACAGAAGATCTCTGGCCTTACTGATACAGTTCTGGAGCTGTGGTGCCTGAGCTGGTCAGATAATTTTAGGCAGGAAGACAGAGAACAAAAGTTCTTGGAAGTTTTGCCAAACTCTGTATTCCACTGCGAAAAAATATATTTTGATGGAAATGTATCTTATTGACCCTGAAATTACATCTCAAGTGCAAAGTTTTTGTCCCATTGCAGCTAAGACCAATGAATTGAAAATACCATTTTTTTTAATCTGGACACAGATTTTGATGATGTTTCAGCTTGGCTTTCTTTTTTTCATTAGACCAAAAATAAATCTTAAACTTGTTAAGCTCTTATGAGTAACATTTTAATTTTCTGGTCAGCTTATTAATTGTGAGAATGTTTCTGCATTTAAACTGAACCAAGAAGCATGTTTTTTTCATCCTGATGAATTCTATTTTTATAATTTCAGAGAAAGTAACACTATCTACAAGTAAACATTACAGTGGGAACAAAGGAAATGCAAATCCCAAAAGAGAAGGCATGGGATAGAAAATTACAACTTTTCAATTCAAAGGAGGGTGGAAAATCCCTACACTCTAGAATGGCAACTAAAGACAGACTCTGAAAATATCATTCCTAACCTTTTGCTCTCTGGTGCCAATCAACATGAGGGTTCTGATTACTTGTCCTAAGACAGGTTAATGTAGGAACATAACATATGTCCCCTAATAACGTGCTAACCACAAATATTTATGACACAGTTTAACAGCATCCCTTCCTAGAATCATGATCTGTTAGCCCCTTCCTCTGCCTAATTAGTATCTTACCTCTGTAGCAGAACTCATCAGAGGAGTGTTTTCTCTTCTTTTTGTGAGTTTCTGTCCCTGGAAAAAGCTCACTGTCCTAGAATAAGAGAAAAATGTTGCTGACAAATGAAAGGGAAATAATGTAAGGTTCATGTGAACCACTGACATGGATGATAACATATAGGAGATATCAAGAGTTATTTGTAGTACTGTGACATCGAGGAACTCTAGGTATGAACCAAGATCATTACTCTAGGTGATAAAACAAGCAAAGGAATCATATTCTGTCCCCAAGGGCCCACAGGGTAGGTTTAAGGTAAGAGGCAAAAAGTATGGTTCGGATAGGTGGGAGAGTACAAAAAATGGTGTTAGTGAGGACTGATATCAAGTTTTCTGTAGGCACTGCAGCACAACAAGGCTACAATGAAAACAAAAGACAGATCTCTATAGGAAGCTGGCCCCAAGTGAGAGGAGCAGTACACAAGAAAACTTGAAAAAGCACATTTCAAAGTGTTAAGAAATGGGCAGTGAAAGACAGCACTTGGATATCAGCTGATGAGCTGATAAAAGAGAGACATCTATCACTTAATAAAGCTAAGAATAACAAAGTATGCATAGACTGTCAAGCCTTGAAAATGAATGTCAGCGGTTCGTGTTTAATATGCTGAAGATATGAGAAGTGAAAGGTGCAGAGAGGTCACAATTAAAATAACGGGCCAGAAAACTGTCCTCGATATGTCATGTCACCTAATTATTATTTGTCTCTTGACCAAATGATGGTCTGGAAATGAAGTTCCTTTGCATAATTTTAAATTTTAATTTTAAACTATAACTAATTTTCCACATTAGAAATACAAAACAAATTAACAAAACAAATAAAAACCAATCACAAGACAGTCTCCTTTGAGCTAACAGGAGAAAGTTTAGCTCAAAGAAAAAAGTTTTGAAAAAACTTGTCACTACATGATTTCAGAGTTAAGACCCCAAAGAGGTCAACAGGGCAAGTTTGTACCTCACAAGAGCTATCGTTTCAGGTTGTCTGCAGATTCAGGAAGACAACAGTGCATCACTCAATTATCTTCATCCTTTCATGGCTATTTATACAGCCATAAATTCTTTTCTCTTTTTTTTTTTTTTTTTTTTTTGTAAAATGTTATTCATATCATCCTGTAACTCACAAAGTTCTACATCAAAACAAGAACACCTCCTACTACCTTATGTCTGAGGCCAGTTGTAATTGGGATTGATCCCCTCCTTTTCCCCAGAAAAGTTACTGAGCAATACAGGACATGATTAAGTGGTTCTTGCTGACTTCTACATGCATTTTTACATTAAAAAAAGGACAAGGAACCCATCCATCCCATTCTATTGCTACCTTTACACATATCCGTAAACCTTCAACCTTTCCTCTGAGGGCTTCCTCACCTGAGATGCTATCTGGTCTTCCTCTTGCAGCAGATCCTTGTAAGAGCACTTTTTCTCTCGGTGTAATCTGCCACTTGCCAGCCCCAGGCCATCAACACTTCGTTCACTCTCTTGGAAATGGAAAAAAGGATAAAATTAAACATCCCATTAAAGGAGTGACAGATGTGGACTAGGCGCAAAATAAGGAAACAGCGAACATGGGCACAGAGTGATGCACAGGGGCCTAGAAGGTAATGGTCTGTACTTTCTGACCAGAGATAAGACTCAGTGCTCTAATGCTATCACATTATCACTCAATATTTCACCTCTAAACCTTGTATATTTCTTCCAAAAGACAACAGCAGCCAGAAACGTTATCATGACTAAACACATCACAGAATGTTAGGAGTTGGAAAAGACCTCAAAAGATCACCTAGTCCACCCCCCCATCCCTTATCCAAGGTCTCCTGTTCCATTGACGTGGCAGAGAGAAGAAAGACTGCAGAGTATATCACTCACTCCTCTCAACTTCTAATCCCAGTACTTTACACCTGGAAGCCAAGGGCTTGGGATCCTCCAGCAACTTGGCCATCTTAAATTTAAGGGCTCCACAGCATACTAGCTTCCTTTTCCACTCTGCACATCCTGGAGAGGGCTACTGAGGGTATACTTTCATTTTCTCTTTTTTTTGGCATCTCCCTCTGAGATTATGAAGCAGTCATACCTTCTTTGTTCTTGGAGCCATCATAAGCCATGGTGGTCCTGCGGGAGCCTGTGAATGTGTTGCCACGCCTGGGCTCCTTCCCCCGCTCCCATCTACAGGAAAAGGTCTGAGAAACAGAGAATGAAAATAACTCTCCCATAAAGAAAAATCATGATGTAAAATGGGAAACTTCCTCTGAACCAAGTGAAGATTCTCTGGAAGACAACAGGAAAGGAGTCTATTTTCTGGTTGGTTCAGGCTTGACAAATATTGGTTTCTTTTAATTAAATTCAAGGTTGTTCGTCTATTATTTTAAAGATATAAAAGACCACCTCTTCCTTGTAAAGCCTCTAAATCACTGAAGCAATTTATTTACAGAAAGGTGAAAAGACAGATGAGTCTGATTTTCATGACACACAAGACTACAACCAAACTTGTGTCAAAGACATTTTTTGTCAGGAGCCTCTGTAGCAAAGAGTGAGATGTTTAAAGAGATTCCAAACCATTGAATCTCAGATGAAACAAAGTGATAAAAGGAACCAGGCAGAAAATCATTGTATTACAAAAGAATTGCTTCAAATCTTTTTAGCTACCAGATTTCACATTAGTAGTGAAGGTGTGCATCCTTCTGCCACTACCACTGCAGCCATTCTGAATGCCGGCCTGGGACATGGAACAGAAGAAAGCACTCCTTTCGCCAGGGATTCCACAGAACCCCAAACCCTGTCAGCACCCAGTTTTCAGGTGCCTTCCCAGTTCTGTGGCTGCTGGCATAGAGCAGGGCAGGGCTCTCATGAAAGAGCAGGACTCTGGCTCTCTCAGAGCAAACAGCTTTTTATTCTTCAAAATCTTTTCAGCTTAACATGAAAAGACTGACCCTTCTGCTCGTAAGCAATTAAACCCATTGCCCCTAACTGATTTTGCATGTTAGTATGTGCACACATGTAAGCACTCAGCCAACAAAGACTGTGCAGCTTGTTTGTTCTGTCCCAGTAATCTTGGCATGCTGAGGTTACATGTGAATACCTGAGAGAAGGAAGCTAATGCTTGTACATTCCTGCACACACCTCAGTTTTATAAATAATCGAGGCTGAGAATGTACAACATATTCATAGACTATCCTGAGTTGGAAGGGACCCGTAAGGATCAAGTCCAACTCCTGGCTCCATACAGGACCATCCAAGTCAGAGCATGGGACTGAGGGCATCATCCAGATGCTTCTTGAACTCAGCGAAGCTCAGAGCTGTGACCACTTCCTTGGGGAGCCTGTTCCAGTGACTGACCACACTTTCAGTAAAAGGCCTTTTCCTAATATCCAACATAAACCTCCCCTATCACAATTTATGCCATTCCCTTGGGTTCTATCCCTGGTTACCAAAAAGAGATCAGCACCTGCCCCTTTGCTCCCCCTCCCCAGGAACCCATAGGCTGCAATGAGGTATCCCTTCAGCCTCCTCTTCTCCAGGCAGTACAAACCAAGGGACTTCAGCTTCTCATAAAAGTACCCATCACTGTTCTTATTACCCTTCTATGGACACTCAATTAATCCTATAGTGGTCATTTAAGTGAAACAACAAAGTTCCACTTAAGCTTGCAGATACACAGGAGATGTTTCTGTCTAAATTAACAGGAATATGTGTTATTTCTTCAGGTTTGGGAAAACATCTGCATCAAGATGTTTTAAATCAGTGTTGTGACCACGATACATAGCTGGTACCAAGGACAATTTGTAGGCAGAATTTGTGGATACACAAGAGCGTTGCACATGTGCACAGACCAGAGCAGCAGTTTGCCATGAAGAAGAGCATCTTGCCACTTGTGGGCTCATATTCTGGAACCAGATCTTGGTGTTCACGCTATTCAGCTGGCATGCAGACTTCAGTGGGAGCACACACGATACACTGAGGAGGACAAGGGCCTCATCTAGACACTTCTCAGCAAGCAAAGCTAAAGACATTAATGAACAGTTGACTTGGGGAAGCAGATTTCTTTATAGCTACACACGTACCTTTCAGCCTCATCTGACAAACAATCCTGTCTGCTGACAGATATAAAGGCTGGGGTAACGCCAAAAGGGGCTTACACCCTCTGACCTCGGAAATACAGGGCACATCCTTAACTCGTCTTGCCCTCCAAGTCCCGAGAGGGCTTCCCGCTGCACAATTCCTCGGTGACAGAAGTAACGGCAAAGGCTGAGCGCGGCCCTTCCTCCTCACGCCTCCCGTTCCTCAGCGCACACGCTTGCGGGACCAAGCCAAGCGCCGTTCTTCCGCAGACCCCCGGCCTCCCATGCACTTCGGTCCCCAAGGGAGGCGGCACACCCCGCTGGAGACAAACCGCGGAGAGCAGCGGCTCGGGCCGGGACCCCCCGCCCCATTTCCCGCCGGCGAGTTCCGCCAGGATTTCTGAGGGCGGCGGAGGGGACACG
>VXBZ01002995.1:10658-223251 GCA_013399135.1 Heliornis fulica
GCCGCTCCGCCGGCGTCGAGCCGCTGAGCGGAGGCGCTACGGCCGCCTCACTCCGCGCCGCCGCTTCCCGCCGCGCCGCCGCCGCCCGCGGCCGCCATCTTGGCGAGGGAGACAAGGGACACCCGGCCAGAGGCAGCCAGCTGAGCGCCGAGCAGCTCCGCTGTGGCACGCGCGGGGCGGGGGAGGAAGCGTCGTTCGGGATTGCTGAGCGCATCGATGCCTGGGCGGGGCGCGCCGCTCCCCGGGTGTGAGAGGGGACGGGCGGCACCACCCCGCGTTCCGCCTTCTCCGCCGCGTCCCGCAGCTCCTACTGTGCGCCCTCGGTCGAGCTCTGGGGCCCCGCCTCTCCCGACCGGTACCCGGCTGGTGCAAGCGCACGGGCCCGGGGCTGTGGCCGCAGCAGGACCGTGGAGTCCTGCTGCTCGGACGGGGGACTGGGCCACCTCCCCCCCAGGCAGCCCAGTGTAGTTCCCGGGGTGCCGTGTGCCCCTTCGGAGGCGCGGGAGCCATGAGTGGGCCACGCAGCAGGCGTCTGCGTGCGACCGTGGCTCTGCCCCCGACCACTTCGTGTGAGCGTTTGCCCATCTGCCCCTGACTTGGGCTCGGCCTCCGCGGTGTATGGTGTGGCATGGCTTTGCCCTCTCCCCGAGCAGGCTAGGCTTGCAGGTGGGTTAACTGTTGGCCCCGTGTGCCGGCAGCGGTGGGTCTGTAGTAAAGAACCATTTCACCCTTCCTGTGAGGGTGGTGAGATGCTGAAACAGGTTGCCCAGAGAGGTGGTGGAGACCCCATCCTTGGATGCACTCAAGGTCAGGCTTGGTGGGGCTTTGAGCAACCTGATCTAGTTAAAGGTGTCCCTGCTTACTGCAGGGGGTTGGACTAGGTGACCTTTAAAGGTTCTTTTCAACCTAATGTCTTCAAGGATTTTAAATTCTGTCATTAAGCAGTGACAGGGCCTGCACTTCCATGAGATTAGCCATGTATGCACAAGAACAGGCACGTCTCTCTGGTAAGCCTGTCTGACTGAGGAATTGAGAGGAGGTACTGGGGAGGTGGAGAGTCCAGACCAGCCAGAAACAAGTGTCACAACAGCACACTTGGGGCTACTGACTGTTGGGTCATCATCCAACCCTCACACCCTGTGAAATCTGCTGCCTAAAGTAGGTGAGAGAAAGGCAAATTGCCCCCAACATCTTCTAAAGGGCACATTCTTTACTGTAAAGGATGCAAGACAGAGGTAAAAAAGCTCAAGAAACAACCTGGTCAGAAAAGACAAGTCTTTTTTTTTTTTTTTTTTTCCTACCAGGTCAGTCTTTTTTTCATTGACGGTCCCTGTTTAACAAACTTCATTTAACTCTTACCTTAAATTGCATCATTTCTCAGTGTTGGGACCAGTTCTGTTCAATATCTTCATAGATGATCTGGACGAGGGGATTGAATGCACCCTCAGTAAGTTTGCAGATGACACCAAATTGAGTGGAAGTGTCGATCTGCTGGAGGGTAGGAAGGCCCTGCAGAGTGATCTGGACAGGAGGGATTGTTGGGCTGGGGCCAACAATATGACGTTCAACAAGGCCAAATGCCAAGTCCTGCACTTTGGTCACAACAACCTCAGGTCACGTTACAGGCTTGGGCAGGAGTGGCTGGAGAGCAGCCTGGCAGAAAGGGACCTGGAGGGGGTTGGTNTAGAGAACAGGCCCTACGAGTATCAGCTGAGGGAGCTGGGGTTGTTTAGTTTGGAAAAGAGGAGACTGAGGGGAGACCTTATTGCTCTCTACAACTACCTGAAAGGAGGTTGCAGTGAGGTGGGGGTTGGTCTCTTCTCCCCAGTAACAGGTGACAGAACTAGAGGAAATGACCTTAAGCTGTGTCAGGGAAAATTTAGGTTGGATATTAGAAAGAACTTCTTTACTGAAAGAGTCATCAAGCACTGGAACAGGCTGCCCAAGGAAGTGGTTGAGTCCCCATCCCTGGAGGAGTTTAAAAGATGGGTAGATGAGGTGCTTGAGGACATGGTCTAGCGGTGGACTTGGTGGCGGTAGGTTAATGGTTGGACTGGATGATCTTAACAGTCTCTTCCAACCTTAACGATTCTATGATTCTATGATTCTATGATAATGATAGCTAGTAAGTGTGTAGGAACAGTATATTTAATATTCTACACCCTAGAATTAGAAAGGCTTCTAGCTCCCCTGTGGTTTAATGTTTTTATTGGTGGATGGTTCGTAGGTATTAGATTGTGTCAGTGATCGTGAGTGGAGGAGGGAGAATGAATTTGCAGGTGAATTTGTAAAAATGAGCATATAGCAGGATACTGGCACTTAAAGCCACTGAAGCACCAATCACTCAGACTTCCCTTGGTGAGATCTACCCATGCTCTTTTCATCCCACAGAACAATCACAATAGTAATAATAATAGTAATTGTAATAATAACAACAACAACATGTAGTCTGCCTACTGCACTTTTCATCGGTGCAGAAATGGTCTAAAAAACTCTTTTCAATCATTCCCATTCTTCAGAGCTAATAAAGGGAACCAGCCATCAGAAACCACTGGCATTCACTGGGTGCTTTCAAGCAACTTAGTCTTTCTCTTTTCTACAAAATCTAGGGATCCCCATAGAGTGTACACCTAGATTATACAGGTCAGGCTGAGAAAATGTCAGGATGCTGATAGCAAATTTAAGAGAGTCAAAATCCCTTAAAATCCTTAGCACCTGACAGAATTGTGTCTTTGTGCTTTTGAATACAAGAGGTCATAGTGAGGGAATCAGGAAATCAAACAGTCCCCATAATTTTCAAGACCTAAAGCGCAGCTTCAGACAGTCAGTCTCAGACTATTGTGAGAATATTGCTTACTCCTTTGTTCAGAGCATTTTCCATTTTTTTTTTTCTCCTACATGCCAAGGAGAAAAACTGCAAAAGGGTACGTGGTACGTTCCCTCAGATGATGTCTTGGCAGTGAGATACATACTGTGTGACATGGTCTTGCCAGTGCAGAATGTCTTAGCATGTGCGTATAGTTTCTTATGCTTAATGCTAGATTAGTTGTGTGTTAAAGCTTACTGTCCATGAAGCCATCCAATATGGTCTTGCTTCTCCTACATCATATTCACCATCTGTCCTTGCCTGCTTGTTTTCTCCTTTTTCTTTTTTTTTATAGCGATCTTCTTATTTCATTGGTTTTGAGAACTTAGTTCAATGGGCTCTCAAGTGCAGTGAGTATAAGAGGAGTGAATAGATAAAGGAGCTCAAGCCCATAGGCAAGTTATCTATAGAATTAAATACAGTACTTAGAGTTGTATGAACAATTATCAGTTCTTGCTGTCATAGTTTGCAAAATGTCACTTTGCTCCTGCCCCATTTTTTTGGTATTTTTTACTGGATTCCATGATGATTTGACATTACCTGTAATTAGACCTAGAACCTCTAGTCCTCACCTATCTATGAAAACCCACTTGTTTTTGCACAGGCACTGCTACTCTTCTTGGTGTCGGCTACAACACATGTATGTTACCAGCTACAAAACTGCCCTTAAGAAGGGCATAGCTTCTTACATTTGGATAGGTTCAATGAAAAATCAGTATATTTTAAAAGGCCTAGAGCTATGAATGTGGAGGAAGTGACTACAGTGTTACAGGTGCACATCAGGTGAGATGGATCTTGTCTGCCAGTTACCTCAGCAGTATAATTTCCTTAATCTTATTTATAAACAAGACTAGTCTGTCCTGTTTGAATACAAGAACTTCCTTAGAGAAGCAAAACTTCAAATTATTTGTTATAAGCCTTGTTTCAGTGTTGGGAATTTACCTAAAATGACTTTTTTTTTTTTTTTTTAGGATGCATTCATTTTCTTGACTCGTCAGCTGGGAACACAGTCATTAAGGAAAACCCAATGGTGCATGGATTCATTTGTAGCATCAATACAGCAGCCTGAGTGTTCCCCAGAGCCACTGGGTCTGTCTTGGCAGACACACACACCTCGTCCCCCTGCTCCTACCGCTGCATCCTCTGTGTTCCTATGGTGAGGTGGGACAACAGTCTCCTCATCTGTCTGGTGGGGAAGCAATACCATGTGTAACAACAGGATTAGAGGAGTCCAGAGAGGAAGAGTATGCTCCTGGGTGTGGTTAGGCAAAAGGTAAAGTGATGGCACTGGGGTGATAGGTTTAGGAAAAGATTAAACACAGAGAATCAGTCAGCATTGGCTTTGCCTCTTTTCACTGATTTTGATCTCCTCCCCACCACCTGCCAGAAAGGTGGATTTAGTTTAATCTGAGTTCACAAAGCCATACAAGACCTATGCACTGCTTTCAGCTCTCCCTTGATGGCTGCTCCCTGGGCACCTTGCTAGTCTGTGCTGAGCATAATTCCTCACAGTCTTGGTCCTATAAAACATCAGACATTCAGCCCTATCTGTATTCCAGTTTTAAATTTTGCTTTTTTACTTGTATCTGGTAATTTATTTAACTTGCTCCTTTCATGCCTTGTCTCTCTCCATTCCAGACATCTTCTGTACAGGCCAGACTGACTTGCTCCTCTCTTTTTCAGACAGAGTGACATGATCCTTCACCTGTACAAAAAGTCTGGGCTGTTTAATTAATTGCAATAGTTTTCTGTTTATGAGAGAACAACATCTTTAACATCTGTCCTGCACTGGGAACCAGAAATTATTGTTTTCTCCTAAAATAATGTAAATGGGTCACAGCCATTTCTGTGGACCAAGCCTGCATATCTGCTTCTGGCTATGGGTGTCATAGCTGGAGAGCAGAACTTCTGGGAAGTGCTCTGAACAGCTTTGGAGTGGCAGTGGAATGTGCAGGGAGGCTGGCAATGGGACAGTGCTGCCTGCAAAAACTCTTGGGGTAATGCCATGACTGTGCTGTGCTATGGTATGTGGAACTGCTGCTACGATATGGACAAGTGGTGATGTGCGAAAGACACCTAAAGTTTGGAGGCATGGCAAAGGCAATGGGAAGGTGCACTGGTGGTGGTGTGTGTTAGGGGAAGTGGTAGTGTTGCAAAGCGTTTTATATGTTGCATCTGCTTACACAGCATGTAATTTGAGAAGCTTGTGGGATCACAAGACTAGTTGAGATGATCTGGGTCATCACTGTCATTTAAACCATACTGTAAACTGATCAACCTTTATCATAAAAGGAATCAAACCCCACCCACCCTTACCCATCACTGGGAGACTGTTTCAGAATCTCCTTTTTCAGATGGTTAGAAACCGTCTCCTGCTTACCATCCTGAATGTTGTGATGGTTAGCATGTACCTATTAGTTCCTGTGCCAACGTTTTCTTTTAGCTAATATAATTACTGTCTCTTGTTGCTGTTTTTGCTCTGATGTATATAGAGAGCCATCGTACCTCCTCTCAGTTCTCATTCCGCTAGGCTAAACAAGGCACGCTCTCCTAGTTCCCTCCTTGCTGATGGCCTCCTCCTTCCTCTCCCTGTGCCGGCAGTCTTGCTCTCTGCTTGCTCACATTGAATTCTTCCCTGAAGCTGGATGACTGGTAATGAACACAGTTTGCTCAGAGGTCTTACCAAGGTCTTATACAGGGACTCTTAATTCTTCCCTCTCTCTAGAGGAAATACTTACCTTTTTATGATGATAAAAGAGTGGAGTACTTTCTTGAAACACTTGGATACAACTTTCTGATCCTTCCTTTCCCTTCACACCTACAGGTTAATGAATTTTACAACAGCATTAATATATTAAGAGAGAAAATATGCATAAAGACAGTGTTGGAAACAGTTGTGTGGGTCTGACTGCCTGTAAGGTGTAAGATGTTAAGATAACAGCAAGAGTCAGTCTGCATGCTACTTTCTTCTGTGGTCACAGGGGAATACAGCAAACAAGGAATATAAACTGCTTATTCCTTGCCTGTCAGGGACGAGGATGGAGCCTGCTCAGCTCTAGGTTTACCCTGGGAGTGCAGCACATGTAATGTGAAGGAGGGACTGTTGTCTTGGGTAGGTAGGACTCTGGTACCGCACTGCGGGTTGGGCCACCACCACTGCACTGGAGGCTGATCACGTGCAGCCTGGAGCTGAACATCCTCTTGTTTTGTAGCTGTGGCTACTGCAAGGCTGCAACTCTTTACTTTCCTTCTTTCTCTTTTCCTCCCTGCATCACTTTTTCTCCCAATAGTCAAGGTGTCAGACAGGCATGCATATGTATACACTGGCAAGGAATCACCTCTAAAGCTTTTCCTTTTTACCTTCTGGCTTATTTTCTCCAAGGAACAGTAGAGTATCTTCTGTCCCCTTTTGACTATAAAGCAATTAATTACTCCAGTAATTCTACTAAAAAGATTAGAAAATATAAATCACTCCCTTCACTATGATATTCTTGCTTGGAGTCCAGCTTGGGTTGTTTGTGATAAAGGTGGACTTGTGAAGTAAGGTAACAGCATTACTTATGTTTCACATCTCAAATCTGATTCTGCACTTCTGATACCTTTGATGTCTTAACCATTGCCTTTCATGTCCACACTCTGCCCCTTCTTAAATACCTCCAAAAATCTCCTGTCTCAGATATGCCTTATAGTCTGATGGTTTGTGTGCTCTGTGTGTCACTGTGCATTCTCTCAAACACCTCTGTACTGGAGCAAGCAGCAAGGTGGGTGCTAAACAGGTGGCTATGATGCTTTTGCTGCTTAACTGTAGATACTCTGTTGACTGCTGTTCATTAACTGGACAGCAGCCTATTTCACCAATGTTTGTCTGAGTTGAGAGTGCATTTTTAATTAGGAGGGTGCATTTTAAACTGTCTTAAATAAAAATGACTGCTATATCACAACAGGCAGATCACAAGACCTTTTAGCAAAATAATTCAAGGTTACCTTGCTGGGTTACAGGTGAACCTAAAATAAGGACCTGTGGCATTGCAAAATGGCACAAGAGAGCTATCTAATAGGGAGGTCTGCAGTCTGGGCCATGACTGAGCTGGTAAACATGTAGGAGTGGAAGAAGGGCTTTGTAAAATGAGATTTAACTGTACTTTCTACAAAGCAGACAAAGGAGTGCTGAAGCTGAGTTTAAATTTTCTGTGTGAAAATACTGGGCTCAAGTCTTAATAAAAGCATGGGGTAAACTTGCAATGAGAATGTTCTCAGTGGAATCTTCATCAAAAACCTACAGAAGAAGCTGCAAAGTTCCAAACTGAATCAGATTGGAAGGTCCTTCAGCTCATAGCTCACTGCAACTGTGCAAGTGTTTTAAAATTTCTTCTTTTCTTCCTTTAGTTACTGTCTAGATGGAAGTTGAATGTTATTAACACTGTCTGTGGGTGCTGGAGCTGTGACAATCTGAGAAGCAGTTTTGACCAGCCTCCCAGTGATCCTTAGATCCTTGCCATGTGCTGAGGCTGCATCCTGATCAGTTGTACAGTATACAAAGGAGGATAGATCATTCTCCCAAGAAAGTGCTGGTTCCAAATAAAGCTTAGAGGTCTGTTTGCTCTGTACCTATTTTTGGTGAGAAGCCTTGAGAAGAATTTCATGTTTTGCAATTAAGGTTTTAGACTGGGTGAGTCCTAAACAAGAAAAAAAAAAAACCATTGTTGATGATTTCTGTGAAGGATGTGTAAGAACACTTAGTGTACTTACACAGAGAGAATTATAGAGATTGTATCAGTATGCACCCCAGTCAGAATTCGTTTCTCTTTTTAACAGTACCAGCCTGGTAAGGCTATTGAGTATCAGTGCTGCACTTGGAACACAAAAAGAATGGGATGTTTTATGGTCCTAAATTCAATTCACGGTTAAATGTATCAGGTAATGGAAGCTTTTACCACATCACTTGAGAGACCATTGTGTTGTCTGCTAGATTTCATAAGTAGGGAGTTTTCTTTTTTATTTAGTTGAGCTGCTTGCTTTTTCTGAAGAAATAAATGACCAAATAAAAAGCAAATCTGAAATCCTCCCCCACTGAGTCTATTTCAGTTGTTGCTGTTTTCTTCACATTTTTATCCTTGAAATGCATTAGTTTCCAGTTGAAGGAACCTGAAGAAAAGATGATTATTACTGAGAAATTTGCAAATTAGCACAGCTCAAAACACTCCCACAGCAGTGTTCTAGTGAAATGAGTGAGGCTGGGCTAAAGCCTCTATATATTTATTTGGATGGTTCTATATTTGGATTTAGCAATCCTATTACTAAGCTGAAATTCAGGACTCCAGATATATTTTTCTTGGAAATAGCACGGGTAAATTATAAGCTCTGATAAGTGGGAGGATGAGGACAGTGTCTAAGATCAAACAAGGAGAAAAGCAACAAACATTCTTCCTTTTCTCTTAAGTGCATTTGAATATTTTCAGCCCATTCAGCAAATTAATAGTTTCTGTGGATGGACAAAATCAGTGGTTAAAGAGAAGCAAAATGCACCAAGTATGGGATGTGGGATATTGCAATGCCATTATACAAATTGATGCGATGCCTTCAGCGGGAGATTTATGTTCAGTTTAGATGACCTCTGAAGAAGGAGGAGGAGGAGGAGGAGAGGGCAGTTGAGTCAGACCACCGGGATGAGTCTATGCGTGGAGAAATCTTCCATATAAAGAAAGGTTGAAATATTAGTGAATAGATGAAGAAGAGGAGGGGTGGGAAATGGGTACCATCTAAATAAGGTATAGTGCAGAAGAAGACATGACAGCTAATCGCTGTCTTTTATGAAACAAAGCTGAAAGG
Organism: Heliornis fulica; assembly: GCA_013399135.1. Classification (NCBI taxonomy): domain Eukaryota; kingdom Metazoa; phylum Chordata; class Aves; order Gruiformes; family Heliornithidae; genus Heliornis; species Heliornis fulica. Next base: position 19,354 of record VXBZ01002995.1, read on the forward strand.
AGAGTTTAGTGGAGAGTAAAAAGACTGGTAAAAAGAAGTTTTCTTCTATCTGACAAAAGGAGGCGGTGGAAATCCCTGTTTTTGTGTTTCTTGGAGAACAGTTCTACACAATGGTGGAAATTTCGGTGTTAACTCCAGTATAATTACTGTGGTTACAAATGCATTTTTATTTAAACACTGCCATTCTGGAAAACAGCCCTGCCATGCTCCAGAAGTCAAATTTGGATGCTGAGAACTTGTCAAGAAATGCTCCTGGGAGACAAATGATCACATAAATGTGAACTGCAGCATTTCTTAAATGTTTCTGCTCCAGTCACTGCCATCAATGTCTCAGTGGTATCTTTTGGGCTGAGCATGGATCTACACAATGTTACGTTCATTAAGTTCTGAAGCCGTGCAGCACTGTGTTTTTCACCGGGTTCATCTCTTCACCAGAGCTAAGTTCATAGTTTGGGTCTGTATTAGCCTGTACTCCTAAAATAGTGCTACCTGACACGATTTACAGCGTCTTTCCTCAAGCTCAGACGGTTACAAAACTCACCAGATGGCAGCAGAGCCATTTCTGGTCTCCTTTGTCCTCAGCTCCGGTCACAGCCGCCTGCTCTGGGCTTTGCAGGCTATGCAAAGGCAGCTATACCTACTGAGAAAGTGCTTGCCTCTACCTCTGAAAGAGATTTATGTTTTCCATTTATTGCCTTCACAAAGGCTGTGTTTTAAGGGATTATTCTCTATTTTTTCCCCTCCCGATTCCTTGTTTCTCTCCAGAATCTCCCCAGTGTGTAGACACTGGTACATACACACACGCTAGTGGCTGCGTTCTTAGGATATATTGCTATATGCCGCCAAAATAATGCAAGGTGACTAACTTGGTTTTGGTTAAGAGCAGAGACTCTCTGGAACCTGTAGAGCTTGATTCCATGGCTTAAGGATCAAACCAGCTAATAGGAATCTTGTTAATGGCACTGTTTGCAGTTGTTCCACTGTTGCGGTTATTTTTACTCAATAAAATGCCGAAAGCAAAATGCTAACAGGAGAGAAATACCCACAAGGATTACGAAAATTATCATAAATTTTATCTGGAACAATCCTCAAGTTTCCAAACTCAAACATTTCTCATAAAAAGGAATAATTTCTAGGCAGTTTCCCAGCCTCAACCATTAAGCAATGAGCCTCTGTAACAGCATGAAGGATGGGTGCACAGATAGTAAAGCAGCCTGGTCAGCTACATCAGTGTTGTGTTTTGCCAGCTTTCCCAGGAAACCTCAGTGAACTTGAACAGTCTCCAGAGCACATTCAAATCTTGGTATCAAACCAGGAGAAAATTACCTCTGGTAGTCAGGATTTGGTCTCTATGGGACCAATAGCTTCTTCCCTTCCAGCTTCAATGGAAAACCACAGCAGGCAGAAAGGTTATTGTAATTCTTTGGGTTTTCTTCTTTTAACAGAAAAAAAAAAACCCAAACCCCAAACAACCCACGCTTTCATTCCTCCTGAAGGAATTTGTTCCAATGGAGTTTAGGTCTGGAAATTGATCAAGACAGCTGTGTTCAAACCTACTGGAGAGGACACAGGTCTTGTCATTGATTTCAAAACTATCTTTACCAAACTCTCACAAAATAAGAAAACGTTGCTGTGGTCAGCAAAAGGAAGGGTTGTCAAACATGTGGCTGGATAGTAACCTGTGAAATTACTGGGGGAGGGTTGTTTGTTTTATTAATTGATACCAGGGTTTGGTGCATCTGGAAACTTTCACAGGATTAAGGACTTCATTCATATTTACACCAATGTCTCTATTACAATTTGGTGGTGGAAGGAATCCCCCAAATTGGTGCTGTTCCACCCATTTTAAAGCCCTCTTTACATGTCCAGAATTGTGAAAAGGTATTAAGTGTAAAAAGAGAACATTTTATGTATTTGTATAATACATACCACACTTACGCATCAGGGCTGCAAACTTTCCTTTCCTCATTCTCCCTCTTACTCCATGCTGTCCTCCAGCAAGGGTTGGAAGTTTGAAATGGACTTAAAGAGAGCATGTACATGCTCTCTTTTATTATAAGCATATTTCAAGGGGAAAATGGATTATACTTTTATTGGACTGAATGCATTCAATTGCAGAAACTTTTATTATTTTGAAACAAAGTTTTGTTATTCAAACAAAAAGGTAAGTGTTACTCACTGTGCCAACTTGAAGCATTTTCCTATAGCTCATTTTTAAAATGGCCTTTAGGATTTATTTTGCTAAATCAAACCTCAGGAAGGAGAAGCTTGCGGTGGGGAAAATCACTGCATTAGAGGTGATAAAATGAGAAACGAGAGACAAACATCAGTGCAAACTCATCAGCATCAGAATAAACTCAGAAATAGACATCCTACATTTCCATAATGCTGTCAGCTGCCACTATAGAGACGGGGATCTATTACCTCTGTTTATACTGCTGCTAACTTAATTTATAGCAATTTATTCTATAAAAGTAGACAGTAACTTGACTGACTGGGAAAAAAATCCCCTTTGTGCTGAAAATAAAAATGATAATGCACATAATAGATTTCTGAAAGTAATTTGAATGGTCAGTTAAAACACAAGGTGAGATAGGCTTATTTTTAGTAAATCTCAGCATGAATTACCTACTTCCATATGCACATTTGTAGATGGATCGATAAAGGGTAGATCTGGGACATTTACTTAGTAAGATTGGATGGGCCCAGGTTAGCGCACGACTTGCAGTCTTCTTTATTTTGCTGGGGTTGCATGGGAGGATGAAGCCAGAGCCAAAGTGGGCACAGTGCCCTCAGGGCTGATAAATCAGGTGCCTTTTCATGGTTAGCATTGCAAGAAAAGGGTCTGATACAGCTTTGTCCTGGCAAAAACGAGCAACTCATGTCATTTTTTTCCAGGTAGTGAAGATAAGAAACACCAAGTTTTCCACAGCTTTCAGTGTAAGGACATGGTGTCCATAAGATATTTTGCAGGTAGACATCACTGTGTTCTGCTTTTGCTCCAAACCAGCTGACACAAGCCCTAAATTAGACCTCCCTCATCAGGGTGTCTTAGCTCAGTCTCAGCCCTATCCTCACCACCAATCTTGGGTCTGGAACTGTTTGCAACCTGTCAGATTAACTGCAGAACTTTCTTTGAAAGATACTATGAATATATACTTGGAGATGTTGATATCTCAGCCCTTTGGGTGAGATTGCATCCCAGCTTATTAAAGCTCATGGCTCAGCTCAGTCAGACCTGTTCTGCTCTCAGGCAGTGGTCCTCAGTCTCTTCATTCCCTGAGCAGGAGTCTGGACCTTCTTAGCAAGCAAGCTTCCTGGTGAGAAGCTTGGTCTCCTTAAGTACCTTTCAGGCCCCCTTAGAAGTAGTTCATGAGTCTCTAGAGGTCCATAAACCAGAGTCAGAAAAGCATGGCTCTGGAAAGTCTAAGGGGTATAATCATCAGCCTACAGGTAAACGTGCTTAAATGCTTTGCTGATCAGAGACAAACTGCTGAACCAGGGCTTTGAGAATTGCCTTGTGACCACAGATATTCCCTTTATGACAACATGTTGATCTTCAAGTTGAGGTGGAATGTTTTCCTGTTGCAACATAACCTGTTTTTGCAGGGGAAAGGAAAGGGAGGAAAGGATGGGTAATAGTTTGTATCAGTCTCTGCTTAGGATAAAAATAGCTGGGAGAAGAGCAGAGTTAGGAGTACTGTCACTGCTGTGCAGATCCCACTGGGTTTGAATAAAACAGGGCATGAGGTCGCTGGGAAATGAACTGCATGGACCAAGCCACAAAAGAAGTGCAACACAGAAACAACAAGGTCTGGCACATCTGATAGCTACTCTGGGTGAAGAGAGACATGGAAGTTTGCACTATACCTGCCTGCCAGCTTTCAGGCTCCAGAGACTGCTGGGCCAGAAGAACCTCACATACCATGACAATGGTATGTGAGCATCCCCGGTGTGTCCACAGTTAATAGGTGAGGTTATCCTCAGGTGGACCTTTGCCCCCTAAGGCATGGTAACTCACCTGGCACACATGAAATTCACACTTGAGTCCCACCTGAAGGTTCACCATGTGGATGGTGGGAAAGGCCAGTCCTGAGGGTAAGCTCTCAGGCTGTTATCTCTGAGATGCATCACCACTTTTGCCTGTGTCAGTGTCTCAGGATCAAACCGGCCGGTTGAACTACTTTGTCAATGCCTGTACTGCTTCAGATATGATCTTAGTAAAAATCATTGTCGATAAAACAAAACTGGACTGTGTTCAAAAGCCAAACACATTTTCAGGCCCTGGACTCCTTAATTTGCTGATACTGGAGGCTTATCCAGCTGCTAGCCGCAAACTCTTCCTGCTGTGGGACTGCGCTGTATTATGTTCCTGCTCTGCCCATGGGAATATAGGAGACTAGAGAAGCGTTGACTTTAGAAGGACTTTTGATTTAATATTTCAAAGCTTTACAAAAGACTCAGGCAGGGGTCTGTGTGGATTCCTCGTTCTAACTGAGAGCTCAGATTAAGAAAAACAAGCTGTTGATTCATTGGTGCAGGTCTTTGGTTGTGCAAAGCAGCAGGGCATTGATTTATAATAGGTGAGAGTCTGGTAGCCTACATCACAAGTAAGCATACAAAAAACCCCGTTTTTGAAGTGCAAAAGGAGAATGTTTCCGGTCCTTATTGGTTTTTAGGTGCTTAAATACCTCCCACTTCAGTGGGTGTGAGCGGATTAATAACTTTGGGGGTCTGCCATCTCGCACATCTCGCACATCAGTTAAAATGTCCTAACAGGTTAAGAAGGCACAGAAAAATTTTCTGAGCTTATTTCATGTACTGCGGCCCCTGTGACAGTCTTTCCAAATCCACGCAGTCATGCGAATCATGCTGACATGTGTAACAGCATGGCAGGAAGGAAGGGAAATCTCTCTCCTTGTGCATGGTAAGAGATGGCAGCTCTAAACCACAGTGAAACAGGACACGGAGTTGGCTGTGGGAAACAAAAAGCAAGACTACTCAGGAGGTGAGGAGTAGCACTGGAGTAGTGAGTGTTGAAATGCAAAGGGACAACATGCATGGCAGGTTGAAGAATTCTTAGTGTACAATAGGCACCAGAAAAAAGGAAAAAAAAATTGTCTATGATTTCAAGCCTAATTGCTGCTCCTTGAGGACCTCACCATAACAGTTTGTTATCAATGTGAAAGGAAGAGTTGCTAGAAAGCATGGCTCCATAAAGTTTTGAATTCTAAAAGCTTTGATCACAGGACTGATTTGTGTTCACTTCAACCCAACATTATGTATAAGACATGACAGCATTTTGGATAGTAATCACATATAAAGCTGGATTTAGCTTTGTTTGACCACCCTTCAGAGAGAAATTAGCAGTGCAATGTAATGCATTCCAAAGCAACACATACCGAACGATTCAGCTGCTGCAGGTTACAGACAGCATTCCATGTTGCATTCAAATAGCTGCATTGTTAGGTCTGTGGAACTCCATGAGGTCTGCCTTCAAGTGCCGTTCTGCTCTGAAAAGCAGGCTCTAAAAAGCTCACTGTGTGGTTCCATGTTTACTGCATTGCTCTAATCCTTATCAGATCCCTCTGCTTAAAAGAAGACACATCCTTCCATTTGCCAGATCAAAATGGGATCAGAGAAGAAAAATGGATTGTTCTTCCACATCAACTTGAAGAGAATAAATGATACATGAATGATCTCATCCCATTACATCTTCCACTCTGCTTGAGCAGCCTTCATTGTCTCACCCAGTAACATTGCTGCAGGAGCATTCAGCACAGTATTTGCTTTTTATGGAAGCCAGTTCTGCCTTCCCTGCCCTGTGTCATTTAATTTAAGACAATTATTCCTGGAATGGCTCAGATCAGTTGGTCAGCTATGAAGCTGTGGTATGTCCAACCTCAGGCTCCCAGGGTTGGGGAAAAACACCATCAGACACCAAAGGGTGTGCATCTGCTCATGCTTGCATGAATCAAAATCCCTTGCTAACAGATGAGAGGGTAAACAAATGAAGTGAGACATGGAGTATTGAACACATCTGCCAAAAATGTGTGTGAGAAAAGCTGAGTTTTACTGCGGCGTGGTGGGATGCGATGCTCATTTCTTTTCAGTAGCTGCTGACTGGGCCTTCTGAGTCTCATCTAGTTTTCACAAGTAACTGTCTCCTACCCTTCCTATCCTCCTTTCTTTCTCCTTATTTCATGCAGTTTTTTTACTCTTGGTTCAGCAGGGTGTCACAGATGGACACAGGCTGAGGCTCTGGCTCTGTCCTCTAAAGAAGGGTCTCCAGGAGACAGGGGACAGAAGGGACAGAGGAAGAGGAACAGGGCAGGACAGGCACCAGGAGGTGCAAGCTCCACCATGGCATGGTGTGCTTGGGGTTTGTGCTTTGTGGGTTGATAAGTTCCACCTCAGAGTCTTATGATTAGTGTGTCCTGAGGTATCTCTTCCTTATGGATCCTCCCTTCACTGTGACAGCTGAGGTCACTCTTGAAGGCTGGTTTTCACCTGTGATATTCAAGACTCTCTCCACCACTCAGACAGCTTTTGTTCACTGACTTATTGGGACAGTCTGTGACCTCCTTTGTCCAACCTGGCTGGTGTCACAATCAATCTGTTCAGAAGGCATTCATGTGACTTGTTGGCTTTATTGACCTTTTATAGTAGCCTTATTTCCATGGGAAAAAAACATAACAAGTAAAGATCAAATGAATTTTCCACCAGCTAAGGAGATGGCTTATAATACTGATACATACGGATATTTCTGATACGCCTGTGGATCTCCATCTACTCTGCAGACAGTCTGCTGGGAAATACTGATAGTAAGAAATCTTTACTTTTCCCAAGTGGTCTGCCCAACATGCTTGTTTGCTTTCCTAATCCACCTTGCAGTGAGGCCATGATCTCATGTGGGGTCCTATATACACTATCTTAACAGAAACAATTACGCATCCTGCTTTAATTGACAATGAGCTTGTCCCTCCCTTCTAAAAGATAAATTTCCCTTGGCTGCAACTGTGCAGCTCTAGCAGACTTAAGATCAGATAGGTGCATGATAGTAAGCACCCATCTTCTGTCAAGGTTCACACATGGAAGTTCATGCAATGGAAGGGAATCCTTTTCGCTTTCTTCTGAGAATGAACTGCTCAAATCCATCCATAACCTCTAAGGGAGAGAAATTAACATAGAAATAAACACTGCCTTCAGATACAAACTGCTTATCTGAATGCTGAGTTTTGTAGAGGAACCCCTTAGGGGGCACTCCATTGCATGCTTACCCTCCAAAGCAAGCAGTCAAGTGGTGAACCCCCATCAAGGGACAGTGATACAGTTTTAACCTCCTTAACCACCCCAGCAGCCTTTAGCAAGTTCCTCTGGCTGTTGACACTGCTTTGACACAGGGACTCTCTTTCTTTGCTGTGTTGCCTTACATCCACAACCTCGATGGTCAGGTGGAGTTCAAGGGCAGCTGCCTTTGCCAGCATCTCCAGCTGCATGTGCTTGAGATTTGGTGGCGATGTTCCCCTGCCCCCATGCTGGCTGTGCAGTCCATAAATGGCCCTTGATCGTCTCCATTACTGTCCTTGGGTCTTGACAAGGTCTTGCCTTTGTGAATGGCAGTGGATTAGCAGATCAGTAGTAATCTAGCAAGAAGGAAGTCACCTGTGAGGTAGTACTCACAAGGAAAATAATTATCCTGTCCCTTAAGGGCAGTTTAGATGAAGGTGGAAACAAAAGATATTTTCCTCCTTTTATATCATTACAAGAGAAAGAGGGCAAACAGGGCAAACAGACCCTCTGCTCTGTCTAAGCGGCCAGAAGGGCAAGTGGACGTGGTCGGGCCAGAAAGGGCAATCCTCCCCCATCCCCATCCCCATCCCCATCCCCATCCCCATCCCCATCCCCATCCCCATCCCCTGTTAAGGGCAGAGAAGAGAGAGGGGAGTCAGCACCCAGAGAGGACACTGCTGATGGCCCAAGAGGTGGTGAAAACCTAATGGGAATCTGTAAGAGATATAAGAGGGAAGAAGCAAACAGTCAATGATGAGTGGAACTAATGAGGTCTGGTTTCAATACATTTTTGTGTCACAGTCAATTGTCAGTCTGATTGAAACTTCTCCTGTGGTTGGGGCCTTTATAAGGCTTCTCATCTGCATGGGCTGTCTGGAGTTTAATTTGCTGTGTGTTCAGGCTGCAGACTTTCCATTACTTGGAATACGGGGACTCTGTCCTCTACTTGGACATCCCCCTTTTTTTTTTTAACTTTTTTTTTATGAAAACCTTTCATTTATGCCTGTCATGCTGATGAAATTCAGCTAGAAGTGTCCAGTGAGCTCAAGGGAGTGAGGGAAGGAAGGGAAAAGAGATGAATGGATACACATATGTGCATTAATACCCCAGCACAAAGAGCATAGTTGTGTGAATCCCGTTTCCTTAGAAAATCTGGATCAAAATGTCTGTTTTTTTCAGCAAGTGGAAGATGGACTAAAACACCCTGAGAGCCTTGAGGAAGTGAAGGACCACGCAAATGGGATGCTTAGTTTTTATTGTCCAGCTTCTGTCATTGTTACAGAGAAGGACAAATGCCACACATGATGCCTGAAATCTCCTGCCAGGATGTACCTCCAGCTTCTACCCTGCAATTATCTTTTAAATGGAAGAAAATTGTTTTCTGCTCTCGATCTCTCACTGCTGCTTTCTTCATCTTCTTTTTTTTTTCATAAACATCATGAAATCATCACTTGAAAAGAGGGAGAGAGGGAGAGATTAATTAAGAAGCTTGTATTCCAGTTTGAGTCTTTCACTGATAATCAGAAACTGCTTGAGTTGCGCTTTCAGGGGTTTGTAATATGAACAGAATCTATGGATAGGGAGACAGGCTGTAATTAATTTCTCTCTCCAGGACGATTACAGATATAAATAGTAAAACAAAGACAGGCAAATTCCAGCCGAGGTGCCCATGTTGCATGCACTCCATCATAATGCTCAATAGCAGATTATTTTCTATTCAAGGTCAGTGGTTCACAGCATGAAAAGGATGCGGCGCTGGATTTGAAGGAGGTCACTTTTCCAGGCCTTTGTTAGCACAACACCTGATAATCATCACTTTCAGCCACTTTTCCAACATGTCAGGCATAGCAAAGAAACTTTCTCTTCTTACCCTGTCCCTGCACTACCTGTCCTGTGGAGGGCTGGCAGCAGAAGCTGGTTGAGCAGGGGTAGTTTGGTTGTGAATGCAGAAGTACTGTGGGAAGCAGGAAACCTTAGCAAGGAGATGAAAGGAAGGGATTGCCAGAAACCTCTATCTGCTTTTCAGCATCTCAGGTTTCATGGAAAAAAATTAAATGCCTTGTTGCCAGGGCTGTACAGCAAGTTTCAAAAGAAAGAGCAAGTCTAGTGTTGCAGCACTGAGCAAGTTTGCAGTCTGTGAAAGCAGCTGTGCTATAAGAATGATGCCGATATGTTTCAGTAGGTGCCATCTCCACAGTGCCTTCAACATGTAATTTTGTGTTGTTGAACAAAATCTGGGGAGAAGATGGAGAAGACTAGGCTTACAAAGGCTTGTGTGTTCTTCTCAGACAGACCGGTGGCCTGGGCAATGCCTTGGGCTATGCACTGAAAGTCAGCAGGGGGTAGGGCTAGGGGTAGAGTGTCCCTGCTTTCATATCTCATGAGGATAGAGAGATGTAAAGTTCCTGAAGATGTAGCTCACCCATATGCACCTTGGTCCAAAGCTAAAGGAAAGCCAGTGAAATAACAGCCACCTCTTTTCTAAAGCTCTTCATTAGCAGTCATCAATGTTTTGGGCTTTTTTTCAAAACAGATCAACAGCATCATTGACTATTTTATAGAGAAGGACAATGATGCATGAGAAAACACAGAGCAATGCACTCACAGTCTCTGCTGGCAACAGATACTGTGTTTTCTATGGCCCACATTATGCCCGACACGAAAACTACAGCCTCCTTTTAGGGCAAATAAGCTCAAAAGAGCTAAACTATGAGCAGCTTCCAAGGCAAGGCAATACCATAGCACTGAAAACTGCTCCTGTTGTTCTCTTCAGGCTTGTCAACAGCAGTATCAGGTTCCAGCTCTGCATGTATGTTAGTAGTAGGAATGAGGGGATAACTCACTCTGCAAGCTTTCTTTTGAGGTCTATGTAGAGATTTTGTCAACTTGTTCTTGCAGTGACAATTTACCTAAAATAAAGGACTTTGCTTTGAAGACTTTGCTTTTTGCCTTTTGTTCCAGGCCAGGTTGGATGGGGACCTGGGCAATCTTGTCTAACTCCAGGCCTGGAGTTTGGTGGCTCTGCCTATGGCAGGGAGTTGGAACTTGGTGATCGTTGGAGTCCCTTCCAACCCAGACCCTTCTGTGATTCTGTGAAGACAGTGAGTCCAGTATCTACTTATAAATAAGCAGAAAGGAAACAATAGTCAGAGACTGGCTGAATAATGCAGAGAGTCCTTTTCAGAGGACAGGAAGGATAGAGCCGGTGGTGGTTCAGAAACTGTTGTTTGTCAGGTGAAGAAAAATGTAGGAGATATTGAAAGGTCCAGAGGAGGTCAATGAAGATAGAAGTGTCATTGAATTTATAGATGATGAGAGATCAGAGGGACTCTTTAGCCAGAAATGATGACTAGTTAGAGGGAGACTTGTCTAAGACATTTACAATGATTAAAGATGGAAAGTGAAATTGATTGCTCCTTTCTCTTTCTTTCTTTCTTTCTTTCTTTCTTTCTTTCTTTCTTTCTTTCTTTCTTTCTTTCTTTCTTTCTTTCTTTCTTTCTTTCTTTCTTTCTTTCTTTCTTTCTTTCTTTCTTTCTTTCTTTCTTTCTTTCTTTCCCTTTAAACTCTGTCCCGCAACATGGGAACAAGGGGTCACTCACTGAAATTAAAGGGCAGCAGCTTTATAGCTGATAAAAAGAAATCCATTCTCTTTTAAAAATGCTGCATGTAGTTTATCCATGGAATTTATCATCCTTCTCATCCAGGTCATGGAGGCAAAGGCTGTGATTGAGTTTTAAAGAGGCCAGGCTACTTTCGCAACCTCTTTTTCAGCGTCTGTGGCTACCTGAGGCAAGTCAAAAAGGTCAGATATTGAATCACATGGTTTGGGGCCAAACCTCAGAAATCCTGCTCATGAGGAAGGATGGAAATCTCTTCAGAGCATGGCAGGCAGCTGCAATGAGTGTAAAGATGTCCACCCCCGTGCCCCACTCTCCTGCCAGGGGTTTCTGCATTGTTGTGGAAGAGATCAGAATATAACGTGAGCCTCAACTCAGCTTCTTTCATTGCCATGATAGAATCTTAGCAAAAACTCATTTCACAGCTTAGGAAGCCACAAACTGGGTCATCAGCCCCAGCACAAGACTGAGGGGGGCTGCAAGGGACAGCTCCTTTAACTCAATACAACTCCACTCCACAGAGCTTGTTTGTCAGAGTCTCTGATTAGCTTGGGCACTATTATTTATCTAGTGACTCTTCTCTTGCCTTTTTGATCCAGCAGGAACAAGGTGTTGCAATGACACTGGGGACACCAGTGGTCAGTTCTACCACTGCCAACTTCACGCTGCAGTACACTGCTGGAGCAGAAGATGGATGCAGAAGCAATGGAGCAGCTGTGTCGGTCAGTGTAGAAGGATGGGAATACCACAAGATATGGATGGGAGGGCTGGTAATGATGTACCTGCTGGCTTGCCAAGTGCTTGTGAGAATCAAACATTATATTCAGGCTGACAAGATGAGCCCACTTTCAAAGAAATAAATACATGACAAGCCTAGCACATGGCTCTTGAGTGCTCTCTAGAGTAAATGGGATCTGGGCTCAGAGCTGAAGCGTGGGCTCAGCTCTCACATTTATCTTGGCCTTGTCTTTTCTTAAGCAAGGTAGCAACCGTTATGTTTTGTTCTTTGGAAAGAGGGGGTTTCATTATTCATGGGCTATGAAACTCCATCTGCTTCGGAAAATAGTGAACAAAGGACAGGTAAAGCAGCAAATCTTCTGTGACTTGAGTCCCAGGGTGATTCTGCCAAGGATGAAGAACTCGCCATTTTGACAGCTGAGCCCTAAGGATAAAATTACAACCTTCTAGTGTGCCATAGATACCTTATGCAGAGTAAAACATGGACTGGGCTTTCACTTTTGGGGGCTGGGATTCAGTTTTGTTTACAACTCTGTCTTCAAAGGAAGATGGTGATGGAACATGTGTGATTGTTTGAAAGAGAGAGAATCTCCTCCAGCAAACACAAATTACAGAAATTTATTAGCGCTGGAGTCTTCACTGGAAATGTCAGTGGCCACAGCCCTGTGCTCTAGAAAGTCATCAGCCATTGCCAGTCTTAAGGGAAACATGGGGCTCAATGCTCCTTCACAGCATTTTCTGAAGCAGGGATTGCATGTCAGTGCTCCTAACATCTTTTCATGACAGTAGTCTTCTGGTTAGTCTTTTTTTTTTTTTTCCCCCATAACAGCTATGACTAATAGATGAAGTTCTTTACTGCTCTACTTTTCCACTGTACCTAAGTTTTCCCACCTAACCAGTCAGAAATCATGGGATAACATCATCCTACTGACAATGCTGTCAGCAAACTGAAAGCTTGCATGATGACCACTTTGGTGGGTCAAAGCTGTTAATGGTCTGGTTTTCTGCAGAGTTTTGGGCCAAACTCCCCATTCAGCCACACACTCTTCGCATACTGATTTTACCAGGATAGCTTCCTGGTAAGTGCCATTTAAACATGTAAACCCTTATTCTCTTCCCTCTCAACACATCCTTGGCCAGCTGGAGAGGGTATTTTAACCAGTGGTGCACTGTTCCTCAAACTGACATAGCAGGGCAGATTTCTTAGGAATTTTTCCCAAATCCCCAGAGAGTGCCCAACACTGAGATTGCTGTTGATCAGGTGGAGCTCTTTTCCATCGGGGCTACAAACATACGTGCGCACACACAGAGGAAGGATATTAATAATGCAACAGTGGCTGTGATGAGCCATGATAGGTGGTGGCAGAAAGCAGGAGATGAATACATTCAAATCAGTGTGCTTGGCAGGTATACGAAATATTATTGTGTTAGAGATGGGACCTTTAGCTCTGTAACGCCAATACTCCAGGTGAGAGATCCAGCACTGATGCTGTCAGTCAAATTTGATTTTCTCTAGGTTCATCTCACTCATCACTCTGGTGTAGGAGTACCTTTTATCAAGCAATATTGCTGGTGTCTGTTGCAGGTGGCTCTTTCCCCTTCTCTCCTTTTCTGGCTCCAGGAGAAAAAGAGCACAACTGAAACAGGCAAATAGGGAGGAGGAAAGCGGGTGCACCTGTGGGGCCTGTGTTACAATGGGGCCTGCATGACACTGCAGGCTTTTAAATAGCTCTGGCCAGACCCCCAGTAGTAAAGTGATTAGTTGCTGTAAAAGACAAGGAGAAAGGTATTCAACTGCAGCGGATGACCCTTGTATGCAAATGCAGTTACCTTTTGAGACCATGAGGATAAAATGGCAGGCAAAGTTTTCCAAAGAGCCCTTTGATTAGATTGATGCCTTCTTGATCCTTTAGTCAGGAAGGGATGAAAATATTTCTAAATTTGAACTGTGCCTTTAAAGTTTGAGGGCATACTTTACGTCCTGGAAAAGCAAAATGTCCAGTGATCTTTTACACTTGTCTTCTCCTCTGATCCTTCTTCCTGAGAACGGTTCCCCTTTCAGCCTCAAGAAATCAAGGCTGAAAAGAGCAGTGTGGTTGACAGGTCTCTTGGCAGCCTGTGAATGTCAAACTCTTGAATGAAGGTCACACCAAATGATTTGTGGATGATCTTCGTGCAGTTAAACATGTTTGCACAAAACGCTCATCAAATAATTCTGAATAATGAGTGCAGGTGCTAAAATCTTGATGTGTTTGCAGGCATTTCATGATCAGAAGTAAGAGTTTAAAATTTGCCAGCTTAAGTTGTTCCTGACAGAATAATCAGCATGGTCTATTGTGCCCTGTGGTTGCACCCTCTGTTCTGTGCCTGAATTACAGATACAGGAGATGCTCAGTGCAGTTGGCCCTCTCTGTCTGGACATTTTAACAAGTCAGATTTCTCATTCTGCCAAGCAAGAAATCTCAAAAGCAGAGGGACTGCGAGATAGGTTTGATTTGGAGAATTAAGAATGAAAACCAAAACACTCTCATGGCCACTGTACCTAAATCTTAGTACAGTGTTAGTCGGTAAGTTTTTATGTAGCAAGACTGTTGCCTTGGTAGTCACGCTGGTCAGCCTTTGCTTGGGTCCTTGTATCCTGATTTTACACACAGCATTCATGCTACGCCCAGCTCTGTTCTGGAAAGACTCAGCCCAGAGTTTTGGGGCTTTGTGTGAGCCCCAAAGGGCAGTTCCCTTGTCTCCAAGGGACCTTCCTCTTTAGGAATACTGCTGATCACTTAATACTATCTATGATATAGATGTGTCCAACTTTCCTGGCTGTAAAAAATCATGTCAACATCTTTTCTTGTCCAGGAGTCAGCAGAAAACACATACTTCTTAAAGCCAAGACTGAGAGAAATTCTAGGAGAGGTTTACAGTCAGAGATTGACAAAGGCTGTCCAGGAGTCCTATTTCTTCAGGGTGAGAGGTGACCCATCTAACTCAGACATGAGGATGGGGCTATGGTGATTTGATTCGCATCACATCTAGGGATATGGATTACCTTCAGCTCCTGCACTGGCATGCCTCCACTGTGGGATAGATCCTGCATTTGATCTGCACCTGAATTGCTTGGGAGTTTTGGCTCATGAAGCACAAGTGGGTTGTTCCTGATGAAAGGTCAGAGCTGGTAGAATGCAGGCATGGGGAAGAATATCTTTGCTCGAGCTACTCTAGCACTGGTACCAGTGCTGGTCAGTAGCTGTACAACAATTTAGAGAATCTGCATCTCCAATGGACAAGATGAGAGTCCCTGAGAGGGCAGCATTTTGTCCCTGGACTGAATCTGTTTCGTACAAAAAGAGAACTGCAGTCTTTAGGGCTGGCAGCTTGGCATATTCTGGGGGTCCTGTATGCAAATGTAATTATACATATGAAAACCTCCCGAGAAAAATCCAAATAATTCTCAAGTTGGCACAAAGGCCATACTGCTATGGAGTGTGAGGTGGTCAGCCTGCTGGCCATTGCGTTTCAATTACCTTTACACTCATTTGGTGTTGCTGAAGTGAAGTCATTTTCACTGATTAATGCCAGGAACCGACAGATATATTCTTCCCTTTTGTTTTCTACTTTTCAGAGTTGAATTTAGTGCTGGTGAGTGGTGCCAAAATGACAGCTCTGCAGGCTGCAGTGTTTTATTCAGCCAGGGAACTAGTCCTAGCACTGTATTAGCAAGGGATGCCTTGCTCAGGAATGGATGCACTGAGAAAGAAGTTGGACAGCTGCAACTCCTCCTTCAGTGGTGTGGCACATAGTCCCAAAGCTGAGGGCTGTCTCAGCTACATGTGGCACATTTTGACTTTCCTGGTGAAGGGCAGTGGAAGGGGAGTCTGTACTTGTGCCATGCTCAGGCACCCTGACAGTAGTAATGGGGTGTACATACAGGCAGCAGTGGAGTGAAGAGTCTCTTTTCTTCCCTCAGACCCAGCATGTAGATTTTCCCTACATCCACCTAGCACAAAGTGCCTCCAGGGGCTGTGGTCATGGAAGTGGTACAGCCCAGCTAGCAAGGGTCTGTGCCACCTGCATAAGGGATGCTCCTTGGGCCTCAGGCTGGATTGTAGAATCACTTAGGTTGGAAAAGACCCATAAGATCATTGAGTCCGGCTGTTACCCTAACACAACTAAGCCCAAACACATCCTTATTGCTTGGATGGGAACTGTCAGTGCTTAACAGTGCTCTTTGGTGTGCTCCCATGTCCCTTGGCAATGGGGCTGGCAGAAATCAGGTTGAACGAATGGCAGAGTCTCAAGCCACCTGTCATGAACTTGGGCACATTGATGCGTAGTAATAGGCTATGGTCCCAGATTTACCCTTGAACTGGGACTGTACCTATCTGGACTGGGCTTCTTGGCCCACTTGAAGCATAACCAAGCAATGAGTCGGTCTTCAGAGCAGGGCAAATAGAATGTATTCCCAATGCTTTCTGAAGCAGCACTTTCCCATTGCCATGAAGCTGCTCAAAACGGACTAACGAATGACAAGTGTCAGTTGCCCCAGTCACTGGGACATCAAAAGGTGGACTCGCTGCCAGTTTCTTACTGCCTTCTTCCCACCCTAACACCTGGAGCCCTGAGAAGGAAGAGGATGAAGGTGGATATTTATGAGCACAGCAGGGTGATAAAGAGAAACAAGTAGCGGGCATGTTAGAAAGCCATTAGAAGCCATGTTTTTCTTGTGACATTTTGTTATTGTAATTATTATTTCAGATGCCTTTGGAGTATAATCAACAGTTGTCTCCCCATGAATGTGCTTCATAAAAATATCTCAAATGCACGAGAGAATCCATTTATTGCTTCTGAGTTTCAGGAAGCTTAAATTACTGCTTAAATAACCTCTGAGTTCAAGTGAGGGTAAATCAATGCTGACCGCAGAGAACAAACACTGCAGATTTTACTCTGGTGACCCAAAGCTGCACACCATCACAATTAATCTGATCTAGTCAAATGAAACTGGAGGTGAATTATCTGTCTTTTTTCCCAGCTGGTATTCCTATGACATGGACAGATGCTGCATTATTACAATGGTTTAAGGACTTTTTTTTTCTCTTTGGTTGCTTACTTGTACATTAAAAAGGGAATAGGAAAACCCACAATGCTATCCTGTTTAATGTGCTTGAATATAGTGCTTGTATGCTCTCTCTTGCTTGAGGTTTCCTACAATGAGTAAATTAAAGAATTAAAGTCTCACTAAGCATCTGCTAAATATGTCACCTAACTATGGACCAAGCTTTCAGCTCTGCCTGAGCCATATTCCTGACTCCGAGGGGGTGATATGGCAGTAAATGAGGTTAAGCCCTTGACTTCTCAGTTTTCTTTGCAGTATATACAACATGTGTGAGGAGCTGGATTTCCCTCCTACTGCTTTGGCTTGCTCTAATGCTGACAGCAGCAGTGCAAATATATCATTGCTTGTATTACAGCTTTATGGCCAAAAGTGCGC
This sequence comes from Heliornis fulica, assembly GCA_013399135.1. Classification (NCBI taxonomy): domain Eukaryota; kingdom Metazoa; phylum Chordata; class Aves; order Gruiformes; family Heliornithidae; genus Heliornis; species Heliornis fulica. The sequence continues at coordinate 36,487 of VXBZ01002995.1, forward strand.
TGGTGTCTATTGAGATTTGTTTTGACAGAAAGTCACAGAAATTGGTCTGGGAGGTCGCTTTTTCTGGATACCACTTTTCTACAGTAATGTTCCTCGCAGATTTACCAACTTGTTCTCTTTGAGGTCCCTTGATTTTACTTGCATTTTGCACCACTTGCCCAGCCACATAGCTTGCCATATATTCAGCCATGAATTTCACTGTTAAGGTTGGAAAAGTCAAGAAAGGTTTGTTCCCTTTTTCTGAAAATATGATGAGTTGTAGTAGGTTATAGAATTCTTGTGTGTTCGGCTTCTACCATGGTTGTTTTGCCAGCTTGACTCCTACAGCAGGTCCAGAAGTCCAGTGAACAGCACAATATAGAGGTCAAAGCTTTTGTAGACAAAATGCTTACATGCCTAGGGATATTCCGGCACCTCAGGGCTGTCTGTGAATAGATCCAAGTTCCAGTTGTTTGCTCCAGCTTCACAAGGTTTCCAGATCATCATATCATACTTCAAAGTGCTAAAGAGTCCTTGAGGTGGTTAATGGGATGATGAGCTGAGGAAGTGATGATGATGAGGAAGAGATGATGAGTCTGGAGGAAGCTCATCATCCTCCAGACAAGGACCTTTTCTAGGAGAGGATTTTAGTCCTACTGCATATTGATGCAAAAAATGGAGGGTGAAATTTATGGTCTATCATGCGCATGAGTGAGATTAGTGGAACTGAATGGCCTCTTCTCTGGCTTTAAATTCAATTTTCTTTTTATTTTTCATGAAAATTGGGTTGGAATGATTTTAGTACTCACCTAAGCTAGGGGTTGGAAATATGGGCTATGGTGTGGTGGAGAATGTCTTGTGAAGAGCTCTGAAAAATCTGTTAAATAAGCAAAATGTTCCTCAGTGCAATCTAGCACTTGGAGCTTACTTGTTTGTGAGAAAAGAAGAGGTCATGGGGAGGGTCTCCACCACTTTTCTTTTGTATTGTAGTGCCTTTGGTCACCACTGTTCTGACAGCATAGCTATGGGCAGAGGAAAATTTACAGGATAGAGAGAGCTTTCAACCACCTCCAATCTAATTTAAAGAAAAAAATTAGTCTCTGTGGTTATCATCTACATACTTAGACACTCCCATGAATCTTGAATTAGTAAAACCTGTCTCTAGGCTGTTGGATGATCTTAATTAAATTTAATTAATTATTTATTCAAATAAAATAAGACATGCCAAGACTCTCCAGGGAGGGTGTAAGAATAATAATGCTTCTTATTAGAAAAAACATGTCAATGCCTCACACAAACTGGGGCCATTTTATTTTCATGGGATACTGTTTTCTTAAGCTCTTAAGGATTTAAAATAATGAATTTTTATTTGCAGACAGTAGGAGCCCTCCACACATTTCTTACCATCAGCCTCTTGCTCTTTTGTGTAGTGGAACTGCAAATAGTAGGCAGACATCTCTTTTCCCAAGAAGCTTTTGGCAGTCTTCACCCAAACTTTAAAGATCATTTATAGAGTGCAAACTAGCAATGCCACAATGATACTTCTTTTCCCTGACACATTGTGAGTGATTCTTGCATAAAATTGCCAAGCACTTGACAAAGTCATAATCACTAACTAATGATCCATGATGCAATTGCTGTAATTAGTAGCATTATTGATATTACCTTGCTAGAGTAATTGGACTCACTTAACCTTTGTTTGTAGCAAGAGAAATTGGGATATTGATGCTGACAAGGACTGGCATCAAGTGGATGATAAGCAATGTGTACATCAGTTATTTGATAACATGCCTGCAGTTTGGTCTCTGCTACTCAACACAGCTATTTTGGTTGGTGCAGAGATACAAGAATGTGGAGCAGTGGAGCGTCCTTTTTCCATGCAGGTTTGCTTAGATCTGTCAAGGTTATGCCTTGACTGAAAGGTTAGGTATGGTACTAGTTCCATGACCTGTGGATTCAGCCCAAAGTGTCCGTACTCTTCATTGGAAGAGTAGGCTGGAGGAAGAGTGTGGAGTATTATGTCCAGCTCTGGGCCCCTCAGTTCCAGAAGGACATAGAACTCTTTGAAAGAGTCCAGCGCAGGGTCACCAAGATGATTAAGGGAGTGGACCATTTTCCTTATGAGGACAGGCTGAAGGAGCTGGGTCTCTTCAGCTTGGAGGAGACTGAAGGGTGACCTCATTATTGTCTATAAATATGTAAAGGGTGAGTGTCAGGAAGATGAAGCCAGGCTCTTCTCGGTGTTGGCCAGTGATAGGACAAGGGGCAATGGAACATAGGATGTTCGATCTGAATATAAGGAAGAACTTTTTCACTGTGAGGGTGACGGAGCACTGGGACAGGCTGCCCAGAGAGGTTGTGGAGTCGCCTTCTCTTGAGACATTCCAGACCAATCCGTACGTGTTCCTGGGTGATTTAATCTAGGTGATTCTGCTCAGGCAGGGGGGTTGGACTAGCTGATCTTTCAAGGTCCCTTACAACTCCTGACATTCTGTGATTCTGTGATCTGCTAGTGAGCAGAGCTAGAGTGTGCTTGGCTCTCTCCTCTGTCAATCCCAACCTCCTGAATGAAAGTTTGAGTCTGGGCTAAAGTGTAATATTTGCTGGACTGAGCTTGTAACATGTTCATTTTCTCTGCACATGGGCTGTTTCCCTGAGGGCAGCATCTCTTCTGTTCCCTCCAAAGGCTGGTGATGAGGGTGAACACCACCTCTGTTCTTGAGTAATTGTGATGTTCCTCTTGGCTTTGTAACCATAAACCTCAAGGCTAGAAGATGAATAAGACAGGAAGAATAAGTTCTGGAGAAATAAAACACATCTGTGTGGGGTTCTTACCTTCCTCTGGAGCCCCATTTTGAAGTGTGCAGAGGGGAAAACAGGCAGAAACTTTTGATTGGTTGCTGGGGAGAGCTGCCCTTAACCTTAGCCAAGCTGTCCCTCCCATCAGCTTGTCTCAGGGCATGTGAAGGAGCCTCCCTCAGCAGAGCTGGGTGAGGGCCAGCCTGATGGCTCTGGCTTCCTTGTCAGGCCAGCTACCTTGGTGCTGTTCCAAAGTTATCTCCTAATTAACCTTGACACAAGCCTTATCTTTCCAAAAACCTGCTGGACCTCTGAAAAATTCTTTTTTTTTTTTTTTCTCTGATGAGGTGCATTCAGATGAGTTTCAGCTTATTGGGGCCAACAAACAATCTCAGTCCCTTAAGCGTTCAAGTGGATGCTTAACCAGACTTGTCCTCTTCATCAAAGGGAAAACCTGCTACATGCTAAAAAAGTTAATTTGCAGATTTTTATAAAATCTATTTATAACTAAAATCTACAAAGAGGAAATTTGATTGAAAACTGACTCTAGACACCACTTAGTAAGAATTATTTCGTGCCAGTATGTGTTAAATTCAATATCTATTCCATTCATGCAGTGTAGTTTACTAAAATGAACAGCATCTCAAATATGCATTTCTGCATTCAGTTACCTCAGCCTGTTCTTGATGGATCTATTACTGCTGAAGGATACAAATTTCTGCCTGCTGTGAGAGAGTTCATGGACATTTGATAGTGGGGGAAAAATAGAAAAAGGGGAAAGTTGAAGGCATAAAGTGCCTTGGCCTAAAAATAGCAGTGTGAACTAACTAGCAGGAGACCCACATCAGAGCAATATATAGGCAGTCTGTGGCCTTTCTTGTGACAGAGCCTGACCGCCACATCACCGCTAACAGATGGTTTATTGTGAGCATTTTCAGCTAATAGGGAGGCATTTTTTCCAGGGATATCTCAGGGTGCTCTCACCAGCCTTCACAATCATCCCAAATAACGAGGGCCTGGTTTCATTTGAGCCAACATATGAGGTTCTTCCCCAAACCCAACAACATCTTTATGCCACCAGCCTTGTACCAGCTGTGCCCTTGGGACCCCACCATTTGTGGGCGCCTCTCCGCCCCCATCCTTGACAGCATCTCTGGCCAGCTCTGCTGCCTCCCCTCCCAAAACACATCTGCCCCCACTTTGCAGTCCTGCAGCCTGACCTCCAGGTGTCCATCCACCACTGGGCAGCTGTGCACCCAGCTTTTTGTTTCTCATGCTGCCAGCCAATGAGAACGTCTCTGTCCTGGGGACTAAATTGAGTGTGTAATGGACTCCCAAGGGGAAGTCATCGTAAAAGTGACAGTAGTAAACAGCCCAAAGAGTCAGAGAAACCCAATGAAGAATAACTAGGTATACTGACTGATTTAAATGGGCCATCGGGGCTTCTCTGTGTGCCTTTTCACTTTTCTAAATTTCTTACCTTCAGCTCTGATATTTTGCTATATTTAGTGTGATAACTAACTGGATTTCCAGTAACCTTGCAAAGCATTTTGAGCTAAATTAATACAGAAGACCTATCAGGAATAGTATCATGTAGACTTATTCACAGAATCACAGAATGTCTAGGTTGGAAAAGACCATTAAGATCATTGAATCCAACTTCCATTTTCTGTACTGGCATGAAGAAGCTTAAAATACATATATGCCTGGTGGCTTTACAGTGCTGTCCAGTTGTTAATTACTTGTGTAAGGTATGTACTCACTACCTACAATTACCTGAAAGGAGGTGATAGAGGAGTGGATGATGATCTCTTCTGACAAGTGATAGGTGATAGGACAAGGGGAAATGGCCTCAAACTGTGCCAGGGCAGGTTCAAATTAGATGTCAGGAAGAAATTCTTCACCAAAAGATTGTTGGTTTGTGAACAGGCTGCCCAGGGAAGTGGTTGAGTCACCATTCCTGGGTGTATTTAAAAGAGAGGTAGATGAAGTGCTTAGGGATATGGTTTAGGAGAGGACAGGTATGATTGGACTTGATGATCTTAATGGTCTTTTCCATCCTTGTGATTCTGTGATACTCCATTAGCTTTAAAGGGGGGATAGATGAAGCTGAGGGAGGTAGAGATTTGCTAAAAAAGTCAGAAGAGAATCCACAGCTGAGCAGAGGTTGAAACCACAGATGTTGATGTGTACTAGGTCTGGGAAATCCAAGTTCTCATCAGTAGAATATGCCTGCACTGATCAGAGGTTTTGCATCTGTCCCATTCAGGTGCATGCTGAACCCCTGACCTCAGAAAATCAAGTGCTTCTCCATAGGTAATAAAGGCAAATGTACTTAAATCCATTAACTATAATTGGAAAAGTAGGGCAGGGACTGTGCTGAGCTGGCCTGTTCACAGCTGGGTTTTGGTACCTGACATCTGCTTCACTGGCCAGCAGCAGCCAGAGATGTGCTGTTTGCTGGAGCACACCTTTGCGGCTTGCCTCACTGAGGCTGCTGAAGCTTAGCCCCTTAAATTAGGGCTTCCATGAAATGCTGGGGAATGGTATAAGTCAGTAGGCCAGCCCAGCACCAGAGATGTGTTTATAAGGAATCCATTTTTGCCAGGGTTAAATGTTCCCACTCAGAAGCCCCCATTTGCAACCTGGCTTTGTCATACAAGACTAATTGAGAAACCTCTGCACTATGATACTATCCCTGTCACCCCACTGATATGCAATAGTAATGCTGGCTTCTATAAATCAACTTGATCTTAAGAAGGAGAGTTAAATGAGCATCACATTATAAACCACAAAGCACGTTCATCACTCTGCTACAAACCATAAGTATGACAAGGACATCCATCAATTCGGCACCTTTCTTTCAGGTCTGCGTTCATGGACATTAGTAACTTAATGGCTCCAGAAAGCTTTCCCTTCTTAAATATACCATGGAATCTAGTATTTCATTTACTGTGTTAACTAGAAGTGGAACTCAAACATCTATAGCCATGTTCCTGTGAGGAGAGCTCCTGCAAGGGTGACATGGTCCTGGTTCTGGACAAGACTTTTCCAAACAACCAGTACAGGTGAGCTGAGTCAGTCTGGGCTGTTTTCTAAACCACCTCACACCATTCTGTAAAAGGTGCTGGTGCAGGAAAGGTAGGGGTTGTTTGTTTGCATGGTCCTTGTGTTGGTATAGTGGTTTCTGTTAGCTTCTCATTGGTCATCACCAGGTGTGTCTGTTATTGTTCCCCTCCCAGAGTGTTTATTAATAAACTGTTTGTTGGGGCCCTGGCCGCGGGCTTCGGCAACTGCTTCGGCAACCAACCTGCAGGGCTTGGTCTGTTTTCTTTCCTCACAAAGAGGAGTGAATGGCTGGTGGTGCTCAGCTTCTGCCTGGGGCTGAACCACAACAGAGGGAAAAGCCCACCTCTTTGGAGGGTGCACCTATAGTAGTCCCCTCAGAAAGGGTTACTTTCATGCTTCTCCACTGCTGTTGCTTTGATTGTACAAACTGCAGCAATAGCAGGCTGTCTGCTCTAGCCATCGAGCTATGCAAACTAGAAAATAGTCTGGCTAAAAAGGGATAAACAGATCTAAAGATAAGTTTTCAATGATTTGCTGTCAGACTGTAAAGATTTATTGAGTGAGTACTCTGGGTCTCGTATAATACCATGTTTTCATTACCAGCTTGGTGGTTGGGCTAGGGGAATTATAAAATATACAGATGAGTGAGCTGGAAGGGGCTCTACACATGCCTGGAAGGCAGGGTTTGAAATAGCTAATGGGAACAGTGGCCCTGGGAAACAGTATATGGTTCAAGAAGGTCAACCACCAATTGGAAAACTACTGGATCTGCTTCTGGACATGGTATCACCTCACTTCAAGAGAAGTCTGAGCTAGCTGGTGACAGTCAGAGAGCAGAGAGGCTGGGAAACATGATGGGTGAGTAAAAAGTGCAAGAACTGGGCTTAACAGAGAAAAGAGGTGACTGAAGGCAAACATGACCATGATCACTAAACACACAGAAAAGCCACAATAAAGACAACACAAATTAATTCCGCCCCCCCCTGCCCCCACCTGCTGTAGTGAGGGAAAGAAATAATGGCCTTATGTTATAGAAAGAGACATTTAGGTTTGACATTAGGACAAAATATGGCAGATAAAGGAGGTTGCCTGGGAAGGCAATGATGTCTCCATCGTGAGAGGCTTTGAAGAGCTGACCAGAACAATAGTAGATTGTGCCCTGTGGAAATGGAGGGGACAAGATGTTGTTTGAGCCCTTCTGGCCCTGTTTTCTGTAATACTGTGTTTGGCTAGCACTTGGGCTGTTAATCCTGTTAGCCCTACAGGACATAATAATCCATGCTGTGCTTGCCCATTTTCCCATGTACAGGTAGATTCTGGAGGAATCATACCTGACAGTTTCCTTCCTGCATCTTTCCTACCTCCTACTGAAAGACAGGTCCAGACAAGTCACCACATCTTCCCTACTTTCTCTTCAACCTTTGAGGTAAAAGATTGGGGTAAATTCTGCCTAGGTCCTGCACTGCCAGCTGTCCCTGGAGCCAATGAGATATTTCAGTGGGACATTTTGGTGGGTCTTTTTCCACCTCACCCATAAAATATTTTTGCAGTTATCAGAAAATGCATTGGCCTGAAAAAAAAAACCCATCCAAAAAGTAGCAGTTTTCCCCTCCTCCCGCCAAAGTGTGGGAATAAGCAGGTGCCTGGGGAAGAATAAGAACAGGGCAAGCATATGTGCTACTTCTAATAAACTTCCCATGTTAAATAATTTAGGTCAAGCCAATACATAGAATCACAGCAACTGAATTAAGTGGGTGCTGAGAGAGCTTTAGGTTTGTTCTGTTCCACTCAGTGTTGCGCCTGAAGCCCAGGAAAGTTCCTTAGGGTGGATCACAGGCATTAGTGCTCATCCAAGCAGGGCAATGCTGCAGATAAGCTGGTCATCACCTGAAGTGGAGCTGGCTACAGAGATTATTTAATTGTTGACCAGTTACGTCCTTTAGGTAACGGGTTGGATTTATGTGGGTCTGGAACCTATGGCAAAGGTGCACCTAATATGTTTCTTGACCTTGTGTGCTTTGTCAAATGCTGTCCCTTCACCTCCACTAAGGCTACTAGCTACAAAAGTGCTTCTCATGGATGTTTCACTTGCAGCTTTAAGGCATGTTAGCTTGCACGTAGACTCAGTGAACAGCCAAGAGCTTCAGGGATAGTTGACTTGCCTATTAGGATCTCTGTCCCTCTATGAAACATGCCAAAGTTACACTCAGCGTGTTAAATCAAACACCTCAAATGTTGGAAATTAAAAGAATTAAAGATCTCCCTCCAAGCTTAACTCTGACCCTTCACCAGGTCATTAAATATTAGGAAGGTGGTGAGACACTAGGACAGGTTGCCCAGAGAGGTGGTGGAAGCCTCATCCCTGGAGCTAGGGCTGATCTAGGTCAGACTAGATGGGGCTCTGAGCAACCTGATCTAGTTAAAGATGTCCCTGCTGTACTTCAGAGGGGTTGGACTAGGTGACCTTTAAAGGTCCTTTCCAACCTAACACAGTCTATGATTCTACAGTGAACTCATGGATTATGTAATCACGTGATAATTTTTCCAGATGACCCTGTGCATCATTTCCCAAGGATAAGTTTAGGTTTTTTTTTTTTTTTNGGACATAGAATCATAGAATTGTTAAGGTTGGAAGAGACCCTTAAGATCATCCAGTCCAACCTACCGCCACCAACAGTTGCTACCAAGTTTTACAGAGAAAAAAACAAAGTTGTGGTGGTTTTGACTGTGATAGAGTTAACTTATTTAACCACTCCATGGTTAGCACACAGTTCTTGAGTAAATAATGATGCCAGAGCATATTCTTTTCCTTTTAAATAAGGTCCAAATAATAACAGAAGTCTGTCTTTGAGAAAAATTGACCAAGCTTATCTTATCTTAATTAGCTTCCATCTTCCCAAAGGAAAAACTTGAATGGTGTGGTATACTCCTTAATTCACCTTGCCAGAAAGGATCATCTTTGAATGCCTGACCTGTTACAGTTGTGTCACTTTTTAACATAATTCATCCTGGCTTAATGCATCTTGACAGGATATAATAACCTGGTGCAGCATGTTAAAAAGAAATATGCATTCTTTTGGACTGGGTTTTAGATCCAATAATACTGATACAGAAAAAAAATAATGTGGGAAAAAAACCCCAAACCCCTAACAGGTAGATTGTAGGTATGAAATGTGTCAGGTCAGCTCTTTGTCAGGTAGTGTGATCTGATGGTCCCAATGGTCAAAGATGTTGTGTTTTTCAGTAGTGGGGAAACTCCTGTCAGTCTTCAGTCATTGCTGTTCCTCAAGTGTGAGAGGTTAGGATGCTTGTATAATTAAACTAGACAAAAATACAGCAACTTTCAAAATGCCACACAAGTTATTATTTGCTTTTTGTTAGTGCAGTAGGTATTTCATAATGATTATAAACCAATCAGGTTTTTGGATGGCCACAAAGCCAGACCTTATGCCAGAAGTCTCATCTGGCTTCAGCCATCTAAAGGTTGTGCATGTGGCAGGTATGTGGTGGTTGATGTGGATCAGGTTGGAAGTCTCAGTCGAAGGCACAGTGGTGACCAAGTGTCCACAGCAGAACAATGAAGGCACTGAATTTAGTGTGTCCTGTATGAGGTTATGGCTGCAGATCTTCCTGAGCTGGCCTTGAGCAAGCTTGGAAGTTACCTGCACTGCTTTCACTGCCTGCAAAACCTTGCATTGCTCCTACACTTCTCAGAGTGGACTGCGACCAGACGGGGACAAAAAACCCAGTCTCACTGTTAGACATAGAAGATGCTTCAGGGACAGACAGGCATGGTGGGAGGGTTCCTTGGGACACCGCTTTTCCTGGGTCTCTTTTTAGGACTTAGCAGAGGGGCTGAGCTCTCCAGTTGATGTGAGCTGGGCACAGCCCTTCAGTCTCAGTTGGACTGTGAATACTTTTAGGATTTTTATCATACTCTTGAGGAAAATAGCACCATGAGTTCTTTGGCCTTCTATGGCCCAAATTTTAGAGCTACCCTGAGGCCTTCATAATTGTACCTTCACCATGGTGCTGTGAAATAGACAATCCCTAGTTTATAAATGGCAAAAGGCAAGTCAGGTGGCACAGCCAAGGGTCCCCAGGAAGCTGGTGGTGGGATTTAGAAGTGAAGAGGCCATCTTCACATCCAGTGCGATGCAGATAAAGGCTTGTTAGCCATTAACAGTAGCTTATCGCAGCTGATGGCACTGCTCCATCATCTTCACCAGGAGCCTGCTGCAAAGCCTAACTGTGCAGTTGGAAAGGCTGCTACTCTCACAATGGGCTTTTGGCCAGTTCTCTATGCTCTGCCATCAAATGTTAGTTTGCAAATACAGTTTACAGTTTCCTCTCTCTTCACTTACCCCCATCAAGGGCTCAGCTGAATACAGCAATAAGGAAGCAAGGAGGGTCAAGTTTATAAATGACCGTGGGAAGTTAGGTTTCCATGGCTGCCAGCAATTACTGTGCAGACTCAGATGAGTGGAGATTACAGCCCAGGGCTGCTATTTTGCGCGCTGGCAAGACACAATAACAAATGACAAACTTAATTCACTGCTGCAGCAGGGAGGAGGCATCTCACTCTGTGAACCTGGGGCTTATCTTACAGGAGGAGCAGCTCTAAGTGGATTTCTCCTTTTTCTGACTGTGCTGATGCCAGCTAATGCATATTCTTCAGTCACTAGCATCATCTCACCTCAGAGATCTTAAGTCTATTAGTCACCCAGTTTTCTATTTCTGGACCTGGGAAATGTTAAACAAATAAGAAAATCCAGCCCACAGAGTGGGCATAGGGATCGGGCTTATTTTCTTTTTTTTTTTTTCCCAAGGGATCTGATGAGCTCTTTGCTAATTGAAATAAAAAATAAATAGTTGCTCAGCTGATATGTGGGGTGGCAGCTTGGCTTCCACAGGAGCTGGGAGCTCACCTCTCTCTAGAACATTTCTACATGCTGCCTGCTGTCAATACAGATGATAGGAAATTTATTTTTAAGATTACAAGTCCACATTAAGTAGAAATTTATTACTATTAGCAATCAATTAATAATGTACAGACATCTGTACTAGCTCAACTTTGTATCATGGCTTAAACCACGGTGAAGGGTATGTACTTAGGCAACGCATGGTGCATGGTAGTATTCCCAGATGGAAGGATTTGTGAGCGCATCTCCAGTTCTCTTGAACCCTTCCTGGTGCTTCTGAGACAAAAGAAGCCATTTGGGACAAAAGGGGAAGTTTGCAGTCAGCTCAGTGCTGAGCAGTATATGTAACTATATAGTGATCTGGCTCTGAGTACTTTTCAGCTGTTAGCTGTTTTTGCAATGGCCTGACACAACAGACAAGTGAATGTTCCTTTCCAACAGACATGGGGGATAAATGCTGAGAGTAGAGTTACACATCAGGGACCAGCTTCAAAGCCAAGTATCACTCAGAAAGTAGGTACTCCTCTGAAATCAACAGTGGTTTTGCTATTGATGCCTTCCTCTATGTTGGATGCCAAAAGATGGTGGTTAGATGCAGCCATCACTCTAGTAAACCAAGCAGTTCACAGAATCACAGAAGCGTCTGGGTTGGAAGGGACCCCAAGGATCATTGAGTTCCAACCCTTCTGCCACAGGCAGGGACACCAACCTCCAGGCCTGCGCTAGACAAGGTTGCCCAGGGCCCCAACTAACCTGGCTTTGAACACCTCCAGGGTTGGGGCATCCACCAACACTCTGGGCAGCCTGTTCCAGCACCTCACCACACTTTCTGTGAAGAACTTTGCCCTGATATCTAACCTTAACCTTCCCTCCTCTACCTTAAATCCATCCCATCTTATCTTATCCTATCTACCATTGTAGAAATCTGATTCCCCTCCTGTCTATGTGCTTGGTCCAGTTTGGCTCTTGGAGTCATGCCTTGGAAAGCAGGTTCACAAATCCTGGGGTGACCACTGTCCTGGATCTTCTCTGAACCATCTCCAACTCATCAATATGTTTCTTGAGCTGGCCAGTTCCTGGTGTAGTTGCATGGTTTTCAAAGAAAATGTGAAATTATCTGTTTATGCCTTCAAAAGTGGCCCTGATGAGTTGTTTTATTTTGGTGAAAGTATCACACTGAATATTTGTGTTTGACTAGTTGAGGCCCATAACTCATTTTTGAGATATTCCAGCCTATTGCCTCTCCTATAAGTATGACCTATGTTTTGTGTTCCTGGACATGCTTATTTCACATATGACTGAACTGAAACACGTGGTTCTGTGATACTTGTTTCTGCCATGTTCACTAAGAATCATAGAATCACAGAATGATGAAGGTTTGAAAAGACCTTCAAGGTCATCAAGTCTAAAACTGATTGTATCTGTGACCTCTCCTTACAATTTTCCACCTTTCCAATCTTAGTATGACGGATTTTAGTACAGATTTTAGCAGCTCACAAGTATGAATGTAAAATACCATCATGACACCCATCTAAACTTGTGAGACCCAACCCATAAGACAACTGCAGGATGACAGCTTTCAATGTGCAATCCTATTTTCAGAGTCATCTGTCACCTCATCCCATTTACTAAATACTTTGGCTTTGTATTGTTCTAGGATTTAAATCCAGCTGGTGTGGGGCACCAAGTGGAGTGCTTTGGAATCATGGTGGTTTTTTCACCAACACCATTGACTTCATCAACTAAACTTGTAATCAAGGCAAAGAAAGATATTAAGTTAATTTGACAGGGTTTGTTTTCCATAAACCCCTGCTGATGGGCATGAACTATATTCCCCCTATTAGCTGCTCCATTATTTTACCTGGGATCGATGTCAGCCTGACAGGCCTATAATTACCTGGGTCGTCTCCTTTACCCTTTTAAAATATTAGCTCAACACAACCTTTCTGTCAGTCCTGTGGAAATTCCCTGCTGTCCTGTGAGTTATGGAAAAATAACCTTCATAGTACAGAAAGCTGTAGCCAAAGCAGCAGAGGGCAGGACAAGGCTGTCTTCTCTCACTCCCCAACACCTGCCATACTCTGAAGGTGTCCTCCAGTGTTCCTGGTATCATCACACATCATCAGGAGAGTTGGACTTTGGCCACTTGCCCTATTTTCTTAACCACATGTCTCCTTTTCCTCCCAGCACCTCAACATGATGCCTTTCTTCTGCCTTATACCATGGTCCTGGTTTCCACAGTGTAAGCTTTGGGGACCAGAGCTAGGGTATCTGGTAGAGCCATGTCCCATGGGGTGCACACCCCTGTTGTGGGACCTAAAAGGTGATGGTGTGTCTGGAAGCTTTGCTTCCTGCCTTGGAAGCAACCCTGAAGAAGTGGCTCCTCTTTTAATGATAAGTCTCATGGTAGGAAACAGGGGTGACTGTTTCTTGGTAGGAAGCTTTATAGTCTGTACATGAGAAGAGGTAAATATTAATATATTCTTTGTCTTTTTTTCTTTTTGTTTTCCTTTTTTTCCCCCCACATTCTCCACAATGTTTCCTCTGCTTCTTAACCCTTATCTTTGTCCGGGCTTCTGCTACTGTTATCATACCTAGGCAGGATCTGACTAAAACAAATGCATATGCATGTAGGCACAAGAATCCAAAGCATATTGAACCACAGGATGAGTGCTGTGGCTTTCATGCTCTGGAGCTGTTCTCATACATGGAGGCTGTAATTTTAACTGATGTCAAGGTTGCCTGGGTGAGAGACAGATGATTTTTAATATATCACTAAAAACTGGTATGAATAGCTATCACCTCTGTAAGGAGGCAAGCAGATTTATGGGTAGGAAAGAGTTCATAATCAATAATATCAATAACATCATAGAGCAAATACACCAGGTCCTACTCTCCTCACTCATGTAAGCACAAATAAGAGTCAGCACATACACACAGAGCGTGAAGGTACTGGAAAGGAGTGCCCACGTCAAGCCAGTTTTGGTGTAACCCATAGTTTAATAGCCAATTCTTTTTTTAGGTGTGCATGTCAGCATCTTCCTTTGATATACGCCTTTGTGGGTGCACTGCATCATCTCATCCCAAAGCTGGGAAGTTTTTATTGCAAGGTTCTCCACAGACCCCTTATGCTGACCTCCTCTAACATTTTCTCTTGCCTCTGAGAAAAGAGATCTGGTGTTTAGAGAAAAGAAATCTCAAGGGTTACTGGTCCTTGTTTCCAAAAGTGGTCTGAGTTAGGCGGGGAGAAAAGGTAAAAAACCCAAGTTATAGACCAAGAAATTAGGAAGGAAATATGTCAGTGTAGGATTTTTCCTCATGGGCTATTGACAAGGGACATAACCAGCGCAGTAGCAGGGAGCGATCATCCTGTCAGGTCAATGAGATGGAAGAGACAGGGGACTCGCTCGAATTTATGAGGACCCATGTAAGATGCTAAGCACGGCTTGCATTTCGATATTAGTTTGCAGGCAAGTGATGTTTCTCTTCCCAACACAGGCCCCATAGAATAGTAATAAGGGAATGTTAAGGACTGGAACCAACTCAGGGTTATTTTATTAGTGTATGTGGTTATCAGGCAAAGCCTAGCACTGGGGATCCTGTTACACACTGCTGCTTCTGAGTCATTACTCCAAGCTTATGAGAGGAGCACATTTCCCTCCTGGGGGACTCAAGATAATTGTTGATTTGGAGAGTGGAGATGAATGGCAATGCGGAACTGTGCTTGTGTGTGCGCGCACAAACACACACACACACACACACACACACACACACACACACACACACACACACACACACTGTCAGCCTTCGCTCCCCGTGTTTTAACATAGAATGGGCTGAGTCATTGATTCCCCTCTCTGGGATGAACCCTAAAGAATAGGTAGGCACTGACACACAATTTGTTTCTTGGTCTTTCTGATAGCAAATAAATGAAGCAGCGCTGAGAGTGGCACTGAAGCCCCTCACCGACCATAGAGCATCCACCCTAGCATACAGTGCAGGGCATTGGGATAATGAAGCAGTGCACCCCAGGGAAAGGGGTATGTAGCATTAACTCTTTCTTGCCTGCAGGAAAGCAAGCCTGAGCTGAAACTGGAGTCACTCGGTAACTTAACTCCCAGCCTGAGCTGAGTGCCTTGGTATTTACTGGATAAACTGGAAGGCAGCAAAGTCTTAAGACCTGACATGTGTCCTTACAAGCTTTTCTTGGAGCAGAAGGACCCACATTTAAAGGTCAACAAAAAATCTGCTGATTCTTTTTGTGGCTCCCAATGTATAGCAGACTCAAGAAAATGTTTCTGTAGGTGCAGGTCTGGTATGAAAAGCTGAAATCCTTTATCCATGCAGAATCCAGGGGCACAGATGAGTGAGTTCCTGTAGCTCAATGGCTTTATGGAGGCCACCTGAAACAAGAGATGTTATTTCCCTTCTGGACTGAGACAGGAACACCTGAGCTCTGTTGGTTATAGCAGCTTGGCTGAGGAGTTGCAATTCCACTTCTGGTGGCCACCCTGACACAGATGTACTGCAGGCATACTGCTTATCACAGCATTTCCCAGCGCTATTTTAAAGGAGAGGTAATCAGGGCATGCAAAAGAAAGAAGGGTAGAAGTGTTTGTTGGTGCCCACAATCCCCGCAGGAGGTGGAGTATTGACTCATCAGTGGTTTTTCACTGAGGAACGGAGCAGCTTCTTCTTTCTCAAATTAGATGAGCACTGCTCAGTCCAAATAAAATCATCTGATTTTTAGAACCTTGGAGAAGCAAGCCATTTCCTCCAATGGCATTGCTCCATTCCCTATATTTAGCCTCCACTTAAGGGCTTCAAAGCAGCAACGACCTTTTTCTGTCACAAGCACGTCCCAGCATGTCCAGGGACTACTTTGGCCCTCAGTGAAAGTGAAGTCATCTCTAAATACACTCCAGGCAGGCCCTGGAAACCTCACATGTTGCCAAGGCTACACAGCCACTGGTGTCCAAAACAGCTGAAGTCTGTCTGTCAGGCAGTGGTGCCTGCAGCACAGATATCTTCAGAAGGATAGGGCCCATTTTGCCCACAACATCTTTACAGCAAGGACTACTTGAGGTGAGGGTTAACTCCTTTTTGAGTAATATTCACCTATGCTGCGGTATCTGCATGCACGCCTGTGTACGACACTAATTGCACGAGTGGTTCTTGTAAAATGCACAGACAAGGGCCAGTCCTCCATTTCTCAGGTCCAGCACAGGCCATTAAACACTTGCAGAGTGTGTTGAAAACACGAAGTTTAGCAGGATCTTCACTTGCAGCACCGTTGAGGGCATGTTGAGTTGTGCAGAGCCCTGGCAGGTCTTGCTGTGTGAGAGCAGCAGTGATTCCTGCTGGTCCAGCACAGCCCATGCCTCTTCAGTGACTGGATGATGACAGTGCAAGGAGGGAGGAAGGATTTCTCACTGCCCTAATGCCAACATCAAAGAAAAACTGAAAAATTTTGAAAAATCCTTTGACAGTTTGTCTTTAATTACAGAGCATCAGCCCTGTGCATTGACCTAGACGGATCAGGGTGGTCCCGCTGGGGTACAAATGTCTCCTGCTCTCTGTACTGTTTGTCTGGGAGCTGGAAGGGATGCAAGTAAGTCATCAAGAAATACCATGTCCTCATAGACCCAGAGGTGTCTTAATTTCCATAATAATATTGTTTTCTTCTCTTAATTATTGATAGTCTTCCTAGATGAATACAGTCTTTAAAAATGTATTAAGCAGAGCTGTTCTGCCCTGAAAGAAAGAGTAATAGTAAAACTTTGTCTCATAGCTGCCTGCAGGCTGTGTCCTACAGCAAGATGGTTGAAGGAGAAAGAGTAAGAGGTGTTGGATAGAGCCTTCAGGAGTTTCACCTCTGTTCTTGACAGTCCCACAGGTGACCACCACCACCAGCTCTACTCCCTCCCTGCCAGAACAGGATGCATTTCCCTGGCGTGTGCTTTCTTTTGAGGCTTTACTTTTCTTGCTTCTTATTATGCAGAGGGAACAGTGGTCAGGGGATTGGTGTCACATAGGGGAATTTACCTGCTGTTGGAACTCATATAACAACATGGGGACTATTGATGCTGACTAGCAGAGGGTCTGAGAGACAGATCTAACTGCATTGTGGGTGTTTTCCAGCCATTTTTAGGTGATGCTGAGTGTCACCAGTCCCTAAGGAAATGTCCCAATGCTGACATAATAATACCCACTCCCAATATTATCTGCATGGCTCAGCTGGGGAAAGTGATGCAAAGAGCTGAAGCAATTTATCCCAGAACCAGGAGCAGAGCAGGAGCAGCTCTCAGATGGACCCTGCGTGTGCGCACTCCTCTGTGCCGGCTGCTCAGCAGTGCAGTTTGTCCCCTTAAGGAGGGGAGAGCAGAATCTCCTGCTAGGATTGTTTAAACTTACTTGGCAAAACTCATCTATTCCAAATGACTACCCAAAGTAATCATTTACATGCAACCGACTTACCGCCTCAGAAGTAATTTACTACTGATTACTTTCATAATGTGCATGCCAGTCGCATGCAGCTGCGCAGCGTTACGTGATAAGCAGCCCTACACTTCGGAGGGGGATGCTCACTAGCCCGACACGATCCACACCCTCTCAACAGGGGGAAACGGTCCAATTCTCCCATCAGATTATCGTTCTGCCTCTGCAGAAAGTTCTGATCCCCTGTTAGGTCCGAGGACATCCATCATCCCAGCGTGCATGGAGCAAGCCGCTAGGTGGAAGTGTTGTCTGAGCAAGCTCAGGAGAAGACAAGCTCAGGGACAAAGGCCAGGCTTCCTGGCTTGCTCTCCGTTTGGGAATGCCTGGACTCGGACCGGGTTTGTTCGTGGAAAGCACTATGGGAGAAGGCGCTCCATCATTTTTCCGGTGCATTGTTTTACGACTTGCTGTCGATTAAAATAAATGGAGAAATTACAATTTAAATTGAGGGGGGTAAACACCTCACTGAGGCAGTCCCATAATAAGGAAGCTGATTCCCAGAAATGCTGGCAGGTGGCGAGTTCCTGCTGAGCTCAGCAGTTCTGGAAAATGCGGCTGTTCATTCAAGCGCCTTAAAAAATATAAAACGAGCCAACCCGACTCCCTTGGCTTTGGGGACTAGCCTGAGACAGTCCTGGCCTGCCACATTGTCCTGGTATCTCCTTCTGCCCGATTTTGTTGCAAATGGAAAATCCTGGCGAGAAGGAGATTTTGTCTGATGAACAGTTTGTCTGGAGAAGAGCTGATGCAATGCTCAGAAGAGCTGCAGAGGTGTGGTGCCCACTCCCCTACCTCATCCCTCGGTCTTGCTGAGATAAATAAAGGGGGTGACCTGGGGGTGCACACTGCACACAGGTTGATCACATCAGGGAGGCTGAGCACCATGACCGCATCCTGCCCGTCCCCTGGGAGCCACACGCAGAGATGGGGACTCCTGGCGACGGGACAGCTTGGCCACTCCCGTCTCAGAATGCTGTTAAACCTGAGTGTCATGAAGATTTCTTCTTCCAGCGTGAGTCTGAGGATGGTGGAGGCTTCTCTCTTCTCTTAAAGCGCGAATGAGGGGGGCAGCAGACAGAGAGGCAGGTTTACCAGTGGAGGGAGGTGTTCCTGCGGGGGAAGCTGCCGCTCCACTTCTGCATTTACTCTCCCAACAGTTCCAACTTAATTAAAGTGCTCCAGCGACAATAAATACTTCAGTGCGCAGTCTCGCTCATTAGCTGCTGCCTTGCACAGCAGGGTTCACGGGGCCGCTGCGCGTCTGTGCTCTGCGGTGGCTCTGTGGCACTCACCGCACCTACCGCTTCTTTGCACCGCCTTTGTCGTCTGCCCGAGAGTGATGAGCTGGTGCCTAAAGAGGGCACACGTGAATCCGGCAAGGGTGGGGGATTAATTTGGAGAAGGTGGCACATTTCTGTGTACGGGTATGGATACTGCAGTGTGATAGCTCTGATAGCTCTGTAAATCCCCCCCGTGCAACCCAGTTAAGGTGGGGGACTGGCACCTTGTTGCATGCCGGAGAGAAGATGCAGATGGTAAAAATAAGTGAATGTGTTTGAACAACACTTTTTTTTTGAGCTGTAAGGAAGAACTGTGAGTTAAGGGGGCAAACTATGCAGGCTCTATCATACAGACCCTAGGAGAACTCATGAAAGTAGGAACTTATCATGTTCCCCTGTGACAGACAGCAACAACCCCACTGCATTTATGGCCTTAAGGGTTGTTCTCTGTTGGGTAACTCTTTCAAGAGAGCATTTCAGGGGACTGGCTGGCACTGTCACTGCAATGTCCCAGCCTCCCAGGCACTGAAGCTAAGCCAGGAGGTCAGGGAAGGAGTTGTTAGGAGATTGCAGCCTCCGGGCTGCTTCTCAGAGCAGATGAACTGTGCTGTTTGATGCAACACAAAGGTGATGGGTTGGGATGCAGCTAGCCAGCTAATAGAGACACAGCCAAGATGTGTTTTGGATTAGTGCTTGTTTTTCTGCATACTCCTGTAAATCAGAGCTGTTGGTCCCTTCAGTGTACACATTAGGAGACACTCATTATTATATATTAATATACCTCTTCACAAAAATCTATTTTCCCCATGCCCTACATCTTTTCATAGCATAGTCTTTGGTGGATATTATAACACATTCATTACTTCTTAGGGGCCACACAGCAGCCACAGAGAAATTGCTGGAGGGAACACTAAAGAAATGCCTGTTTCTCTACACTGTATTCTGTGCTTCTCCATGGACCATCTGTTGAAGCAAAAATGTCAGGTACCACAACTATTGCTTCCCTTGCATATTGCAAGATGTTTCTCCTGGGGCCATGATCACAGAATTGCAGAATGGTAGGAGTTGGAAGCAACTTTTGGAGATCATCTNCGAAATGGAAATTTTTCCTCATGTTCAGATGGAACTTCCTGTGTTCCCGTTTGTGCCTGTTGCCCCTTGTCCTGTCACTGAGCATCACTGAAGAGTCTGGCCCCTTCCTCTAGACATTGCCCTGTAGATATTTATAAGCATTGATAAGATCCCCTCAGTCTTCTCCAGGGTAAACAGCCCCAGCTCTCCCAGCCTTTCCTCATGTGAGAGTTGCTCCAGTTCCCTCATCATCCTCACAACCCTCCGCTGGACTCCCTCCAATAGTTCCCTGTCTTTCTTGAATTGGTGAGCCCAGAACTGGACACAGAGCTCCAGAAGTGGCCTCACCAGAGCAGAGTAAAAAGTGATGATGACCTCTCTTGAGCTGCTTGGCCACATTCTTCTGAATGCACCCCAGGACACCACTGGCCTTCTGGGCTATGAAGGCACACTGCTGGCTCATGGAGAATTTGTCCACCAGGACCCCCAGGTCTTTCTCTGCAGTGCTGCTTCTCAGCAGATCAACCCCTGACCTGTACTGGTGCTTGGGGTTATTCTTCCCAAGGTGCAGGACCCTACACTTCCTACCCTTTGTTGAACTTCATATTGTTCCTCTCTGCCCAACTTTCACACGTCCAAGTCTCGCTGAGCAACAGCACAACCTTCTACTGTATTAACCCCTCCTCCCAGTTTTGTATCATCAACAAACTTTCTTGAGGGTACACTCTGTCCCTTCATCCAGGTCATTGATGAGTATGTTGAACAAAACCAGACCAAGTGCTGATCCCTGGGGCACACCGAGCGCCTTCAACCAGGCTCTGCACAGCTTATCACAATGTCTGAGCTCTGTCATTCAGCCAGTTCTCAACCCACCTCACTGTTTGCTCATCCAACCCACACTTCCTAAACTTGCCTATGAGGATGTTACGAGACACAGTGTCAAAAGACCTGCTGAAGTCAAGAACTGGTCTGGTTCATGATGGCAGAGCCAAGTACCTCTTGTTTTTCCCTCTCCATATGTCTCAGAGTGCCTAGAGAGAAGGTTTCCGGTGTGGCAGAATTGGTGGCCTGCAATATATCCTTAGGGTTTGTTTTATTTTGCTCAGTGCTGTAATCACTGAGAGGGTGACAGATTCTACCAGTAGACCAGGAACTGCCCTAAGTGAGGAACAGCTTCAGAGCACAATGAAAGACTCTTAGACCTTCTGTCTTTCCTCTGATCTATGGAGAAGGGCCCTTTCTTGGCAGATATGCCTCAGTGTGAGCAGAACTAGTGAAAAATTTTAAAAGCTGAGAGTTTGTATCCACAAGCCTGGTCACCCAAACTAGGCTTGTGGTACCCCAGCCCTCTGCAGATAAAATGAAATTCCAGCTACTGCAAGCACTGGGCTAACGGCTGAGATGATATAGTCACACAGTGATCTTTGGAGCAGTGGAAACCCTGCAAGGGGGAAGATACTAGAAGGTACTGGAAGGTACTGAGGTTAATGCATCTCAACATTGGACATACTAAATAATAAAACAGACCATTAGAGTAGTAAAAATGTTCTGCCTTGTGGTGGCTTCATTGGTCTCACCACCGAGGACCTTGTGGTTAAAACTATGACCCAAGAGGAAGACAAGGTTCCTACCAAAGGTGAAAAGCTGGCCCAGCCAAAGAGCTAGCACTGATTTATTCCCTCTGAAGACCCACCCCAAATGCATGTGTTGAGTGTGCTTTTTCTGCTCTCCAAAAGCAAACTCCCTTGTTTTCTGAAACAGCAATATTAATACTTAGCACTTGCTAACCACATGTTCAGTATGCTATACAAATATTAACCAATGAATCTCATCATGACATAATTAAATCTTATTTTACAGTGATTGAATGTTATCTTACATTTTGTACAGTAATTACAAAGATAGGAAAAAAAGCCAAATAAATTAAACGATAGATCTAAGAGTGAGAACGATTGGCAGTTTTATTGTTGGTTTTTTTTCCCCCTTACTTATATCCAAGATGATTGGAAAACCCAGTACAGTTTTCTGAAGGCCAGGACTTGTGAGCAGATTAGTTCAGAAGATGAGCAGATCCAAAACCCTGCAATGGTTGTTTTTTTCTGAGAGGGTCTTTACAATGCAGGTCTTTTTCCATGTGCCTGAGACATAAACACTAGTCTAATCCTAGTCTAGCCTGTCTCTCCCGTTCTCTGAAGGACCTAAAGGAAATGCAGAGAGCAAAGGGTACTCCTGACCCTGTCCCCTGAGGGTAAGGGTTTGCTGACCAATACCACGGAGAGCACAGATCTGCCCCAGCATACAGCCTCCGTGGCTCCTCATTCAATTTCCATGTGTCAGACAGCCCACCACCCTCCCTCCAGGACCCCCCATGGGGTATGTTCTGCTGCAGGACCTGGCCCTCCAGCCCCTGCACTCCTTGGGCTGACAGCAGCCCTTGAAAGCTGTGCCAGGGGTTTGATCCAGGGACATGTGGAGCAGGGTCCCCAGCTACCCGAGATGCTGTGCGTGGGGTGGCCAGGTGACAACCCCCTGTAACACCTACTCACGTGAGGTGGCCGCAGCAGCGGCTGTGTTTGCAGGCACCCTCCTGCCTGGGGGTCCCCAGGCTGGGGCAATAAGCGGGTTGTGGGAGAGAGAGGGAAGATGGGGCAGGAGAGGGAAGGAAGGAAGGAAGGAAGGACTGTTACTGTAACATGGGATCTCCCTCGCGCAGCCTCTGCCTGTTGCGTGCTGTCGTGAAGGGAACACCATTTGGCTCTCAGGTGTTATCTATATGAAACTGCTTTCCAAAGGGAATGCCTTCCTCCCTTATCTCTCCTGCCTTGTTTGCCAGGGATAAAGCCCTTCTGAAGCTCCCCTTAGGTCACAAGGACTCCACTGTTGGCACAGAGCAGGTGGGGCCAAATTGCTGTTGCCGGGGCAGGATATTTGCTCTGAGGTGACCTGCATTTGAAATGCAGGGATGGGCTGCAAGCTCATTTCAGCCAGGGAAACCAGGGGCTCCTCGCAAGCGAAGCAGTCCCACGAGGCCAGTGTGGCCAGGCTCCGCTCAGCACAAGACACAAGGAAGGGAGCATCTGGCTCCAAACCACCATCTGGGTAGCCAGAATGATACTCTGGCACACTCCAAACATCCAGCATTCCCAGGAGAGCCAGGGGGTTCTGGAACGCTGGGAGGTGGCATGACTTCCCCTTGGCAGAGCTTTTAGCAACCTGTGACTCTGTGTTGGCAGCTGTTTTGTGGTGCAGCAGCAAATCAGGCACGTGGTAGGTCACATTAGTGACAAAGGTGAAAGGAGGACACGGGTGCCTGCAGAAGGGCAATGAGACTAATTTGGGCTATGACAGGAATGTTGTTCAAGGAGAAGCTCCAGCATGGATAATAAAGAAGATGCTGAGGGTGATGGTCAGCCCTTGTTCCTGGGGCACTACAGGCATGCAGGCAGCAGGACACAGTGCCCAATGGATCTGGTTTGTAACCGGAAAAGGTCCAGCTGCATCCCAGTATCAGTTTCAGATAACCAGAGTGAGAGTAGCTTAGTAAGGAGCCTATGCCAGTGCAGAGACCCTGCTGCCAGGAGCTGACCAAGCCCCATTAAGGGCCTGGGTATCTCCACATGCCTTAGGTTTTGCTAGGTTTCCTGCCGTGCTATTGAAGACTCAGTGGCAATGCTCCTGGGAGGTATAGAAAGGGGTGAAGGTGCTTGTGGTGCTATCCAAGATTCTGAATACAAATTTCTCTCCCTTTATCTAGGAATTAAGTCCATAAACCACTCAGCATTTCAGCATGTCTGTTCCGCAGTGGATTAGAGTTGGTGAAACTTTTGGTATCCCTGGAAGGTTTGTTTGGTTTCAATTTTCATTTAACCATTAATATCTGAGTCAGCTTTTGTGTGACCTCTTAGCCAAATGCAAACCTCTCACACCTCCTGGAGCACTGAAGCTGCTCCTGTTGCTTTATAGGAAGTGGTTTGGTTACCAGGGACAGCAGGTGCCCCTCGTCAAGTGACCACTCTCCAGCAAAGGTCGTAGCAGAGAGAAAATTGGGTGAGGCCGCCAGGGACAGCAGCTGCAATCCCTGACATGTGATTCCAGGTGGATTCTTACACTGGCTTTTTGAAACAGGTTGTATGCATAAAAAATAAAATATTGTGGTCTGGGCAAGTGACTGTTGAGCTGCTCCGTCAGGCAAAATGTGGGGACCCCTGGGGAGAATGTCAGTCCTGAACAAATCTGGTTGGTTACACGGGAGAGACTAAAAGGCTGGGTCACACTCAGATTCACCCAGACCTCTCCGGAAGGGCTGATAGTGGGAAAAAAACACTGAGGAGCAAAGTGCTGCTCTTCTCTGGAGGGCTGGTGCTGGCTAGTAATCTGCTAGACTGACTTCCGTGGGCCCCTCATCTCCCCTCATTCCTCAGGCTTCAGTTTCTAAAGTACTGGCTTCCAGCTGGCAAAAGGTGCTTTAAGCAACTTTGGTTGCATTCATTGACTCCGAGGAGGGTTAAAATGTACTGTGTGATGTCACCACAGCTGGTGGCATCAGCTGCATGGTTTCCCTCTGCCCTCCACTTCTTTTAGTCTGGGTCCATGCAGAGGTTCTGGTACTGGTGTAAGAGGGCTGCCCAGTAGGGACCCTCACCATGACTGTTGTTGTCCTCACACTCTGCTTCTCAGTTGGAGGCTAGCAGAAAGCCTTTAGGCAAGGTCCAGCTGGCCGGGAATAAACTGAAGCAGTGAGGTCTCCTTCTGACCCACTGGACCACAGTGCTGTAACTGGGAGCGTTTTCCTCTCTGCTGGAGCAGGCTGACAGTGCTGCTCTGAGGGTTGTTCCCACAGCTTGCGGGGCTGGTCAGGAGAGCTGCAGTACTGGTGGGCTGTGCTTCTGCCCCATGACCTTTTTGGCTCATCAAACATTGTCCCTGATGCACAGCAGGCTGAGGAGATGCCACTGGGGCATTTCTGCCTCTGCTTCCCACGGACTGGTGGACAGCCTAGGCACTGTTGCAGGAGATTTTCTGCAGGAGTACCACCTTGGGCACGTTTGGTGCTGCTTCAAGCTCCTTTTTTCATATCCTGCAAGCCAGGCTATGAAAGATACCGACCATATCATTCCCTTGAACCATTCAACTAGGACCCACCTGGGGCCCACTGAGAGGAGGGCTGAATACACCTGGCCCCATGGCAGACTCTGAGCTCAGACAGCTGCCTGTAGGTCTGTGCTCGTGTTCATCCAGCCCAGCAGCACAGATCTGTGCTCAGCACTTCCAATGCCCAGCTCTGGACCCCTGCCCTCCCAGCAGCCCCACGTGTGCCTCCAGGCACTCTGCTAACATCTTCGAGGGGCTTCCTACTGCTGCACAGTCTGGCAGGGAGGGCGTCGGAGCTCAGGCACCCTCCAGCTTGCAAGCTGCCTCTGAGCAGTTAATCTGCATGCAAGAGTAACCTGGAGGTAGTCCTCCAGATGTACTGTAGACACAGCTGGAGCGCCAGCTGGATGAGTGGTGCATGCAGAAACTATGCAAGTCATGCACCTGCTGCATTTAAGACAATTTGAGTCCATCCCTGATTCTGCAGCAGAAGCACAACTGTTCATGTTAGTCTCTGGCAGGAGGCGAGTTTCTGTCCTTGCCCTGGGATGATGGGGAGATAATGCTTGTCTGCAGGCACAGGGGTGTGAGGAGGAGGGCTGTTGCCCCTCTCCCACCTGGGCTGTGGGCTGTCTCTCCGGGTCCCCCCTCCCCCCGCCCCAACGAAAGCTCTGCATGATTATGAACCTGTGATAGCAGCCAGAAACCTCTGACTGAGGGAGAGAAGCATCGTGGGCAGCCACGTATTATCATCGCAGTTAATCCCTGGCAGTTTTTCTCCGGTGAGAATTTGTGGCTATCAAATAGTGTTAAAATTGCCACGGGCTGTTTGTGGGGTGCAGAGAGGTGATCAGTTCGGTTAAGGCTGACACTGTTGCCCCACTCAGGATCATCCTGTAATGCCTAATGAAGGACACGATAGTATCTCCGGCATGCATTAGCTGCAACCCTTCGGTTAACCTGTGCTATCCCACTGAGATGATACTGCAATAAATAATCAAGCACATCAGTGCATAAACATGCTGCCTGCACTCTCCTCAGGCCTCATTCTGTCAGAGTGAGCATTGTGTATTCCACACCAGGCTAATCACGGGGAGGAAATTTGCTGTGGACTGGAATCTCATCAAAGCAAACAACAGCAATCTCAATGAATTGCACCGACCCAAGTGTCTCCTTTAATCACTCACTCATGTGTTTCCTTTAGTAAAATAAAAGAAAACACAACACATGTAAACTTGATTGCTCTTAAATGAACAGTTTAATCCTGGCACGGCTGTTGCTTGTCTACAGGAGGAAGGAGATTGTCTTTATAGACAGCCTTCCAGATGCTGCGGTGCTGAAGCGCCTGTTATGTGGTAGAGGATACAAAGATAATAAGCAAGGGAGGGCGGTGATGCTAGGTAAAAAAATCTGCTGCAAGAGAGCGGAAGGAAAGCCACAGTGCAAGAAGGACGGGCTGGACAAGTGTTTTGGAAAGCAGGGAGCATGTTACTGCTGCCACAGTGCACAAGCTCAATGGCTGGTAGCAATTGCAGTCCTGGGTAATGTTGAGGGGTCACGAACCTTTTCCTTCTGGAAGGAACAATTAAGGCTGTTATGGAGAGAGATATTTAGAGACAGGAGAAGCTGCTGCCCAAGGCAATCTGCCAGACATGAATTAGCTCCTCAGGCCAAAGACAGGCTGCATCAAAAGCACTTCTTTAGGCTAGCTAGACTTTGAAACCTGCTCCTTCTTCCACTGGGGTGTATTAGATGATTTCTGCTGAAACAGAAATAATTTTTGCCCCATGGAGCTTTGGTTGTACTGCATGCACTTCAGCTTATTTCAGGAATAAATGTATAAATCTGTCCCATTGCAATCTGCTCCCCCCAGCAGAAATCCAGAGTATCTCCTTTTCTTTCAGCAGCCTGTAATTGCCCCATATATTATTTCATTTGCTATTTTTTCCTGCTGAAACATTGTTCCTCACTTTCCTCAACCCTCAAAATTATTCGGTTTGATTCAGAATTGTGTTAATAGATTTACCCCAGGGCACTGGCTTTGACTCCAGCGGTATAATGCCTGATTTATGTCCTGTGTGAGATCAGAACCAAGCATGCCACCTCTACCCCTAAATCATTTTCTCACTTTCATATTGTAATATTGATCTGTCTATTTCAAAGGAGTCCAGGCATTCATCTTGTTATCAGATTCTCACAGGGCGCAAGGCTATGTTCAGTCAATGATTTCTCAATAAATGCTCTATTTTTAAACAAGCAAGCAAACAAACAAAAAAACCCCCAAAACAAACAAAAAACCCCAAACAACAACAGCAACAAAAAAAAACCCAAAGCAGACAAACAAAAAGAGTTAATCCTTAGATCTGACAACAAAACAATGCTAAGTTAATAAACTGTAAAATAGAGTGGAACAACCAAGTGAGATTTCCCTATATTCATGTTGGTTTTAATTAGTGATTTACCCTGGGATAAAGCCTGTACTCAGCAGAGCTTGCAGCTAAATAAGATGCTGTTGAGCAATGAACAGGCCTGACTTCCCACCATGAAGCTCTCAGTGCAGATGAGAATACACATCCCTAGGAAGCTCAGTATTAGGGAACAAGTAATATGGGTTTAGAGAGAGTGAGTGGTCCGTCCAAAGGCATACTCTCCCTTTAAAGCCCAGAGCTCTCAGGTTCCCTTTGCCGTCTGGAAGGGGTGGAACACCTCCCCTCTGAGGACAAGCTGAGGGAACTGGGCTTGTTCAGCTTGGAGAAGAGAAGGCTGTAGGGGGACCTCACTGCATCCTTCCAGTACTTAAAGGGAACATATAGACAGGAGGGGAATTGGATTTTCACAAGGGTAGATAGTGGTAGGACAAGGAGGGGATGTATTGAAGCTAGAGGAGGGAAGGTTTAGGTTTGATATCAGGGGGAAGTTCTTCACAGAAAGAGTGGTGAGGTGCTGGAACAGGCAGCCCAGAGAGGTGGTGGATGCACCATCCCTGGAGGTGTTCAAGGCCAGGTTGGATGGGGCCCTGGGCAACCTTGTCTAGTGCAGGCCTGGAGGTTGGTGGCCCTGCCTGTGGCAGGGAGTTGGAACTTGATGATCCTTGGGGTCCTTTCCAACCCAGACCCTTCTGTGATTCTGTGATGTGAGAACTTCTCAGCTTAGCTTAGCTGCATCAATATCTGAATAATTGGGATTTAGATAAGAAAGCCCATGCTCTTGGCAAAACATGTGTGCTTTGCAAAACCAAAGGTCATAGATAGGAGCTAGGAGTATGAGAACCAAAAGAGACGTTTTGAGAATTTAATTGGCTTCTGAAAAACAGTTCTGCTTGATGAAAACAAGCACAGGTATTTATGCAGCGAGCTTTCTCACGAGATGTACAATAAAAGGGGAACCTTGCTGAAAGATGTAACACAAGATGGATCCTGAACTAAAGTAAAGATTCTCCTGAGCTCATCTCGGTGTGCTGAGCTCTTTTCCAATCACCGATACCCCTTGCAGCTCCGACACTGTGATTCAAAGATCATGAGTTCAGTGCTAAGCAATTTGAGCATTCTAGAAACCCTCTCCAAATAACTGAAGCAACCTGGTGCAGGTCCTGAGGGTTGTGTGATGGGCAGCTGGCTGGAAGGAAGGAGCCCAAGGGGGTATGCTGTGACACTGGATACGCTGCACGGAGAAGTTTGTGACTGACATCAGGGCGATTGGGATTTTCTTCCCCGGTCTTTGGCACCACTTGTGCCACAAAAGCTGTTTTGCACTGAAACATGGGGATGCAGCACCCCCCATCCAACTGTATCATGACTGATGCAGCAATGCCTAGCTCATAGTGGGTTTAAAGTACCAGCAGCTTCTCTCTCCTCCTCACTTCTCCATTTCCTGCATATTTGATCATGCATTATTTCATCTCATCCACATGCCATTAACTTTTAAAAATGTTAATCCTTGCAGGCCTAGCAGTCTTTGTTGTAACAGGTGATGAGTTGGCAAGCTTATTGCCAACACTCTGGGAGAAGGTGGAAGTGTTGGCAAAGACATTTGTGAGGAAATACACTTTTAGCAGCGTGGAACACTTGGCATAGGGGTACTCCTAAACCCTGATTTGCTACTATAGCTGTGTCTACTGATCCCTTCGTTCTCCTGGTTACCCTGTCTCCATTCTGTTTGGACCACTGTAGGAAAGAACCACATTTGTGGACAGTCTCAGTCCAGCCATGAGAAAAGAGTGGCTTATTTTACAACATGTTACGTGCCCCGAGGGAGTGGCTTGCTGTGGTCAGGTCATGGACCGATACCCAGCTTCCCCAGGCTCACAGGCCACAGGGGCTGACCTGAACACCAGTGCTAAGACAGTAGTCATTATCAGGTTCATCAGAAAGAGCAAGAAGAGCACCACACAGCTGGTGCACGGTCATTATGCTGGAGAAGAGCTGCTAATACTTGAAGGAGGTGCTGCAGGATCTTCATTAAGATCCTAACCTCACAGACATTAAGTCCCATCAAAAAGGCAACATCTTCCATTACATAGCCCCCTTTATGACAGCAGGCAACACTGTGGTGTTCTCCAGGGAAGGAATTGATCAGACAGTGATGGAATGTGTGGTCCATCAGCTGTAAGTGATGCAACTGGCTGGGAATCACTGAATCAGAGTCACAGAATTGTAGGGGTTGGAAGGGACCTGGAGAGATCATTGAGTCCAACCCCTCTATCAAAGCAGGTTCCCTAGAGAAGGTCACACAAGCAGGTGTCCAGATGGGTCTTGAACATCTCCAGAGGAGACATCACAACCTCCCTGGGCAGCCTGTTCCAGTGCTCCATCACTCTCACTGTGAAGTTCTTTCTCACATTGGTGCGGAACCTCCTGTGGTCCAACTTGTGACCATTGCCACCTGTCCTGTCCCCACAGGCCACTGAGAAGAGGTTGTCCATCTCCCTTTGTCTCCCACACTTCAAATATTTATAAACATTGATGAGATCCCCTCTCAGTCTTCTTTTCTCAAGGCTGAACAGCCCCAGATCACTGACCCTTTCCTCATAGGAGAGATGCTCCACAAAGCTAAACTACACTGAGAGGCTGTTATTGCACACCAAGCCACTGCTGGTCACTTCTCCTTGGCCACCCCATGCTTGTCCCTCCTGAAGTTCCAGTACTGCTGCCTATGTCACTGTGGATACACAACCTCATGACACCATGCTGTTAGCACCTACACAGCTGTGGAAGCACAAACCTAACCCTGGTGTGCTGGTTCCCTGCAGAGGTCCCAGCATAAAGAAGCATGTCTGTCCACAGATATTCATCATGTCTTTTTTTTTTTTTTTCTCAGGAACACAAGAAGACTGCTAGTAAAGAGACATACAGAAAGAAAAGCAGTTTTTATAAATAACTTAAGAAAATTCATTGCATTTGGGTTGTCTAAATTTCATCAATGTTCTTGTGCTAGTCAGAGGGGAGAGAAGGTACCCCCAAAATCCTTTAAGATATTATTCTGTGGGCTTTTATACGGTGTGGGAATGAGTCAGAGCCAGCCAGCATGAAGCACTAACTGCAGGTAATATGAACCATTTAGGCCATCTGTCTACAGCCAAGTGTTGCAGGAAAGTATCTGCTAGCCACCAATTCACACCCCATCCCAGAGCCCTCAGCTTCACTCCAAACACTGAGATGGCCTCTGAAGTGGCCAAGACAGTCACAGCAAGTCATTTAGCAACACATCTCCTTCTCAAGCAAAAAGCATGACTGAACACAGAGGCCTCCCACGCACCAGCTCTCCGTGTGTTGACATGCACGGCTCGTCAAGGCATCATGCAAATCTCGGAGCCAGAGTCTGCCCAGACACACAGAGACTGTCATTTCCGTTGCCTCAGTCTAAGCAAGACCGATTTCATGCCGCATTACCTTTTTACATGCTGCATTACCTTTTTACATGCTGCAGATGTAATTTTAAATACCTGTGCCATTCCCTTTGTGGTACATGCTACGCACGTGCTGGGAAGTAGGTTATTTTGCTGGCAGTGCTGGGAGCGCTCTGGTTACAGCCATCCCGTTTGAGTAGCACCTAGTGAATAGGGTACAATATGCAATCAAACAGCCTTAGCAATTCCTTTTCATTAGTGGGAGTAAATGCTTGGCACTGCATCAATCTTCTTCTCCCTCTCCTCTTCCTCTAGGAGTGCCAAGTCATTTTAAAGACACATTAAATTGTCAGAAGATTCCCAAACAAAGCCAGTCAGCCTGCTGCTCGTTTGGATAAAGTTAATTACAACAAAGATTAAAATCTGCGGTGCTTGATTGGTGTTATTGAGACTTACAGAATCACATTGTCCTCGGGGAGTTGCTTGCCAGCTCTCCCCTCTCCCTCTTTCTCTGTAGTGTGCCTTTTCCTTCTTGCTCTTCATAAAGGTTTTGTTGCCTTCCATTATTTCATCTGGCCAGGACCCGGGACAGAGGGCTGAGCTGTCTGGGGTGTGATGTGCTGCTGCTCCATCGAGCTGCTGGCAAGGTCCCTGGGTAGCCAACAGCAGCGTGGAGGCAACCAGCCTTCTTCAGCACTGGCATTGCATTTTATCCTGGTTGCTGCCTTGGATTAGGACTAGGGGATTTCCCAAGCAGAAAGAATATATCCTGGGACTGGTGATGGTGTGTGGTAGGGGAAGGAAGGGCAGCCTGCATAGACATCTAATGATGCTTGTGGGGTTGCCCTGCATGGGGGGCTTTTGGGCAGTTCCCACGACCGCTGTAGTAAGAGTGGTGTAGCTACAGCCTTTAGGATATTTCTTGTCTTCTTCCTTTATTATGGTACCTAACAAAAACCTGCATTTCTGCAGCCAAGGTTTCAGTTCATAAGAACAAAATCAATAACAAGAATAATAGGTAATAAATAGGATTCGTAATGCCCAGGAATGCTAAGGTCTGTCATGCAGGCTAGCAGCATGTGCTCTCTCGCTGGATTTTTGCCATTCCACCTTGCAGGGGGAGTCAAAGCATGTTAAGGAAATGCTCAGAGGAGAGGAGAGAGAGGCAGCTTGCCCTGCACTGACAGGGCATCCTCAGCCCTTTCCTGGACTGCTGCGGCCAGTGTGTGTGGTGTCGGAGTGCTTTTGGAGATGGCCGCCATGCAAGGTGTCAGAACGGTGAAAGCAATGTGGCACTGCACAGAGACATGAAGGGACCGACATCTGTGTCCAGCGGTGGAGCTCAGAAATGTTCAGATAGGCCACAGAAAATTTCCTGTTGTAAAAGAATAACAATTCAATACCTTTGTAAAAAGTCACAAAAAGGTGCGTGTTTATCAAGTGGGGAGTACTAGAACAGAGTCACCAATGCATTTTGGTTTAGCTGGGTAAAAGGGTGTTAATTACTGCATTTTACTGAACAGCAAGACTAGAAAAATAAAAAGTTTTTGGGGTTTTTTTTTTTTTTAATTAATAACTGGGCATTTCCCCCGGAACTGGGCAGGACTGGCTGGCTTAGGAGCGTAAGGGATTTGGCATCCCACCTAGGGAGTGTAGGATACTATGTCATATGGACACAGTATGGATCAGTACAGTGGTATATATGTAACTTATTTGGTGGTTTTACATACTCTGGCAAAATTATTTTTAAATATATTCTTGACTTAATATAGCCATTGCCCAGAGTGCTGTCCTCTTCCTTATATAAAGATTGCGCATTGTGCTTCCATGCACTGATTAGCTGCCTTAAAGCTCTTAATCTCTGCGTTTCCCTCAGTTATATTTAAACTCTGACTCTTGCAAGTTGACTCCGTGCCACAAAGACAAAGCCTGTGCCTCAGTGAGCCTCTGTATGAGAGTGGGGCTGCTCAGGGGCCAGGCGGTAAGGAGGGAAGAAGGAGGAAACAATGCAAAATGCCGAGTCAATTTCATGCTGCCTAAAGCCATGCTTGTTCTTTGATGGATAAGAACACATCAGGGGATACAGAGTATTTATTTGGCGTGTATCTCCAGCCAGTAGATAAAGGAAGAGCTGCTCAGAATCACCGTGTTGCAGATTTTCAAAGGGAAAAGCAATGTCTAAAAGTGCAGGGAGAGAGAGCAACACAAAATTTCTTTAAAGGGGACTTAAAGAAACCAGCATGAAAGCAAGTACTCAGACTAAAAGCAGTTTCCTCTGCCAACTGGCTTGCTCTTTTCTCCTTGAAATTCCATTCAGAGACTTAAAAGTTGCTGCTGATATTTTGCAGGACATCTCCACTCCCCTTCTCTCCCTCCTTGGCTCTCCCTTGTGCATTAAGACATGTAAGCATTAAACTGTCACAAAAAAATAGCATCTTGAGAATTTTCCAGGCACTTGAAGTGCCATATCCTGACACAGTGACTTTAAGCTGCATGTCCTGGAGGGAGGAAACAATGAGGCAGTGATGAAAAGCATTGGAATAGAGGGTGATTGATGACTCAGTAATTATTTTGTGTGTGCAGTCACAGAGGTGACAGCCAGAAATGCTACATGGACTTGGCTGGGTGGTCACTCCAGGCCTGCTCTTGAGGAGGGTGTTTTTGCTGTATCTGTCTGTCCTTGTTCTTGTTCTTTGGCTCCAAGTACCTGATTCTACAGAGACTGCTATACTCAAACTGAAGGTCTTCCTGGAGTAAAGCCATTTAATGAGCCTCTGCCCTGGATGTTTTGCTCCATTTTCTCACACAGTTCACACTTCGAATGGACCAAAACTCAGCAGTTAGCCACTTCACCATGCCCCTTGGAGAGGCAGCATCTCCAGCGAGGCCAGCATCCTGGCTAGCACAGTTACCTTCCTCCTGCTCTGCTGGAGATGACCCAGTGTCTGCCCACTGAAGTGATGTAGATTCTTCCTCATCTTCTCTTGGTAGGATAACTCACATAGGCAGCAAAGTGTTGGGCTTTTCATAAGCTTGGCATCAAGAAGGTCTAGATACCTACAGCTTCTCTTCATTTCAGGTGTGGGCTTATGGACTTTAAAAACATCCTAGGACTTACTAATGCTTATAAATACTTGAGGCGGGGTGGTGTCAGGTGGATCAATCTATTTTCAGAGGTGTCCAGTGAAAGGACAAAACCAATGGGCACAAGCTTGAGTATAGGAAGTTCCACCTAAACATGAGGAGGAACTACTTCACCACAAGGGTGGCAGAACACTGGAACAGGCTGCCTGGAGAGGTTGTGGAATCTCCTTCTCTGGAGAGATTCAGAACCTGCCCAGAGGACACTGTCCTGTGCAACCTGCTGTAGGTGATCCTGTTCTGGCAGGGGGGTGGACTGGAAGATCTCCAGAGGTCCCTTCCAACTCCTATCATTCTGTGATTCTGTCATTCACTGTGAAAATCAGGAACTTGAAAGGAGCTGTTCCCTTGCCCATGAAGCTAGCGTTCAGGTGAGGGCCTTTCACTTTGTGTTTCCTCTCTCCCCATGCTAGGAGCGAAGATGATAATAAAATGTGAACATCAAACCTTGTTTTGTGGAGTTCTTTGATCCACAGATGGAGGGTTATATAAATGCAAAGCGCTATCATTATTTATAAGGAACACACAGTCTACAGCTCCTTGCAATCTGGCACGGTGGAAATAAACAGGAAGGCACAAATTTAGCATGATGACTTCACTGCCGGATCTAATAAGATGCAAAGACAGGCTGGGAAGATATGAGTTTGTTTGAACACATGATGCTGTTTTACTGGTAATTGACAAATACAGGAATAATTATGAAAAAAATAATAATAAAAAAGAATCCAATGTGTTGGATTCACAAGTGATGAAAACTGATCTGACCCCTTTTAGGGCAGCAATCCCTGGGAGTTCGCATCAGTTCAATTTCCCTTATTAACAAAGACTTACTTCTAAAGAAATTAATGTTGTAGAAGCTGACTGCTTTCCTTCCAGATATAAATTGATGTAGCTAAAGTGCCTGCCTTAAACCAGCACTGATTTCAAGTGCTTTGTGCAGTTGCAATGGGAATGCATTTTAAACTGATAGCAGGCTGACAGCCTCGGAAACTGAAATCCAGGAGTTACGCTGAAGAGGAACAGGTGGGAAGACAGCTGCTCCTCTTCTGTTGAAAATGAAAGCAAATTCCCTTGCTTCTGTCTGGCTTTAGGGAGCAGTTTTCTCTCTCCTGTGTGGTTGGTGTTGTGGGATCACTGTTTTCCTGGTTTTGACCTTTTATTTTTGTTCACAGTGAGTAGGCACAGTATGGGAAGGAAAATACAAGCTCTGGCAACATAGTTTGGCTCCTCCCTGGGGAAATCCTGAGCTGCTGGAGGAGGGGAGCTCACCAAAGGCTTGCTCACCATGTGGTTCCCTTGTGATGCTGATGCCTATGAGATTTCTCATATTTGGGGATAGGTAACACAGTGTAGTGAAATGTGAAGGCTGTGGGACCCTTCTTTGGCTTTGCCTTAGATACTGCCATGCAACAGGGAAGATGCTGCTCCCTGCAGTGCTCTGCAGTCCCCATCTCACCCTGCTAGAACCTCTCCCAGCAGTGTAGCCAAGACCTCTCAAATCACTTGCCTCAGGGAGGCACCAGCTGAAGGCTCCCACTCCCTGCAGTGCTCTTTCTAAGCCTCAAATCAGATTAAGACATAACCCTCTTTGCTCAGTGCTGCTGGGTGGTAGGGAGATGTGTGGGCTGGGTTTGGAGCTGGGAATGTTTTTTTGGTGGATGCTGTGAGTTGACCTGGTTGTGGGCTGTTTTACAATGTGATCATCATGGGTCCCTTCGGATCCACTGCCCGGAGAGGTGAGGAGAAGCAGAGGCAGGTGCGCTCATGTGTTTTGGCATCTGGCTCCAGACCCCACCTCCACAGAGCCCACACAGGGATTTTAGACAGCAGGTCAAAGTACAGGGGCTAAGGGGCCATGGAGGGTGGGCTCGGTTTTCCAGACACATTTTTGATAGGAGTGGGAGACAGGTGAAGGGCCTGGGATAAGAGATCTGCTTGGCCTTACTGATTGCCCGGGCCAGTGGATGGTCACTCTGTTATTTTAAAACCTTGTTCCCATGTGCTGAACTCTGTTTGCCCTCTGGGTATTAGGCAAAGCCCTGCTGTCTGCAGGCACTGCTCTATGGCTCCTTTCCTCTCTCCCAGCACTGGGATTTATTTGCTTGTGCTGAGATCCTAAAGGTCAAGCTGCTGGTGGTGGTCACTGCTTCATCTCTGGAGCCTCTGGCTGGAGCTCATCCTGGGAGTAGGAGATGCCCTCACCCTGTCCCTCCAGCTCTCCAAATGGAGGTGCAGGAATGAGTTGTCATGCTGGGCTCCCACAGGTGTGAGAAAAAGTAGGGAGTTCAGCCAAATTTGTAGCTTTGCTTGCTGTTGGTAACAACACAGGGTACGCTGAGATAGGGGACATGTTCAGGGGTGGACTAAACATCAGATTTGCTCCAGGAGTGACGTATATATAGAATGAGATATTTTCCAGACCCTGAGGAGCACTTGGTCTTGTGATGTTGATGTACTTCTGACCAGTCCTGTGTATCATATAGGTATATACCATGGCCAGTTGTGTAGGGGGTGTGAAGTGGTATGCTTCATTAATGCTCTTGGACTACGTTTGAGCTGGATGGATGCTATAGGTTTTGGCCTCCCAAAGCCTCTTGTCTTTCATGGAAGTACATGCTCTCTGGATTTCTTGATGTTCTCTGGAGGAATGAATAAGTCATCTATCTGGAGAAGAGATTCTTTGCCAAGTACTTTGATGCACAGTGTTCTGGGGATATTATGTGGAAAAAAAATCCCTTGTCTGATCTTTTCATGCTCATTCTTTCTCCCTCTGTGTCCTCTGTTCAGCGAATAAGTACTAATACTTTTCCTGAGTATGGGACTAGCTGCTACTGTTCCTCAGAGTCTCTTACACATTATGTGCTTTGTGCTGTACATATGCTCTATTTCCTGGGAAGGTGTTTTGCCTTCTTATAGCCCTTTGGATAGATGGATAGATCCAATAATTTCAGTGAAACGTTAGCTCTTGCTTCTTATGGCTTTCTGAATGGCTTCCAAAGCCGTGGCCATTCACAGGCATTGCTCAGGTTAACATCTCTGCTTCCTACATTACTGAATGGTGCCATGGTGCTTGGGCTGGGAAAGGACAGTGTCAGCGCCAGCAGCCTAAAGATGTGTGTAACAGGAGGGGTCTGACAAAATGTCCTCCTGCATTTGGGACTTGATGTCTGCAGTGACAGGAACCAGAGCAGGGTGCTGGGTGCCTGCTATGGGTGAAGGCTAACCCGGGCGGTCCCAGTATCCATAGTACCCTGTTTGCAGCTTGGTGATCTCAAACAGCCATGTGATTTTTCAGAAGGAGAAATGACATATAACTCAAGGGCAAAATTGTAAATATCGCTGCTGTTCAGTGAGAGCTGTGATGCGACTGAAAACCACATACAAAGTGAGCATCACAGCCCTCATCTGCTGTTAAGTTTTTGTTTGTGGTTCAGCTGGACTGAAATCTGGGAACATCATCAAGTAGAGGAGAGCAGAGATGTCACAGAACTGACTTCCACAACCCACTGGGCCTCAGCTCATGGAGGAGCACCCGTGGGAAGTGGTTTCCAGCATGCATTTGCCTGTTTGCTCTTGCCAACAAGCAGCAAGATGAAATGAGCAGTATCTGCAGTCTGGATTGCTGCTCATTGCCAGTAAACAGGTCCAGCAATAGGACTAGGGGAAAAAATTGAATACTTCTCCACGTTGCCTGGCACACACAACAGTTGAATATGCAGGAGAGCAACTGAATCCATGAAACAACCTTTGCATCATTGTTCTTACACCTCCACAAGCTGCTTTATCGTATGGTAAGGGCAGGTTTGTAGACAAGTGGCATCAGCTGAATCACGGAATCACAGAGTATTAGGAGCTGGAAGAGACCTTGAAAGATCACTAAGTCCACCCCCCCGTGCTCGAGCAGGATCAAGGAGCTGAAGCACCTTGCAGTAGGGTAGCTAACCCAGGATGCCACATGCTCATCCTGAAACATGTTCTGGGCAATTTCCCCTGGATTCCAGGAGTCTGAACAGGCCATTTCTGCAATGGGATGTTAACTACAAGGTTGCCAGTGCTGGTACAGTCAGAAGATGGATGCATTTTACTCCTGCTATATTATGTTGTCACACAGGCTGAATCCCAGTTCTGGTGAAGTCGGTGGCTATACTGGAATTGCCCGAAGCACAGTTTGCAGGAGGGATGACCCTCTTCCTTTGTTAGGTGGTCGTACCCTTGTTTAGAAGTGGTGTGGGCAGGGAAGCATGGCAGCTGCCCTCACACAATGGGAATTACAGCAGCACATCTGTGTGTCAGGCAGGACCAGTGGTTGCCTTCTCTGGCTTTGTAGTCATCTCTGGTGGGCATTCTCAATTTGGGTGATTCTCAGTCAGCTACTACTAATGAAAGTCTCCTGGTCAAGTGATGATACCCCTTTCCTACAAACCCCCCTCTGCACGCCTCCAGATCCCTCTTTGTTGACTACATCCTTCAAACCTTTTCAGGTTATCTGCTAATCTCCTGGCAGTAAATGTTGAGCCAAGCTAAACATATGCTCCTTTATTTTTCCCTTGTAAATCAACTCTCTGCCCCTTTCATCATTTTTTACTGCTCTCCTCTGAACTCCGTTCACTTCAGGCACACGTTTCTGACTGTTAGATGCTAAAAGTAGAATATAACTCCTCAGCTCTGGCTGTTGCCCAGCTGGAAAGTGTTGTTACCTCCTGCAGCACCTCAGGGTCAGTACGAAAGAGACCTACTGCTTCAGGAGCAAACTGCTGCTCCTCAACTCTGGCAGATGCCAACCAGTCAGCTGACTTCTTTCTCTGGAGCTAGCCCATGCTCTCATCCAAAGAGGTCTCCTTTAACCAGTTGAGATGGACTGACACAGGCAGAGCAAAACTGCCTTGCCAGCTGCTGCCACACAAGGTTTTCACCATGGGTTGTCCCAGCACTAGAGCTCAGCCCCACCCCGCTGCCAGCGTGGCCA
Organism: Heliornis fulica; assembly: GCA_013399135.1. NCBI lineage: Eukaryota > Metazoa > Chordata > Aves > Gruiformes > Heliornithidae > Heliornis > Heliornis fulica. Next base: position 75,148 of record VXBZ01002995.1, read on the forward strand.
AAGGGAGATGCAGGAGGACAGGACGAGCCTGCATTTGCTATAGCAGCAACTCACTGACATTGCAACAGGCATGGCCTGGCTGCAGAGGAAAGGTTCCTCTGGCTTTTTGTCACATCACATTTCATGGCCTTCTTGTATATGAATTTATTATCTGTCACTGCCAAGTCTCCTTCAGCTTTACTCTTTTCTGATTTTAACTCCCTCCTTTTGAGTATCTGATTCAGATCACTTGGTTTTGGTTTTTTTTTTTCCCTCTTCCACGTTTCTTTTGCATTTTTCATCTGAGAAATTTCTTCTTCATTCCAGATCACAGTCTCTACTGGTCTGCTGGTCTTTTTTCTCTCTCTTCTTTCACTTGTGGCAACCATGACTTTAGGACCCTAGAGGGCAGAATCATAAATAAATAAGGGAGAATCCCCATGACAGCAGTAAGACGTGGCCAAAGTAATGAAGCTAAAAGGTTGGCTGTGGTGTTTACCAAGCAGCATTAGCACAGTGCACAGCCTCGGCTCCTGAGGAACCATAACGGTCTGTTGATGATGTCATTGTAATGATGTCTCTTTCTGTGGGCCTGCTCAACTGTAGCTTGGCCTGCTTAAGCTCTGTGAAATGTTTTTCTTGACAAAATAAATGTTTTTAGTTAAAGGCCATTGTGAGAGGATGTATAAAGTCTATGAGGTCAGGCTGGCGGCTGCACAGTTTGAATGGTATCTTTAGGAAAATGCAGCTGCAGGAGCTGGAGGCACTGGGCAGCTATCAGAAAGCTGTGCTTCCTGACTGTGTCTGCCACTGATGTTTTGGCAGCTTTCAAAATAAGATGGCAATTTGCAAATATCCATGTCTGTAAGTCCAAAAGCGTTATGGATGGCTGTAGCTCAGGGAAATATTCCCTGCAAGTTATGGTTGCAAAGGATTGCTGATTTGTGAAACAGTTGCCCTGACAAAAAAGCGGTGGGTAGGTGGGGTTCTTTCAAGTCTTCTCCCCCCCAAGTTTGAAGCGATTCATTTTGTAGTCCAAATATTTGTCCCTGAGCCTTCTGCTAAGCTTCCAGTCACCCATTCCTGCTAACACCAGCAACCCCCCAGTGCCTCCTGAGCTCAAGGTCTCCCAGCCAACCCTGAGAGGGTTTCAGTGGTACTGCCTGGCAGGTGACACCGTGCCTGAGATACGGGTGGCTGTCCCCAGGAGAGAGGACAGTACAGCTGTCTCTGCTACCAGGATGACTCCAAGTCAGTGCTGTGGTTCACAGGGTGATGAGATGAACGGTGCCTAAAGAAGAGCAGCATTGTGGGGAAAACAGGAAGAACTCCTAACTGACTGTCACACGTTATATGCTGGACTGAGCTGCATACACCAGAATTCTGCTAAAGTGAGGAGGTTTATCTTCAACTGGTCTCTTGCAGGTTTCTCCATCCATTGATGGGCCCTTACTGGCAATATAAAGGCACGTATGAGCACACGTGTGCATGCATTGAAAGTTGCACGCATATAAAATGATGAGCTACATATGTTTGCACGTGAGTCAGGCTAACCGGTTTGCTCACAGAAAGTAGAGGTCTCTGTCCCCTTATTTCCATGATATCTCAAATACTTGGGTGATCTGATGCCCTTCTGTGACCTCAAGGATAAGTGTTGTGTCACGTACACCTCAGTGAATGACAAAGCACAGGTTGTTGTGCACAGACTGCAGAGCCTGTGCACAACAACCACATATGTTACAGCTTCAGGTGTTCCGAGTTTTCTCTGCATTTCTAAAAAGATGAAAAGAGACACAAAGATTCAATCAAAGCAATTATTAGTGCTTTATAAGAGTCAAGACAGAGGTATGTTTTCCGTTTCATGGGCATACACTAATTATTTGCAAGTTCTTTGCAATGCTGGCTGAGGATATGTTTGTTATTGTCCCAGATAACTCTTCAAAGACAGCATCAGAGTTGGGACCCCACCACTGAAGCACCAGCACTACTCCCATTTATCCAACAGTGCTTTTGGATATTAGATCACACGCTGCACCCACAATCCCCATAGCAAAATGGAGCTGAATTTGTTTCTCTTTACATCAAGTCAGAGCTACATTAAGAGTGCCATAGTCAATGCTAAGTCAGTGCTGAGTTCCCCCTCTGTCTGTGACAGAACAACCTATTGCTACTGGATTTCCAGACAATGATGAAAAATAAATAGGGAAGGGGGGTTAAAAAAAAAAGACTAAGAGAAAAGGAAATGTAGCTTGTATTTCCTGCATGACAGTTTAGATCACTGCACTTGGGAGAACAAATCTACCTGCCACAAGGTGCGATACCCAGTGAAACTGGGAGTGGAAGAAACTTGGGGGTGGGGATGGTGCTGGGGGTGCGAATTCTGTGTGTGTTTCCATATTCCTGGGTTAGTTTAATATTCCTGGGTTAGTTTAAGATATTTCTGTTTAGCTGCATGTTTAGTACAGGTTGGTAACAGGTATGTCCTTTCATTCAGAATTGGAGCTGTCTGGGAAAGACAGAATGGAATAATTGATTTTATTTTTTTTTAATCAGACCCAATAATTGAGGAATAATGGAAAAGGAGAGGCCGGGGGCAAAAAGGCCTGGGAACTGTGGTAATTCAAAGGAGAGGAATCCCTTGGGGGCAGATCATATCAACTGAAATGGAAGAATTATATAGGCTTTTGTGTCCTTCTGGCCTCTTCTAATAGCAAAATGAAGAGGAGAGCAGGAAGTATGAAGGGAAGAATAAAGCTAGTTCTGCTCTCATTCACTCCACTTCCAGATTAACCCTCTGATATCTTGTGTACATGAGAGCAAAATAGGATGTGTTTCCTCTTTTCCTCTAACTTATGGGCTGGGAAACTGTAATGCTCCTGAAACACGAGCAATTCAATGGCTGCAAGGCTGATAGTGGAGAAGAGGCAGGCCTGGTGAGTCTGTGGGCTTTGGAAGAGGTCACTTGCAGCATGGCTGAGCAGAGTAAGATCATGCCTCCTTCAAAGAAGCATTTTAAGAAATGTTATAGATGGTCTGCTCTAACAAAAAAAAAACCAACCAAAAAACCACAAGACTAAAGAAATGTCTGAAGAAACATTAGGAAAGCTTAGTCAAATCAAATGTCAATTTCCCTATTTTCTGCTCCTTTCAAAACACTTTTAGTGATTTATGGAACCTTTCAATATCCCAGATCACGAAGGTGCACTGGCTTCCCTTGGGGAAATGTATTAAAGTAACATGCTATCACTGCCTTGTAAAGTCTTCTGAGACTTCATAAATTAATTCCTTTCTTTATCCCTTGTTATGCTTCTCTTCCTTCCAGTAATTTTGCTATTCCTCTTTAATGCCTGCTTACTTGTCAGCAATTATCCTACTTATTTTTATCATTAGTGAACTGATACAAACTTTGCTCTTTCCACCTTTCCTCATAATTAGATGTCTCTATTCTGGTAATTGATGTATATTGCTCTATCAATAGCTTTTTGGTATCGAAGTGCTCAGAACAGGAAACAATAGTTTATAGGAAAAGAAGAGCAGGACTTGCTGCTGTGTAATGCACACGGTGCTTCTGTGCAGGGACAAAGGTGTTTCATTGCCTTGCCAAAGTCATATGTGATTTGCCCTCTATTATAAAACCCTTAGTGTTCTGGTGTTACAGGTCTCTCTTTCCCATTAGGCACCTGTGGTTTGGGTTATTTTCCTCCTCCGTAGATCTCCTCAGATAATTTTTTTTCTTCCAAGCTTAATGTTCCATTTGGGTGATTTCTTCCTGTTGTTTCAATTTCTCCAGCTCCTTATTTGTTATTTCTCCTCCTTGGCTGTCTTTGAAAGCAGGTGCTCACATCCTTTCTGCTCATTCCTCCAAACTGTTCCAGATCTTTAATGAAGATACTAATGAAACCAGAAATAGTGGAATGGGATCCCTGGATTGCCCCTCGTGATGCTCCCCTTACTGGGCATGTACCATCAGGCATGGACTGCAGCCAGCATTCACACTCTATCATGTCCCCATCTATGCCCTCATGGTTTGCCACTGTAAGAACTCACAAGCTGCTCTACAGAATTCCCTCCTTACCAGGTGGACAGAACTGCATCTGCTACATTTCCTTTCTTCATTGTCATCATTTTGGCAAGTGTGTCAGGAAAGGAAGCCAGCACGCCCGGGTGTGCTTAATGGTTTCCCCTCACTCCTAACCTCCAGTGCTCCTCTGTATTCGTCGCTTGGCAGCTCACCTGCTCTGCTTGTGCTTCTCAGCTTCGCTTCACAGCATTTATCTCCAAAACCTTTCCCGGTTCCCTGTGCACTAATGTACATCCTTAACCTATGGTGTAGGCAGTCCTTCCAGGTTCCCTTCAGAGCTCACTGCAGCTTACAGGAGCAGCCCTCAGATGCTATATAAACTGTCATAGTGCCACAGAAATCAATTGAGATATACAATTTGTTCACCAGATGGGCATCAGGCTTGGATGTTAGGAAAAGCCATTTGCCTGGACTGCAAATAGGGCACTAAACTTCCCTAAGGCAAGTGATCTTGGGGAATGAAGGAGAAGGCGAGAAAAAAAAGATATTGCAAAGTAAACCAGCTCTAGCAGCCAGAGGACCTGGAGGAAGGCCAGACAAGACTGAGAAAACCATCAGGACGGACTTGTGTACTCTGAAAGTGTCACTAGTGTTCTTGAAGTGGTTTCTCTGCCCCTTATTCTGACAGGCCACCCCATCCTTACACAAGATCTTTTTCTCAGTATTGGTTTGTTTCCCATTCGCTTGTATTACAGCGGTATCTCTGGTCAGGTAGCAAGGCTCTTACTATGCTAGGTGCTGTACATGCACAAAAGGGCCTAAACCTTATCCTAGAAACCTGCACACCTCTTGCCACAGGTGGATGCAGGCTGGGAGCAGAGCACTGCATTTTGTTTTTTTAATATCAAAAAAAGAGCATGGGTAGCCTGCTAGGTTGTGATGCTTTTCTTCAGTGAATCTCCTCCTGAAAACAACAGTTCTACTTGGGATGATACAGTAAAAATGATACCGTGAAGACAATCTGCTATTTGCTTCACCGAGCTTGCTCCCTGCCTGTGTGTGTGCTCCCCCAAATCAACCCTGACCTTCGCCTGCCTGGATGAAGGGTGGGATCTGTAGGCAGATGTGGTACCTACAGAGACTCCAGTTACCTGCTTCTTTGGATTTATACAGCACCTACCAAGAGGGCAACTCACTTCCTAACTGGCTTATAGGTATGACTGGAAAACACAGAAGCTATAATTAAACAAGCCCCAAACTGAGTAAGTGTAAAAGAGTCAGCGTATTTTAACACCGCCGCAAGGCAAGGCTGCATGGCAATGGCAGTCTTCCATGATTTGTTGTCACCTTCATTCAAGGTGTTTCCAAAGGGCTGGGAAGGCTTTGTTTATTAGTTTTGTTACAAGGGAAGATGGCAATAAGCATGCCTTGTGTCTATGGCTATCCCTTTGTCACCCCTTTTTGGGGGAGGAAAATGGGAGGCAGGAAATCCCCCCAAAGGGAGAATGCTCTGAGAAGATGTCAGGGCTGCCCAGTGCATTTGGGAATTTGGGAAGCTGCTATTTGGGAAATCCCGTGGCCACTCTCCTAGAGATCCAGAAATCATTCAAGCTGTCCTAGCTGAGCCATGGTAACTCGCTCAATGCCTGGGACAACGTGCCCTTGCTGAGCCCTTGCACGTGGAGATCTGAGGAGAGCTCCATGCTTTCCCATTCGCCACCAGCCCCATGAGCCATCGTGGGGATGAAGAGTTTCTTCTGAGCAGAAACTCTTTGCCTGGAAAAGGGGCCTTTGCTGCTCACCTCTGAGGAACAGTTTGTACTTGAGACGGAGAAAATCTGAGGCTTCAAGCAATCATTAGGAAAGCACCGAGGCATATAAGCTGTTGGGTTGTTGGTCATTTGGGCAGTCCCTAGGAGGCATTTGCGTGGATGGGAGGGTGAGAAATGTGCCTTACACAACATATGTAAATGGCAACCAATTTTTCTTTTCTTTTTTTTTTTTTTTCTCTCATGAGTGCAAAAGGCCTATAAAACAATTAGAGCTTAAAATTGGACTCCTGGCAGAGAACGAGAGAGGGAGTTTATGCCTTGTTAAGTGTAATCAGTCTGGTGATAAGGGGACAATTTCAGCTGTGTGAGATATAATTACATCATAAACTCCACATTACAAACAGGGCAAGCAGAGGTGAAAAGGTAAAGAGGGAATAAACGATGATGCCCTTTGGGGGACGTGGCAGAAGAGACTTTTCTAGACTCCATTTCCCAGAGAAACTTTTCCAGCTGGAACAGGAGCTGTGAATATTTGGGAAAGGCACGCTGGCAGCTCAGAGCTAGAGTGTGTCCCCGTTCCCCCGGGAAGCTGGACGGGGTGCCTGGCCGTGGCTACATCTGAGGTTTCACATCTGCCAGCTGGAGCAGGATGTCACTTTGGTCAAGTCAAATATTAATCACGTTTTGGAAAACACACAAACATTTATTTGTGGTCTGAAGCTGGAGGAAGTGTCTGCTGCCATGGTGCTGTCTGAACAGAGGCTGACAGGAAAGAAAAAGGAGGCACAAATAATCCAGTACCCACATCCAGGGCACTCCTCGGGCTGAGGACGCGCCGCCCGTCTGCAGGGATGGGCCACAGCACAGCTCAGCACCACGCTGCAGAGGACCTGGCAGCCTGAACATGTGTGCATAACCTGAAGAGAGCTGCACACAGATCCTAAACTTCAATCAGGACCTCCAGTGTGTCCCAACAGAGGACATGCAGAGCAAACACCAGCTTGTCCCTCTCCCAGGCTACCTGGGACAGTGGTGGGAAGGGGTCTCCTCCTTCTAAGCAGGACACCCCACCGGGCACAGGGAAGGGGCCAGGCACATGCCAGGGGCTGGCTTTCCCTGGGGTCCAGCTCTGGCCAGCTCCATCCCTTGACATACCTCAGAAATGCTGCTCAGAGCAGGTGTGGCTGCTTGGGTCTCACCAGGAAAAACAAGAAACAAATATCAGGGCATTAACATTGGCCACTTCAGGTAAATATAAACAGGTGGGACATTTGAAATGAGGGAAACTGATGAAAGAAAGAAATATCACACTGGGGAGATGATTTTTTGAGAAGAGTTTTGGGAAATCCAAGATTTCTCTGCTCAGGGACTTCAGTTATTGACAAAAGATTAAAATAGTCTTGGGAAAGTCTTGTTTTATCATTTTCTCTCTCAAAAATAGATGGGCATTTTTCAAAGGGTTGCTTCAGAAACTCTGGTCCCCATTTCAGATTTTGCTTCTAAAGACTTGCCTGATTGACTGGAGGCCTGCATCTAGTTCTGGGATCAAGAGTTCTAGTCTTTTCTTGTCACTGACATGCTGCATGGTATTAGATAAATCACTTAACCTTTCTGTGACATACTTCCCCATCTGTAAAATGAGGTTGATAATCATATTTGCTTACTTCACAAAAGTGTTAGAAGAATGAATTATCGCTGTTTTTATAATCATTTATATCTCTCTCTGGGGCAAAGACTGCTTTTTTTTTTCTTCTGTGCTTATGCATCAGCACTGAAGTCCTGCTCTGTAATGGATATTCTTAAGTGCTATTATGATATAGAAAGATAAAAAAATTAAATATAGCTTTTGTCAATGCAGGAAACGGTTGGCAAGTATAGCAAATACATGGGGTTAGATTAAAAGAGCAGGAAATCCTTTTTTTTCTTTGTGCTAATGAAGTGATCAATGAAGTATAGTGATAGAATCCTGTAATATAACCCTACCTCAAAGTGGGCAGTGTAACTCTCCTCTGGCAACTGCTCTTCTGTAAAGGACAGAGTAGAATGATCCATGTTTATACAGCTCTGTGAATAGGTTATTAATATTATTACTCATATTAGGACATTGGGAGGCTTTGGACAAAATCAGGTTACATTAAGAGCTTTACCAAGCAGAAGCTGGAAATAGTCCTCACCCTACAGAGCTTGAGGCTAAAAGAGACAAACCATGTTGAGGGAAACAGACATGTATACTCAAGAACACAAAGCAGGTCACTCCCAGAGATGGGGATTCCCAGGCTGACATTGTTTCAAGTCATTCATCTTGCTGCCTCCACATGACTATTGCTCATGTGCTGTTCTTGGACTGCAGGTCACCTGCACTTGCACCAGGCTTGGTGTTTTTATGAGGAACAGGCATGAAAATGCAGAGTGGCCAGTCTGGAGACTTAGTGATGTCTCCAGACATCACTGGTGTCGCCATGCAGGCAACTGAGGAAGGAAGGTGTTGAGGAAGCCTGAATGGGCTTGCGGAGTGGCAACCATCACTGGCAGTAGTCGATGCAGCCTCCGGTGGTGCCAGATGCTGCACTCAGGGGAGAGACTTGTATGCATCTCAGGGCCAATTCAGACATGAATGAGAAGCTCAGCACTCACATATTACATTTAAAAAGACTAATTAGTCCCAGGTGCTGTCTGCAGGGAAATACTTTAGCTGCAAGTAGCTTAACACAGTTTCACAGGATGGAGACCAAGCAGCTTGGATTGAACCCTTCTGTGAATCACCACTGTCACAGCTGTAGCATCATACAGGACTGAAATGCTCTGTGTACAGTCTGGGGCTGACATCCTTAGGCATCTGCCTCAGGCATCCTCCTTATGATCAGATCAGTCCTTCATGTTTAGTGGTCTACCACAGAGGCTGCAGGGTCCCTGGTTTATGGGCAGAGAACCGTAGTAGGGGTGGGCAGAGGTTGTGTCTGTGGATTGGGACTCAGAAGCAGTTTTCAGCTCCTGCCTTTGGTTTGGGCTGAGACCCTAATTGTGTATGTGGCCTCCCCACTGCAGTATTTCTTGGCAGTGGGAAACCCGAGACTGGAGAGAAGCCTGTTGTGCTCTGGTGCCGGTCCTGACCAGACACCCCCAGGGCTGTGGCTCTAAGTAAGGGGACCCATCCCCAAATCACCTTGGTGGCTTCCTCAAAGACTTAGCTAGCTGTGTCAGGAGGAGAACTTGGGCAGAACTGCTGCTAGGGAGACGAAAGCAGAGAGCAGGCTAAGAAGTCAGCAGCCGGCACTGTTAGTGCTGCCTGGCACAGAAGAGTGGGCAGCCCTGCTGCACGGCTGTTCTCAGCATTGCAGCCATATCCTGCTCTACCACGGCCCCAGGTACAATGCTGTGGCAGCCCATGAGGTCTTCTTTCCACTGGGTTCACCACTGAGGACCTGGTGATCACAGGAGGATGTGGCCTCCATGAGAACATTATGAACCATGTCCGTGTCTTTCACTGGCAGCAGGGGGTGTGAGTTGGAAGCAAAGCACAAGGCTTTGAGGGGGAGAAATGGAGATGGTGAGCAAGTGATTGCTCAGGTTGCCTGCCATGCTGCTTGACCCCGAGGCAGGCTCCACCTGTCAGAGGAGGAGGAATGGGCACTGCAGGACCATACAGGTTCTCCAGTCACGCCACCTACACACAAAGTAGTACAATTTAGTAGTAGATTCAAAGTAGTAGATTCAGACGGAATCATTTTTGTCTGCATGCTTATTAAAAAAACAAACAAAAAAACCAAGCCAAAACCACTGGAAGTGCACCATATCTTTGTCCCTGATAGTCCTTGCCCCTGATAGTCCTTGCCCTGCCTGGAGACATCTCAGCTTGGTGATGTTGTGATGTCCCTGGGATAGTGTGTGCGTCAGGACTGGAGACACCTGCTGCCTACACACCCTGTGCTGCCTTTTTCAAAAAGGGAAGAAAACAAAGAAATCTCTTTAAAAACCAAAGAAATCTGACAGCAGTTGGAGAAGAGCCCAAAAAGTTGAAATCCACCATCAGTGTGGGAAAGGAACAAAGGGAGAAATTATGGCACACAGTTCTGACACAACTATTTCTTGGCAGGGGATGAGCACCTGTGTGTCTCAGATAACTTCCATGAGAAAGTAAGCGCTATCAGAGCGCAGCAGAGAGGAGTGAGGAGCTTGGAGAGGCCCCATCTTTCTGCTGACCCTTGGGGGAAAACTGATGTCCTTGCCGCTTGGACTGGCACATTTGACCAGCTTGTCTCCTGATGCTTTCCAAACCTCCCCAGTGCTGGATGGGGAGCTCTGTCCCTCTGCCCTACTATCTCAGACAAAATCAGTGGCTAGAGGAGGCAATGACTCCAGGAGCAGAGCTAAACCTGACAGCACCACCATCGCTTTGGTCCATGCGCTGTTATCTGATGATGAGAAATCACAGGCTGGTATTCTCAATCCTGACTGGACACACCACCCCACAGTTGGGTTTTTGTGGTTTCTAAGTATGGAATCCCACTATTTGAGCATACTTAGTGCTCTCCTGATACATATGCCTGGTCCTTTTTCATCCTCTGGCAAGAAAAAGTTGACATTGTTTTGACTGTAACTGTTAAAAGGAGTCTGGCTTTGGGCTGAAACAAAACCTCTGGAAATCCTAAAAAACCCCTCCCAGCAGTGCCAGAAAAGGGACCAGAGACCAAAGCAAGGGCTTTATAATGGAGTGACTCTTCCAATCAATTGGTGTGAGTTAATTAATTAATTGCTGCAGTTGCAATGACATTCCCTCTGGCTGAGTAATCAGGAAATCAGCCACCTGAGGCTCTTAGGGAGTTAATTGCCTTAAACTTTGTTAAAGCAGAGTGATAATACCATTTTAAAAATGCCATCAATGCACATTTCTTGTCTTTTGGGATCCTGCAAACCAATTCTTCATTTTGCAGAGCAAAACCTTTAGAGTTTTACTTGGAACAGCTGAATAATGGAGACAGATGAGGTGGAGAAACAGGGAGCAAACTGTGAAATACAAGTTCTGTATCATCTGAAAAAGGAGCCATGCTGGTGAATTTGAAATACCCTGAGGCACTCTCAAAACTTTCAGTGTCCACTCAGACTCCTGACCTTTCTTAAGTGTTTTTTGTCTAGCAGGGAGGGGAGTTTCCTTACTCTCTTGGAGTCACTCTTCTCTTTTAAACCTGCATGGAAACCATTTTCTTTTGTTCAACTTGATTTTATCTTACAGAAGTATTGGCAGAAATGAGAGAACTGTTCTGTGAAGAGGAAAAACCCTTCCCCCTCTCCTTTCTCAGCTGCGTATTTCTCAGGCTGAAGTCGAGCTTCTCTGTGCTCTAGACCTCCCTCCCAAGCAAGTGCTTTGAGATCTTTGGAGGTCAGGTGGTCCTTAGTCAGTGGCAGAGGGTATTTTTGGCAAGAGGCCCTGCAGTTGTCCTCTTAAAGAGGGAAAGCAGAGACCTTTGAAAAACTTCAAGCTCTCCAGAGGCAAGGGTAAGTCCTGTTCCAGCAGCGGCAAAATCAGTGCTGGCTGAAGCTGCTGTATGTCTGGCTGCCTGTCTCTCGGGCTGTCCGACTCTTGCGCTTTCCCTGTACACCTGGCTTGTGTGGCTGTGGCACTGCGGCTCGCCCCAGGCAGCTGCTTTTGCTTCTCCTGCTAGGGGCTGCCATATGTACCCTCCAAGGTTTTGACTCCCTGCCAACTGACTGAGGAGGAAAATTAAATTCCTGCTCGGACTTCAGCACTGAGGACTCCATAGCCAGAGCCCGCTAGAAAACTTCACCTTTTCTTGATATTTCTGATTGGAAACAGCCCCTACAAAATAAGCAGGAATAAAGAAACCAAAGAGAACAGCTTTGTCTCTCCGAAGTTCATCACATGAGAGACAGTGAATGCACACAGAGAAACAGGCATTGGGGGTCCAATAATACTGATTCCCATTGTTTCTATCAATCAATCACAGTTGTTTTCAAATGGGTTCTTCTTTCCTCATAAAGCCCCATCCTCTGAGTCCTGCATAATCTCAGAGTTTGTTAAAAACAACAAGAGAGCCTACCCCTTCAGATGATGGAGGAAAGCTTGAAATTTTATCCCTACAGTCTCAGAAAAGAGGACAAAACAAAACAAAACAAAAAGACTCATGCTTCACAAGATACTTTTAAACATTTCTTAGATTTTATAGGGCCAGATTCATAATTTTCTTATTGCTTGAGTCTGGCAAACCTTGTATTTCCTTCCTTTACCAGCATGAAGCGTTCCTGGTGTGTGAGTGCCTTTTGGAGAGGTGACCACGGGTTGGGTGTCTCAGATCTCCCCGCTGCAGCCCTGACGTGGGCTCCCAGTGCAGGACTCCGCAGTTTTCAGATGCTAACCGCCGTTTGGCCCTTCTATCTTATCTATCAGTCACTTTGTGTGTGAGCGCGTACACATATTATTAAATATAAATACAAACCCCAGGCACACATTTTTATCCTTAAGTAATAAAATCTAATGGAAGAATTTACAGTCATGGGCTATAAAGCAATAATAGTTGTAAAATCATTTAGCAGGGTTCAAATACAGGTGAAAGGAGAAGTTCAGAAGTTCAGCATCTAAATAAATTTCCTGGCATTTTCCTACGACAAACAGCAAATCTCCTATTGACATGGTACCAATAACGAAAGCCCAGACCTGTTTTTAGTCCCTCTGCCTGTATTTTCAAGTTTGTGGCTTGTTCACCTTTTCTAGTTTTTAAGTGCACTTTCTAGAGTTTGGGTTATTCAGCGATGTAGTAACAAGGACTGACTGAAAAGGCCACTGCGTAGACAAGAAGAATCCAAATTTCTGCATGGTGGTCCTTCAGCCCCACAAAGAGGGAAGGAGCTTTCCACTTATAACACACGGAGTGCATCATGAATGGAGACCCCTGGCATTACCTGGAGGGAAATTGGTGGTGGTGCAAGCAGGCCTGGGCATTATTTTTATTGGAACCTAGTGCCCCTCCAAGTAGAGTTAGATGACACTGTCATTAAAATGCTTACGTATATCTTGCTTCTATTGCAGTTTCTACCATTTCTAGCCAGCAGCACTTTCTAGCGACCAGTGCTTACTGCATGTAGCCATTCCAAGATGGGCAACTTTGCTAAATGCTTTCACCATGCCAAAGCATAAAATACCTACTCTGTCCTTAAGAGATTGAGCCTGTCTTCTTGTGCCTCTGCTGCTTTTTGGTTTAAGAATGAATGTGACTAAAATGGAGGCCTCAGAAATCACATGAAGCACATCAAGGGGCTGACCTCAAACTCCAGGTCCCTCTTGTCTCGCGGTGCCAGCCCACAACACTGAGACAGGAACCACGCAGGAATCCCACAGCCATTGTTAGCTCTGCTTCTGCTGCTGCATTACTTAACATCCCACCTGAACTTCGACCTAATGATGGAAGCAGATAATAGGTTATAAGGTTGCTCTCTGGATAAGAAGATAACTTTGCCCTATGCTTCATTTCGTAATTATTTTTTAAAAAAGAAATTATTAGAATGTGTGAGAGGTACTAATGAGCAGAGTGTACTTTCATAGAAAACAATTCTGTTTCTTCAGGGAACCTTTCTCAGTGCGCTAGCAGAGAGGACACAGCTACGATACATGCAACACAAGAACTTTAGCATTTCTTGGTCCTTGACACTTTTTAACTTAATTAACCTTGGCAATCTACTTACAGAGAATCAAGGCTGTGCTCCCAAACAAATCCCAGTTACTGACATATCTGAAGAAATATTGCCACTTCCTCGAGACAAATCAAACACTCATATTATTCCTAAGAATTTAAGAGGCTCCTTGTCATTATAATATGCATAAAACTTATCTAAACAGCCTATGCGGTTATTGAAACAGGCTGCCATTTTGTTGCTGTTATATTTCCACACCCTGGGACGTCTGATATGCTGAAGCAGGCAGCCAAACAGCTGATCCACCACAAACATCCAACTCTGAGCATACAAGTGCATTATCGTTTTCCATGTCATCTTCTGACATTGTTGTGGGGAACAAGCTATGGGCTCTTTAGAAGATGCTGTGGCCAGGCAGTGGCTCCAAGGTGTCTAAAGGTGTCGAAACCTTTCACTGGTGAAAGTGAGATTGGCATCCCTGTTCTGCTTGGGGAAGGCTTGGAGCAGGTGAGGAATTTTTCATGTGGCCAGGCTGTCCTTTTTGGGTTTGTCTGGAAAAACAGTGGAGACAGCTTTAGTTCTGGATGACTGGCAATTTTGTTTCCCTGTTTTGGTGCCTCAGCCTTTCCTCTTTCTCTATGTTCTGTGCTGTTTCTTTCTTCCTTCAGTCCTAACTCCTGAAGTGAGTTGTTTTTCCTCTGTCCTCTCAAGGACAGGTCACACAGGCCAAGAATCGCTGCCTGCCTGGGATGGGACAACAGTGGGTTGGGCTTCTGGAGCAGCAGAGGAAATCAAGAGAGTTTCCTGGGAAGAGATCTTGAGCCCAGTTTTCAGGGGGGCAGGCAAAGTGAACAGTGCCGGTACTGACAGATCTGTGCTCTTGCAGCGATAGAGAGTCTGGGCCTGCATTCATCAGGGATCTTACTGACTCCACAGCTACTTGCTTTCTGACATTAATTATCTATCTGTGGTTTTGCCATCTTTTTCTCAAATATGCCTTTACCCTCCTTCAGCCAAAGCTTCAAGCTGGCTATAAGATTTCAGAGGCAAGGCCATCCACAATTCACATTCCCACACCAAGGATCTCCAGGTAGCCTTATTTCCCAGACAGATCAGGTCTACTAGCTCTGGTCTGAACATGAGGCAACAGAGACAAAACTGCTCCTGCAGTTTCATGAGAAGCCAAGAAGAAGCACCACATGCATGATGACTCAGGCACTCAGGACAAATGTTTAGAGAACAAATTTAGCACTGACTGAAGCAGATTAAAAATTGGTTACGGCATTTTATCCACGATCTTGTCCCCCAGGACATTGTGAGCCAGCAAGCAAGCTGTTGACAGCACAAGAGATCAGACCTTACCAGCTCAGCAGTAGCTGTTATCACTGTGGACATAAGAACCTGTGGGTAGAGATCAGTTGTGCGCGCTGAGGCTGCCAATGTTGTTGTAAGGGCTTGTGGGGGCTTTAGTTCCTAGCCTGGCAGATGTCCGATACAGGGGGACAACACGCTGGCAAGAAGAAAACAAGAAAACCTTGTGTGAGAGCAGATACCTAATCCCCAATCACAAAGTTCTTTGTGGTGGGTTTCCAAAGAAGCAATTTTTGATGAGTCAGGTTAGTCTATGAAAATTAGCTCCTTCTGCAATCAGGAGACCCTCTGTAGGGGGTGGCTTAGAGCAACTAAAATGAAGCCCGTGTCTTTGCAAGACCTTCTTAGACACCCTGAAGTTATATCTGATATGTGAGGTTAAGTGTGAGCCTCAGCACCTCCAGGGGTCCTAGTGTCCTGATACTTTAAATATACCAGGTAAATGAGTGCAAATAGCATCCTACTTACAGCAAATGCTAAGAATACGCTATAAGGTGCTGCTTCTTAGGGAAATGAAAAAATCACCACTTACTTCATTAAGGAAGACTTTTCTACTGTATGGACACAGAAGCAGAGGCTGGAAGAGTTGGTCAGCTGCTCACACTACGTTCTTTACTCTAGCAGGGGGATGAACAGCATAGTAATGTCTCTCACTTATCCATGAAATGCTGTGGCAGTGGTTCCCACTGAGGCATTCAAGGGTTAAACCTTTTTATGGGCCACCTTATATTTTCCTTATTTAGTTCCATGCTCCGTTTCAGCCCCGCCAACACCCCGACTGGTTTACGACCTCCCTCAAATGTTTTCGAACTCCGGAACTGTTGGAAGCCATCATATAATTGTAAATGAGCTAAGCTGGTTGGGAGCCTAATTGCTACTAGATGACTCGTTTGTCTCATACAGATAGCAGGAAGGTCTCTCTGCTCCCATCCCACGTGTACAGTGCAGGACTGGGGTCATATAGCAGGTGATTGATAGAAAAATTAAATAATGCAAAGGCCTGCCTGGTTGGTCAGGTACGTGTTTTCAGTCTGTGGAGCTAACCATCCTTCTTGAGCCTTCAGTAGGTTGGTGCTTCTCGGCAGATCTGGAAGGCGTTTAACTTCAGGAGCAGGGCACAGACGCGGGGCACTCCCTCCAGCTCAGCCGCACTCCCCGGCCTCTCTGGAAACTCACACTATTTGCATTTTGCAACCTTTATTTCCTGATGCACTGGCACTGCCAAGGAGCTTTCAGTGCAGCTCCGTGCAGAGTGTATGGCACATAGAGGCTGGTGCTCAACTGCACTTTCTAATGAGCAGCTGCTCTGTGGGCCGGGATAAGGGTGAACTGGGGTCCTCCAGAGCACATCCCAGGTAGTAAAGTCTGTGCAATGAGTGATTTGATGAAATGAGCTCCCAGAGTGGCATGGTGCCATCAGCTACAGGACAGGACAATTAGCAGAGGGGCAATTAGCTGTCCAGCTTCATGCCCTGACCTATGTATCTGCTCTTTTTACTCTAGGGAAGTGGAAAAAACATCAGGAGTTAAGTGGGCTCTAAGGTCAGGTCACAGATTGCAAGGGGTGCTGCCATGCCTGTGGCACAGGGAATGTGAAATCAAGGACTGGGGGGGGTGGTCTGTGTCACACATAATGCTGTTCGCAGCACTGCTCAGGGTTGTGACTTTGCACCAAAATTTCTTTATGAATGCCAGTCCCCTATGAAGGCCTCATGAGCTGAAATATTTAGGAACAGCGTCTGTCAAGAGGTAGGATCTGGGCCAGGCTGTGCTGGGCATGTTTGGGGTATGTGAGGAGACACACATGTGCTGCATAAAATTTCTGCTTCAACTGAGGGGCAAATACCAGACTGAATGGCTTTTCAGATGGGTGGAAGCTCAAAATGTGGGGCAACACATGATAAAACATTTATTTTACAGAGGAAAATTCCAACACTCGGTAGACTGTGGCTTTTTTCTCCATGGCATTGTTAACTGTTAGTTGTTAGTGTAGCCAGCAGGTCGAAGGAGGTGATCCTCCCCCTCTACTCTGTTCTGGTCAGGCTTCATCTGAAGTACTGTGTCCAGTTCTGGGCTCCCCAGTACAGAACAGACAGGGATCTCCTGGAGAGAGTCCAGAGGAGGCCACAAAGATGATTAAGGGCCTGGAGCATCTCTCCCCTGTGAGGAAAGGCTGAGTGAGCTGCGGCTGTTCAGCCTTGAGAAGACTGAGAGGGGATCTGATCAACGTTTATAATTATCTGAAGTGTGGGAGACTAAGGGAGATGGCCAACCTCTTTTCAGTGGGCTGTGGGGACAGGACAAGGGGCAATGGTCACAAGTTGGACCACAGGAGGTTCCACACCAATGTGAAGAAGAACTTCATGTTGAGGGTGACGGAGCACTGAAACAGGTTGCCCAGGGGGGTTGTGGAGTCTCCTTCTCTAGAGATACTGAAGACTCGTCTAGATGCCTACTTGTGTAACCTCCTCTAGGGAACGTGCTGTGGCAGGGGGTTGGACTCGATGATCTCTTCAGGTCCCTTCCAACCCCTACAATTCTGTGATTCTGTGATTTAACTGGCATGTGAGCATTGCCCTGCAGTGGGCAATGCAACCATTGCTTAGAGCAAGCGTTTAAGCTACTGAGGGGTTTTTTTTTAGTTGAATTTTGTCACAGAGGGAAAGAAAAAGTGGTATAAAAAGCAAGATAAAACTTCAGACTATAATAGGATAAATGGGACAACGTTTAGATTAAACCATATTACCGAAGCAGCATTGATTCTGAGTGGGAGAACTGCATGCAGTTGCAGAGCTCAGCAACAAGAAGGCAGCTATGATGCTTTTGCTTAATGAACGCATTCCTGCTGCCATCAGCCCAGGCACTGACTTTACACTACCCAGCTAATAAGGGAGAACAGGGATACTTTGAGATTTTAATACAGTTCCTGCCTAATGTGTTGCTTCCATCTGAGTTTGGCTTTGTGTGTCAGGTATTTTTCTAGCCTCAGATGAAAAGTCTGTGGTTTTGAAGCCATTCCTGCTTGGGGAAAAGAAGCCATTAGCAGAGTCTTGTGCGGGAGCTGGCATTCACGCAGGGTGGTGGCATTCTGCTCATTGTGATGCTGTGAGATGTGGCAAGATAAATCATTTTAATCACAGAGCCAGTGGAGAATGTTGCTTTCTCCCCTCAAATTTCCAGATGACCCAGGTGTAACAATGAAAGAAATAATCCCTTGAAAGGATTTGTAGCTGCTTCAGCAGCAAGATTTAATACACCATAGAATGGAAATATATGGGAAACATCTGTCAATGTGCCGGCATTTTAAAACAAGGAAAGGAAAAAAAAAAAAACCCAAACGCTAACCATCAGAGAAACCCCCAAGTGAACAAAATGGAGTCTGGCTGAGGAAGACCATCCAGAAAGGCCATTGCTTTGCTTTCACTTAGATTTCTCAAGCCATAAACTTTCTTTGTTGTCCCCTTGCTCTGTGCCAAATCCTTAGTTCAGGCAGGAGACTGCCTGAAATGGCAGAGGTCAGTTTATGCAGGGCAATTCAAGGCATCTTTGTGGGAAACCCCGGTAGCACCCTAGTGAGTTTCAGGTACCTCAGTTATTTTCTGAGGTGAGGCCACTCTCGGGAGAAAAGCTGAGATGAAGCAGTGCTATGTAGGAAGACACAGAGGGGTGGGTGGATGGTAGTCCCCAGACCATGTGCCATGCATCTCTGGGGAGTTCAGACACTTGGCAGGTCCCATTTTTAGGTATCCTTGCCCACATATTGGTGGGATAACCAGGAACGGAACACAGATCCAAATTGTGTAAAATGCTTCCACAGTCAGTGGTTGACTTTCTTGGTGCCTGTGGATTGCTTTCCATAGGAAAACACTGGTGGAGCAAAGCTCTTCTCAAGATGCCCACCACCCATCTCCCAGCCTGGAGCTTGGCTCTCTGGTGAAAGACTTCCTTGAGGAGGGGGATGATGTCCCACAAAAGTGAACACAAACCTGTTAAGATGAAGTTAATAGAATGGATTACAGCCAGTAATTTATCCTTGAAGTACTTGCAGAGTGACTTGCATTCCTATAATACCCGTATGTCAGCTACTCATCTCTTGGCCATGATGGGTGCTGCAGAAACTCTCCTTTTCCTAGTCAATTACCTAGTTAATTTTTCTGAATCTTCACCTGCGTAGGATGCAGGTGACCAGCCTGGGTACTGAGAAACAAGATCCTTGGGCGATCAGCCAAGGAAACAGGACTTCATTTTCTGTTCAGATGTTAGTGTGATCTGGACACCAGCACATGGATTTCTGCTTGTCTTGTATTTAGACTCTGAAACTCGTGTTTGTCAAGAGAAAGACTTTGAGGCTTGGCTGACTTTCCCAGGCTTTCTTCAAGTCAATCTTTATTGGCACATAGATCTCAAAATAGATGGCCTGTGCTTGGAGAGATTTTATTCAGTTCAGTTCAGAGGGGAGTAAGAAAGCATGTTACATGTGACACAGGCACTCAGAGGCAGTGCCTGTGTCATGGATGCCCGTGGGCCACTGGAGCCAAGAGGAGGATGCCATTGCTCAGGTGCCCAAGTGGCTTGCAGCCTGAACCTGGCTGATGTCTTGCCAGGTTGTTGCTTTGCACTGGCCAAAACTAAACATGCCTCAACTGTCATGCCAGCTTACTGTGAGGTGACATTTCTCATGGCCATGCTTCATGCTGTGTAAAAATGTCAGCATGCTATTTGGTTGTTTCAGAGCTGGCAGAACAGGTCCTATCCCCGAGAGATGTAATCTGTTTGATTTATTCAGCACTTGTGCACCTGCTTTTAATTTCTCTTTTCACACTGGGAAGTTGTAGTGAATTTAGTAAGTTAAAATCAGGTTTTCGAGAGTGGATTTTCACTGAAAGCAGAAGAGAAAAAAACCTCAAGAGTTTCTTGTCTACTGTTAGAAAATACTTTCCATCAGCCCTAGGGAACTGTGCCTACTGAAAACTGCCAGTGATTCTGGAAGCAGCAGGCAGGCAAATCACTTATTTTATTAGCTATATTTTGCAGCCCACTATGTTTGTACAGTAAATACATATTTTGCATAAAGTCAATGGCTGATGCTGTGCTTTTTATCATGGACTGCTATTTTTTACAGCTGCTCTTTGAAGTGTCAGCACTGAGCATTTGTTGGTGTCATCATCTGCACTTTACATTGCTGTGTGCGGTGATATAACTGTTCC
Source organism: Heliornis fulica (assembly GCA_013399135.1). NCBI lineage: Eukaryota > Metazoa > Chordata > Aves > Gruiformes > Heliornithidae > Heliornis > Heliornis fulica. The sequence continues at coordinate 95,142 of VXBZ01002995.1, forward strand.
AAAGCTTTGTACTGTGACAGGGGTGTCTCAGTTATTTGGGAGAGATGGAGCCATACTTTGAACATTTTTCACTCTTTGCATGGGTACATTTATGGCATTTGTAAAATTCTTTGCGATTTTATGGTGTTTGTAAAATAGCGTCATTTTATGGCAGTTGGGAAGTGCTGTGATTTCAGTGAAAAATGGACTACATTGGTTTCAGTGGGAGAGTTTTCCAGTGCCACCAAGGGATAAAAAACACACCCAAACTTACTGAGCATAGCAGAAAACTCTTCTGAGGGCAGCAGCAATTAAAGTGTTTTCTGCCTATGGCATGTAAGTGATTATGCTTTTTTTGTGGTAAACAGTATTTGCTGCTTTGCATGGTGTATATAAGCAAGGAGTGCAGCAAGAAAATCTCTGTAGTTAAGAGTTTTAATAAAGCAGAATCTCAGGGAAACTATATACTCAGGCACATATGTAAAGGCATAATCATGTTCAAAGGTGGCCAAGTCCCTTATGTCAATAATAGTTAAATTTAGCTCCGTGCAGAGGGCCAGAGAAAGGGCTCTGGGGCTTGTCTCTGCTTAGTATCCTCCATATTAATTTGTCCCTATTTGCAGGTTGTTAATACTCCTGTTTGTCAGAATTAAACAGGAGTGTCATTAAGCACTGCAGTCATTTTGATTCTTTGCAGCTGCGTGACCTCCAATAGCTGTGGACAACTCCCCCCACCTCATTCCCCTTCTTTTAGGCTTCACTCTCAGCTGTAATTGCAGAAAAATCCAGAGAGGGGCTGGAGGTGAAGTTTGTTAGAGCTGCTAATTAGCTGATGCCATCACATCAGACTTACAAACCAGTTCCTTGGAGGACTCTAGATCCTCTTCTCCCCACTTCTGAGACACATGCTGAATTTACCCTCAGCAAACAGAGCTGCATGATTAGTACTGACACCCTCCAGTTCTCTGACTGAACAGTCTGCCACAGGGTGGTTGGTTTCAGGGCTTCTTTAAAGGTTTGTTGTTGGGTGGGGTTTTTTAATTATTTTTTTTATTAAAAAGATTCCCAGACTAATTCAACTGAATGTGAAATTTGATGAGGGAAATTTCCTCTCTAGAGCTTCTCATTTTGGGAGGAAGGGAAAAACAACAGCAGCTCTGCTGAAGATAAAATTCAATTAGAGTTGAACTACAATTGATTGCTTTGATTTAATTTGTGTTTATCTTTTAATTAAGCTATCTTCATCTGATTTTTTTTAGTTTTTTTAAAAGTTAGGTTTTGTCCTTTTTCTTTACGTGTGATTCAGGAGCAGGTGTTCTGTTAGCCTGAGTGAAAAGGTACAGTGCTACATCCCTCATTTACCAGGCTGGGTGGTGAAGACAGCATTTTAAGAACATAAGTATTGTTAAGATGCATATGTTACATTGAAGACAGTATCCAGACCATGCCTGATAGAGGCATTGTGGAGCCTCAGTTTTGTAGCCATATCTGGGCTGCCTGAATGAGGTAGTCTCCCTATGTAGGTATACTTGAAGTCCAAAAACCCTGCCACTTAAACATGGTACGCGATGCTGGCTGCTCCCACCTCTGAGACAGGTTATCTGCCACCACCAGCACTGAGGGTGTGATCTTTGTCACTACTGCAATTCCCAGGCAAAAAGCCCCATCTGGATGTCAGACCTATCAGTTAGAGCTTTTATTCACCTGGCTGTGCACCATAAGATTTTTTTTGTCAGGAGAAGGATGGGATGTGTGGTAGCAAGGGAAGAGAGTAATCCCTTTTCAGGCTGGTTCAGGGTGCAGGCAGGAATGGAAAGGTTGTGGGTCCGGAAGGAGAGCAAACATCAAAGAGCCTAACCAGGATATTCTCCTGAGAGAGGCACGGCTGGGGTTCATCTCCTCAGTCAGCATCCTCCCTATGGAAAAGGAAGGTTCAAGATTAATTTTGTTTCTAGCACATGCTTATTCTGAGTAAGCACCAGATATTGTATAACACAGTGATAAAACATTTTCTGGGCTAGTGATGTGTGCTGCAACGGATCCTACAAGAGCTGAGAAGACTTGGCTTCCCAGAAGAGCAGGAACTGATTTTCATAACTCCTTCAGCACTGGCGTTCATTGTAACATGAGTACAGATTTAACTTTATTAAAGCAGCATTTCTAAGGTAGCTCAGTTAAACACAGAAAATATGAGACACTGCTGTGTGGTGTTGTTTTCATAAGGACAGCAGCTTTAATACTGGAGAGCAATAAATTGCCTGGAATGATATTAAGTCCTGGAATGCTGTGATAATGCTCGTCTGCACTTGAGTAACTCCCACTGCAACATCAACGGGCCTCTGGCTGTAGTTTTGTTCAGTGAGTAGGTGTTAGAGGTTTTGTTGTTGAATTTTTTAATATTTTTTTCCCCCAGTATACACCAACCTCTGCTTCTGCCAAAGGTAATGGATGTTTTCCCGTATTCCTGTTGATAACAACAGTGACAGAGCAGGGCTCCCGCAGCCAGACTCACCATCCTTTCTGGAGACACCCCTAGCACACAGATACTAAGAGCTGAACAGCAGGCTTTTACAATGTATAGGTCAGAAGGCAGCCTTGCCACATAGCACCCTACTTGTTTTGTGACTTGTCATAAGAAATGACTTGTTTTATGTGTAGTTTTTGCGTTTCAGCACTTGTCAAGACACCTGAGGACCATATTGGATATTTGGGAGTGGAAAATGGATCAACCTTTTGCATCTGGTCAGACTGCCGTCAGCCCTTGAAGACCCCAGGTGAAAAGCAGGTGGACTGTGACTACGCAAGAAGGCAGGTGCTTGCCCAGGATAAGGGTATACTCTTTTTATTATTTTTTGTTCTGTTTTGTTTTGAAAGCTCATAGGCACAGAGAGGAGGCTGTGACTAAAGACTTTTCACAAAAGAGGAAAAGGACAGTCCCAGTCACAGAGAAGTCTGGTGGCTGGTCAGACATCACAACTAGAAGATGATGCCAAGGACAGAGATGCTGCCATTGAGGAATGACAGCATGTCGGGGTGTTTGTGGGAGCTGGAAGCACGCACAGGAATAACCTGATGCACACAAGACAGCCCTCAATAACAAGCTGAAAACATCCAGTGCTGATCATCTGAGCCCTCTCTGGTACTGTGCTGGGTGTTCAATTTGGGTTTGAACCATGATGACTTGTTTTGTATTATTTTGCTCCCAGTTTCTATAAAATAAGCAGTTTTGTCACTGCAATTTATCTTTTGGCCCAGTAGACTCTAAACAGTTTCATTCAAGAATTGCACACATGCATATACACCCACATTTAAAAACCACACATATCCAATACAACTCATTCAATACATATCCAATACCATCCATAACCAATGCCATCAATAAAAGATTGCCCAAACTCCTGTGATGCAGGCTGAGATTTAAGGCCCGTTAGTGGGACTTGCTTTTTCTCAGCTATTGCAAGGATAACCCTGGGAATCATATGGTGTAGACCCTGAACACTGGATGCCTCCTATGGATAAGGGAAGGAGAAAGCCTTTCTTGAGTAGCTCCCTGCAGGTCAATCATTTCATGGCAGAGGAGGTGTTTTGTACTGCTTGGTGCTCCTCAAAGCCTGCACATCTATTCCTGCCTGGGGAATCCTGGCAGTGTTGTATGGGACAGACCTAAATTCAGAGCAGCAAGAAGAAAAGAGATTAACCAAAGGAAAAAAAAAAACACAGAAAGTACAGTAGCAGTAGCATTTGTTCTGTTAATTCACAGATTCACAGAATTGTAGGGGTTGGAAGGGACCTGGAGAGATCATCAACTCCAGCCCCTCTATCAAAGCAGGTTCAATAGAGCAGGTCACACAGGTTGGCAAACAGGCGGGTCTTGAATATCTCCAGAGAAGGAGACTCCACAACTCCCCTGGGCAGCCTGTTACAGTGCTCTGTCACCCTCATTGTGAAGAAGTTCTTCCTCACATCGGTGTGGAACCTCCTGTGGTCCAACTTGTGACCATTGCCCCTTGTCCTGTCCCCACAGTCCACTGAAAAGAGGTTGTCCATCTCCTTTTAATGTGGTGGGGAGACAAAGGAACGGAGAGTGGGACCAATAAGGCTTCCAAGAGTGGAAAATTAGCTACAGGCAAAGTTGAAACTGTGGAGAGCCCTACATGTTTTCCTAGCTTCAGTGGACACAAACAAAGCCAAGGATGCTGTCCCAGAGTCAGGACCGTACTTCCTGCAGAGACAGAATGAAAAGTGTTTAATTGGCTTTTCCTTTTGTTGAGGAGCAGACGAAATGACTCTTTTCTGCTATTGGATGGGACTGCATGGGAGTGTTCAAAACCATTAAAAGCTGACAAGGCCTGGGGTCTGTAAGGCTGTAAATAGCAACATCTATATTTAATCAAAGATGATGAAGGATTCAGTGTATTTCTGTCTTGTAATCTTGATGTCTTCCATATGACATAGATGGGGAATGTAATGGCAAAGAATGCAATGGCAAAGAGTCAGACTATGAGAGTTTTGAAATGCAGGAAAAGGGCAAGCTTCTATGGATTCCTGGTGCATGGTTGCTTTAATTCTTTAACAGGCTGGACAGGTGTACCCCTTGATATGCTGGTCCCAGAAAGGGTTGCAGTATCAATGCTACCCCATGAGGGGATATCTTCTGCCTGAAATGCCTACGAAAATGGCTATGTGTGTAATGAATCACCTGCTACTTTGAGACACAGATTATTTTTTCCTTTAAGATTAAGAAATATGTTTGGGTTTCCTTTTAAAGGATTTAATCTAAGCCTCCTTTGTAGCTTTGACACCAGCTTAATTTTTGATCAAACTCTGGAGTCCTTTCAGAAGCTCCTGCTCTGAAGATCCCACTTTCCCACACTCTCTCCCATCCTCCCCTCTCTGCTGGGCTTCAAGAGTTCAGGGAGTGAATTTTTATTGCTAGCCATTTGAAAATAAAATTAGTCTGTGCAGGGATCTTTGGAAAGACACCGTAAATGATGGATTTCAGCAACAGCAAGAACATGTTGTGGAAGTGGGGTTAAACCTGGCCTGGCAACAGAGCAGGTTTGCAGGAAGACACGAGCAAGGAGGTGTCACAAGAGGCCTTTTTGGAAAAGCTCTGTTGGTTGGATAAAAGCCAAATTATTTCACTTACTATTATATTTTGAATGAAGCCCTTATTTACATACAGTCTTTTTGGTTGCTGTCTGTGAGATGCATGGATGTGGGCTCATCTGGTCACTGAGCTAGAAATGGTAACATAAAAAGACTCAAAACCACCAAAGGCCAAAAAGGGAACAGTGCAATAAAATGGAAGTAGACACTTAGTTGAGACCCATAGCCCAGGTTAAGGGGAGACATGAAGTAACAAAGGAAGGACACTTTGCAGTTGCTTAGCAAAGTCAGGGCAGAACACTGAGTAGGAAATAGATGGAGAGCTTGGTCAACAAGCATGAGGAACCAGATGTTTGGCTGCTTTAAATCACAGCTTTGTTTGACCCAAAGTCTAGTGCATACTTGTTTGGAATTGCAGAAAAGGCAGTAACCTCTCTGCACGCTCCCTTTCTGACTGTGATCAGAGCACATGGTAATCACAGACAAAAAAAAAAAAAAAGAAGAAAATGGTAACCTTTAAAAGTAAACAACCCCCTCCAAACCCCAGCTCTTTTCTAGCCGCCCCCACAAAACAACAGCAGCAACAATAACAGAAAAGCTTTCTAGAGGTCCCTGGGCTCTCTTACTGTGGTACAGTTAAAAGCCATCCAATCTGGAAACTCCACTTAAGAGTAAAAAAGACCCCCAAAATGAGCTTTTGATCAGAAGAGCGATCAGAAGAGCAATCAGTGCACACTTGAATTCTTGTTCTGCCCACTGGTGTATGCTTCAGCCTGATACGCAGCAAGTTTTCCACATTAACTTGTCTAAATAAGTCAGATACTCTCATAATTCATTTCTTATGTGCGGTCCTTTATAAGCCCAGATTTCCTTCTCTACCCTTTTCCCCTTCAGCAGCACAAGGGTCCTCTTTCCCAGGTAGCTGATACATTGGCAAAGTCGTTTCCAACTTGCCATGCTCTCCATCCCCTTCTCCCCAATGCATTTTTACCACCCCCTTTGGACTTTGTCACAGTTTCCACCCTCTTGATTGGTGTTAATTTACATTGGTTCCCGGACCTTGGTCATCCATCTAATTGTTTTTAATCAAATTGAGAATTTTGCCCTCAATATCTATGTTGCAAAGGGATTTACAAGGAAAGATTAAGGACACCAGATAGCTAGGTGAGATAAAGAACAATCCGTGGCAGTCTGAGGGCCCAGGGATGTCTGCAGCCTGCAAACATAGCAGCAGGATCATGTCTTCCTTGAGCTGAAGAGGACTAATTTCCTTGAAAACAGTGCCTTGGGTCACTGAGAAAAGGCAGTGTGAGAATGAAAATCAGGGCCATAAGCCACGGGGAGGAATTGTTCAGGTTACAAGGGGGTTTATGGGGGATTAAAGGATGAGCCTGTCATATGGAAAATTTAAGCAGTGTCATGGAGAGCTGTGAGACTGCAGAGGGGTCTCCCCCAAGGGGGTTGTAAACCTGATATTTGAGTCACTTGAAATCAGGTGAGGCAAAACCTCAAAGCATCTGCCATAAACAATGGCCTTTCGTTTTTGTCATGGACTAGGCTTTCCTGTCACTTGTTTCTGAGATGCTATTAGGCTAATGTGATCTGATCCAATGGACTGCGGCAACAGCCTTCCAGGATGTCCACTAATGGGCAGTGCACAGCTCCGTGCTGTCTCCTCTCATTGCTGCTGCCTTGGAGAAGTGATTCAGATCCACCAAGGGAACAAAACATCACGACTGGATTCAAGCCTGAACTCTCTGCCAGGCCGTTTAGATAGAGATGACAGACGCCCATTTTTGTTTGAGAAGTGAGATGGGTCTGCTGAGAGTCAGTCAGGGTGTTTCTGGTTGGAACACATACAGAGCATGTGCTAGGAGAGCAGATGGACCAGTTTACAGAGAGACAGCACATCTGCAGCCATACAGCAGTGGTGAGAAGCCTGATTCCTTCCATGTGCTCAGGGAATGCCACAGGCCATTACTCTGAAGTTAGGATGAAACTACAACTACATATCTATATGCAGGTCTTGCTAGTGTGTGGTCACCTTCCTTGAATGACTTGTTTCTCTAGCAAACCTTTGGCAGGTTTAAGATACATTTATGCCCAAAGCAATCCTGTATTTCTGAATGACTGTGGAATTTAGGGTGGCCCTAAGATTGGGCCAACCTGGAATTTTCTGGAAACTAAATTAGAGTAAAAACCAATGCAAAAATAGCATCATGAGGACCAGCACAGCCACAAAACAAGTGTACTTTGTTACTTCTTCCTTTCAAGATAGGTAGAGCATTCAGAGAAGGGAAAGATGCCACTATTAGATGAGATGGGACAAGAATTGGAAGACTATGAGATGTTAGGCTTTAACAAGATGCCAGTGCCACAAACTGGCCCACTCTGCACTAATTGTTCTGGCTGCATCTCAGAATAAAATTATGAAATTGATGAAAACCAAGATAATAGTATTAAGGTTCTCTGGGATTTGACTAGCTGCACGTGGTTGGTTGGAGATGCTACACATATTCCAAAACCTAGATCTGCTGTTCAGTGGGAAATTACAGAACTTCATAAATAAAAAAGACAGCCCAAGCAAATTGTTCTACATCAAAACAAACTCTCCAATAATTCAACTTTTTAGCTAAGAAGGCTTTAATTCTAAGGCTTTGATTTTTCCAAGATTAAGTTGATGAAGATTGCTCAGCAGCTCTGCTTCTCACCATTCTGGTACAAAACAGGGTTTCTAGAAGACCTTATAAGCATGAAGCAGAGCTAGCTTCCAGATTCAGGGCAGGCATCATGATGTGTAGGAATCGTGGGCATGTTTTCTTTTCTGACAGACTCATGGAATAGATAGAAAGTAAGCAATAATCCTGGAAAGCTGCTTGGTTTCTATTTAAAGCCTGGTGAAATCCAAATACTCCCTATAGTGACCAAGAAAAATTGTTATGTCATCCCAGAATTCTCCTCTATGATACACAAATATTCCTGCAGGATAAGTGTTCCCAATGCAGGTGGTGGCTTGCAGCCCTGGTCTGCTTGTGCAAGGAGTCATGCCCCCTTAGCTTTAGATGATTCCAATGCCAGTGTCTATGCACAAGCTAATCATTGCACAGGGACAATTCACACCCTGGAAACTGCACTAATGTGTGGACTTCACCTAACCTAGAAACCTTAGTGTGATCACGTTTTCTTCTTTAAGGCAAGACCAAGTTACTTAATTCAGGTGCATGTGGCCTTGATGCAGTCACCTAAAGTTGTATGAGGTAGACACCATAGCTAATTCCTGTTGATTTTATTGATTTAAATGCTTAAACCCCTTTGTTTGAGCTGAAGTTTTGTACTGTATCTGACTGGACTGTCCTTCAGATGACAGCTAAGATGACTGAGATGGGGAGGATATAAAGATCCAAGCATGTGTGGGAAAAAGGTCTTGTGTAAGACCTATAGGAGGAAGGACACATGATATATGATTGCTGCTGAACAGTTGTGGCCTGGAGAAATGAAACTGATATAGGGTAGGATTTATCTTTTCCTGTGCAATAGTCATCTACTCTGTAGCTTACAGGTCTCCCAAAACTGAAGTACACGGAAAGCTGGTACCAACCAGACAGCAAGAAAACTATTGACTCACTGTGATCCACTATGTAACTAACAATCAGTGGCTTGAAGGCTGGAGATCTGGCAGCTGCAGTGTGGCCAGAGGGATTTCTTAAGTAAGCAGCCCATTCAGAGTCATTAACCTACCTGCACTCCTGTGTGCACAGGAAGCATCCCCAGCAAGCCTGTGGGTCACGACTTGCTTTGCTTTTGGAGTCTGTCATGAATGGCCACCCTTACAAGTGATGAGTCTGGGAGGGGGAGAGCACATTTTAATGGCTTTGCTCAGTAGCTTCCCCTGTTAGTGTGCAATGTGTGCTGTGGCTGCAAGACAGAAGACGGTGCAAACCTTCAAACAGTGCTTTCCAACAGTGCTTCCCGTGATAATCAGTGGAGACAACAGTGGAAGCAGGACTAGACCCCAAATAAGCAGAGGGAAAAAGCACCATATGTTGGAAGGAGATTAATATTATGTAAATAATAAGGCATACAGACATTTTGTAAGTGGGCAGGCTGATCTCATTATTGATCTACAATTAAACCAAACTGTGGGGTCATACCATCCCATTATGTCGAGCAGATTAAACTCAGGCTGTCTTTTCTCGTTATTGTTTCTGATGGAGTTTTGGAGCTTTCTTAATTCAGGTCAAAAAATGAGAGGCTTCCTCATAAGCATTTTAATTAACCAGCTGAAGAATTCTCTTGCCCCCAGAGACTCATGGTACCCAATCCAGAGCTCAGCACTGCCCTCTCAAATTGTAATATTTCAGCTCAAATTGTCTTTGTGCCCCTTTATTCGAGTCAAAAAACCAGACAGCAAATCAAACCCACCCCTCTCCCTCATTGACTAATTGGAAAAAATAAAAAGTATCTTGAAAGTTTGATTTTTGACCTATATGTGTACTTTGCACTCCTTGGTGCATGAGGACCAGAATGTATGAGGAAAGTGAGCTAAACCTGTGGAGGAATGCCCTTTTGGCTGGACCGTTCCCCTGTGAACACCTCATCACAGTCACCTTGCCTGCCCCAAGCCACCAGCACAATAGGGACATCCAGCGCTGTCTCAGGGATGAGTAAAACCCCAGTCCTTTTTGCAGGGCTGCTCTGTGCACCATCCCTGCAGGGAGAGGCTCTCAGTTGAACAGTTGGGTTTCTATGGAACATGTTTCTCCTCAGACAAACAGCAAGCTCCTTCCTTGTCCATGGTGGCTCTTGCCTACTTCCAATAGGCTGCAGCGATTCATGGTGGCACTCTTGCAACAAGCTGATCTTGCACCACAGGCCACCCACCATCCCTGCGGGCTTGTTTGAGGAGAGGAGCCGCACACCCCCAAAATGGTGAAGGGTGAGAAAAGCATGTCCCCTAAGTCCCCCACTCCCCCGGTATGCTCTTCTATGTGGAGCTGGCGCAGATACTGCTCCTTTCCAACTTGTGGGGTAGCGGGGTCCCATAATGGGGGAGGACATTGAAGAGCAAGTATGGTTTTGGGAGGGGCAGCAGCTCCAGGCGGTGAGGGATGAAGGAAAGCGTGCTGGGCATCCATGCAGTTGTCAGCTGCCCTTGCAGCGGTGAGTAGTATCCCACGGCAGGGATGGTAGCAGTGAGCTTTCTTGGCATCAAGCTAGGAGCCTTTCAAGAATAAAAATACAGTCTCAGGTGAATCAATGCAGACTTTTAGGTAGATACATTTACAATCAACCTTATTTGTTTCCCTGGTGCTCAGTAATTAAGAAGAAAAGTTCAGAAGAATAGAGTCCCTAAAACCCAGTGGTGTGCTGTCACCCAGGGAGCGAGGCAAATACCCTCTCTTTCAGCCATGGAAAAACTACTGACAGGGAAAGAATCTGTGTGCCAGCCTACATAGTATTAACTTTCCTGGACTTAGCAAGGGCATGGGTCATGAGCAAAAAGCTCTGACCAGCTAACAACCTTGTAAAGAGATACTGTCTATAAAGAAACTTATTATTGTAGCTGCAAATGTCATATTTCTTCCCTTTCAATAAATTTCTGATGGTAATTTTGAATCAAAGCATGATTTTTACATGGAAGTAAATAGAGAAGGATTACCTCACAGCATATTACAGAATAGGTTTCATTTCATGAAGATATGTGGTGTTTGACCATATTTCCTAGGATTTGCCTTCATTATATTGCCATTTTTATCTTTTCCAGTACTCCTTCTCTGCGATAGTATGTGAAGAATTCTCATGTGAAGACGTGACCTTCACATAGGTCACCTTTATGTGCTTTCTCCTTCAGAGGCTTTGTACACAGCCTACGATACTTACTGTGATATCTGACTTGGGAGCAGGAATGAAATCAGCTTCTGTCAGATGCTGAAGGCCACCAAAGTTGCCAAATTTTTCATGTTTCCTCCACTTTGCTCGCTGGTTCTGGAACCAGATCTGGACACAGGCAAGAAAGAAAAGGCACAGAAATAAGCAGGAGATGGAGGAGGAATGCCTCACATCCAACTACTTTCCTCTACTCTCTACATGAGTGCCAGAAACATCAATCTCCATCTCAGCAGAACCAGGGGCTGCTAAAGGAAATCTAAAGGAATCTAAAGGAAAACTTTGGGTTCAACTCAGCACCATTCACAGTCTACATAGTGTGTGGGATCTCTGCACTGTCGTGACAGCCTCTTCTTTCTCACAGCTCACAGAAAAGCAAGGGACTCCCTGGTCAAAGGGAGTCGAATGTGTTGGAGCAGGGCTCTCCTGGGACAGCAGACCCTTTTGTGGTCAAAGCTTTGCAGCAGTCAAGGCACACAGCATTCTGCTTTCCCTAAGAGACATGATTTGTTGCACAACAGGGCTCTTTCACCCTGTTCCCAAGTGAACAGACTGGGGAAAGACCCATCTAGATGTTTTGCTGGGATGCCATAAAAATGTGTCAGCAATGAAACTGTAGTAACTGGATTCTTCCTATGTTTATCTGGCAACATTTTGAAAGTCACATAAGAGATCTAAGGAAAAGACCCAAGGGGACACCACCTCCTAAATTACTCAGCAGCCTGTTATCTGCCACCTCTTTTGCACTGGAAAACAGACAACTAATTTTCTCAAGGGAGTTTCTTACATGTCTCAGCTGATTTGACCTGTCTGGCTTCTGGCTGAGGCACACAAGTGTTTATTGTGCAGCCACAGTAGCGCATCTTGTTGCATTGCAGTGAAAAGTTGAATCCCTCTTTCATTGTAGTTTCTAGCCAGCTTAGGGATTTACCATTTGAATGTAAAGATTTCTTTCTAGGCAAGTGCTACATATGAATGCAAGGTGTTAGTGATCAAACCCAGATGCTGCTGGATGTAAATATGTATGTATTTTAAATCCAGTAATGGGCTGTTCAATTATTTCTGCACCTCTTGCCCAGGAAGTAATGTGAATGTCAGGAGCCCTCTGTTATATTGCTGATAGTTAGCAGTATCTGAGGTTACTGAAAGGACAACCCTGTTTATCTGGCTTTGCATGTGTTTGAGAACTGCTTAGTCTGTATGAAATGCTCCATTCCCTTTCTACCAGGCAGGAGTTATATGGTGAAACAACACCATAAAAATGACTCTTCTTTAACACTGACAAAGTGATGGAAAGTGGACAGGAGACTGCAGCCAAAATTCAACTTCTGAAGTGCTCCCTCCAAAATCTGCACATGGGATAAAGTCCTCACTTCAGGGATATTTCTTTTTAATAAAGGCAACCACCCTGAATTTCTTTTACTGGGAATTTAAATCTGTTTTTCCCATTCTCTGACTACCACAGTTATCAGTCTACTTATTTAATTTATTCTCTGCATGCTACTAATTTTAATTTTCCAGTGTTCCTGAGCAATGGCACTGACACAGAGAAAAGTATTTGCATGTGAGTTACAAAAATCACATCAGTGCTAAAGCCAGGGACAAGTGAACCCTTAACCCTGCCTGGAAATTCATGAAAGACTCATTTGCTCTCTCAGTGGTCAGCAGGTTGTTCAAGGAAACAAGGTCTAAAACAGAGTTCAGGGAGAGGGTGGGGTCCTCCATGTTGTAGGAATGGCTTCCACTTGTTGCTTTGTGAGATTTTCCCTTTGTTGTTCTCTTACAGATACATGACCAATGATCCAGAACTTGCTGTACTAAAGTAAATCAGCCTAATTATTTTCTGATTCTCTTAACATTTCATAGTACTGTCTTTAAAGATTTTACTGATTAGGCAGCTCAAATTCACCTTTGTTTCAGTAAATGATGTGAGAGACCACCTTTGAAATGTCCTCATTCGCAGTTGGACATCTGTTGCACACCTAGGTTTTGTCTACCAGCAGATGCCATCTCAATCTGTTCTGTTTACTTAATCCACACAGTGTAGGATAGAGGCAAGGTCCTTACTTTCCAACAATGTTATTACCTTTATCAACCAAATACGTAGAACCACAGAATCATAGAATGGCTTGGGTTGGAAGGGACCTTTTAAAGATCATCTAGTCCACTTCCCCTGCCATGCGTAGGGACACCCCCACTAGACCAGATTGTTCAAAGCTCAATCCAACCTGGCCTTAAGCACTTCCAGTGATGGGACATCCACAACTCTGGGTAACCCGTGCCAGTGTCCTGCCACCCTCGTTGTAAAGAATTGCTTCCTTATAACTGATTTATATCTACCTTCTTTCAGTTTAAAACTTTCACCAATATCTCATCATAAAAAGATGAGTTTGGCAACATTTATTTTCCATATACCAGTGTTGATATGCTCTAACCTTATTACCCTTTCTTTAATTCTTCATTAACAGAGGCTCAAATCACATTTACCACTGTTCTGCCAAAAAAAAAATAAAAATCAATGTTTGGCTGACAGGCCAGTCATTATCTGGTCATCCTATTTACCCTTTAAATACTGATGCAACATTAACTTTCCTCAAGGCCCCTGGAATGTCTCTTGTGCTTCAGGACTGATTAAATACCTACACTAATGACTCAAAATACTTCTCAAGCAACTTTTAAAGAACTACTGGAGGCAATTCACCTAGATGGATTGAAATATTTCTGTCAGCAGCAGCTGCTGTTCAACATTGTCCTTATAGAAAGTGTTTCATCATCACTGTGTGATACTATCACCTTACCTGACATAATTCCAAGGGTAGAGCAGAAATTATGACTGCATTATCATTGACAGTCCCACTATTCCTATAAATAACATCAATATAATTTGGTTTGTTGTTAATGGACTTTTACTGAGTTTCTGATGATTCTTAATTTTTCTTAACAAAGCTTTGGTCTGTGTCTTTCTGGTTTCCTTATTCATTTTTTATAATTTCTTGTTTCTAAGTTTACACACCCAGCATTCTTCATTTTGTGTTCCATGTTGGCATGCACACATGCAGGGATGCAACTACATCTATCCACTAAAACTGTTTCACAGCAACCATAGTTTTGTTTCTTGATTGGAGGACACAATCTTTTTCCACAGTTATGAAATGTTTCACTTGGATACCCAAGGTTTGATCACATTCTTTTCCCTTAGATAAATTATCTCTAGGTGAGTTGTCTTATACTGCTTTTAGCTTTGTCAAAACTATTATTTCAAAGTACCAAGAGCATATATGAATTCTCTGTAATCTATTCTGTGTATGTATTAGACAAAAGCAATCAATCAAAATTGTAACAACTTCTCACATGTGCCATAATTACTGCTGATTTTTAGTTCTGTGGCAGGTCTCCCTGTGGCCAGTTTCTCTTCATCAGCAAGATGACATCAAACACAGAATTTCCTGTCTGAATTTGGAATTTCTGTGTACATCTCAGGTTGATGTTTCCCATGATAACTACTGTTTGTTGGGTTTTTTTTTTTAAACAGAAGCTTGTCCTGTTCTTTCACATGATTTGATGCTCCGTTGGGAACACTGACTAGAAGCCCAGCCTGTGCTTTAAACCTTTGGTATTGCATTGTAGGTGCACTGATATTGCTAATGGGTGTATTATGGATATGCTGTTCTAGTTTTCCCTGTCGCCTAACTATGAAGCAATTTCATCATGGTTAGTCAATAGTCCCAGGCATGTTATAGTCAATAAACTGCTCTGTGTTGAACTTTGATTGTTAGGGTGGGATATGTGTTCATGGAAGTACACTAATGGACTCCAGTGTTATGGCAAGTACAGAATCTGCCTTGTGTAAAAACTATCACAACAGTGCCTAGTAAACAACACCAAATTCCAATACACGGTGGTATGTATATATTACTATAGCAAATTTCATATTCAGTAAACATTTGGGGTCAATTTCGAGTTCAGACAGCAGCATTACATTACAGCTGAGGGGAATGGGATTAGTTCATGCAGCGAAATTACAGCTAGGGCATTAATAGTCTGTGATATCAAAATACAGAACAGTAAGAATACATTTTTATTTGGGCCATTACTTTCACTTTTTTTGAGACCCTGTAGAAGATAAATGTGGATGACAGCATGTACTGGTTAGAGATTAGTCTATAAAAGGTTGATAAATGCTTAATAAATATTTTAATAAATGGCCACTCTGTTGCTACAGAGTCCAGCAGGTTGCTCATAACTATCTGTAACTCATGTTTGCTATGTATTTAGTAGGCTTAGAGCTCCTGTTAACCCTTTGATTAATCCCATTTGGTTATTCCCAGACAGGTGACAGATAACTTTTCCCTATTTGTAAAAGGAGAACAGTGATACTGGCCTCCTGTGTAAGGTGACAGAGAGGTCATGTATTTCATCAGCATTGTCACCCAGGCATAAATTATGAAGAACATATTCTATATGAAAATTTGGTGCAGTGAGCATAGGCTTTTGGAGACACAATGTACCTGAACTCTGGCTTCTGGGAGGTTTATCTTTGCTGCCAGTTGATTACGAATGTGGACATCCGGGTAGTGAGTCACTTGGAAAATCTTCTCCAGTTCCTGCAGCTGCTCAGCTGTGAACGTTGTCCGGATTCTCCGTTTCCCTTTCCTCTCAACTGTGCAAACAAAGAAAGACGCATTGCGTTTTATAAGAAAAGACAACAGGGCTACAAGAAGATTTAGAGATCCGGCAATTTCTGACTATTGCTATTCAGCTGGGATGTCATGTCCAGCACCTAGAGATCTACTTACCATAGGTGACTGTCTCCTGACCAAGCAGTGAATGTGAACGAACTCCTTTATCATTCAAGGAGCAATTCAAAAGTGCCCATTTGAAGTGCTAATTCCATTGTTCCACTGGCTGCCAACAGCCACACAACCCTACCTATTTTAACAGCCCTGCAGTGGGTTTGTCATCGAAATCCTTTAGTGTTGGACCAACCTTTGACCCCCCTTTGCTCCAGTCTATCATATGCACACATCTGTTGCTAATTTATAATCCCTTATTAACCCTTTGTGAAGAAACCTTTAACTTAAACGGAATGAAAGAGTAGATACTCCATTTCGGCCTCGTGCTGTTCTCATGCCTGTAACAAATCACCATCTTCTTTTCAGCTCATGAATTTTTCATACCTATATTTACTTGTCATACTGGTCTTAGTAAGCTTTCCTCAGGTTCTGAGGCATCTTTCTCAATTGTCACTCTCTTGATTTTAATGAATTTACTACTCCTGTATGCCAACAAGACCAAAGAGTACCCAAAATGTGTGAATGTTTTGGAGGGAAGTCAACCACTCTGGAATGATTGGCCATTGCCTTCTTCCTATACCATGCTTTTTGGAAGTGTTTATTTAGGGATAGACAACAGTTTCATGGCATAAAAATTATTAAGTATCATTAAAAATACTGTCATTAAAAATATTACCTTATACAAAGAAGTCATGCTATTCTCCAGACTACACTATCATAGAGTAGGGACTTCCTAAACAAGCTTAACCTTAACTACAAGGCCTTAAAACCCATGGAGTAGTATATGGGGAACTCTGGGAGCTGTGAATTCCTAAAGTGACTCTTACACTGCTCACTGAAGGTGAAATTCAGCCTCATCGCAAAGCTGGAATTCTCTCTGATGTATGAATGAAGTAACTCCCAGATGACACTGAATGACCAGCACAAAAAGCTGTGGCCCAAGCATTGTGAGTCACAGGTATTTTTCTACTGATCTTGGAAAACTGCAGCCTGATGGGAGCATAAAAATTCTAATATCACTAGTGACTATGATTACCTTGCTACTCAGTGACTTGAAGTAATTGACATTGACAGTATGTTGATCGAGAAAATTACCTTTTTGAGTAACTGCTTTTGGTCTTCCATGGTCTGATAACAACTACTAAACCATACTATGTAACTAGATACATCCATGTCCTAATGGGAACAACTAAACAGAGAAGAATAGCTTAATGCCTCAAAGAGATCTGGTCCTTTCCCTGCCTGCGCCTCCACCCTCCCCCCCTGCTTTTTTTTAACCATTAGCATAAAACTTTTCTTCTGGGGGGCTAAAGCAGTGATAAAGATAACTAAATGTCTTGGCCAATATAAACTGGGCTCTGTGCCAACCAGAAAATTACTTTTTAAAAATTCTGTAATCCAAACTTCATTGTGACTCTGTTGACAAAGAAAATAAAGAATAAAAAATTCTGTCCACTGACTTGGTAGGAAAATGCGTAGGACACGGTATCTGGGGACCAGTAAGTGAATATATTCCATTGTGAATATTTCATCTTTTTTAAATCTTTCGGGCACTTTGAAAGGAGACCAGTCATGCAAGAATAACTGAGGAGCGTCATTTATCATAAGCACTGTCAATACTTCCATACCTCAGAAACAGCCTAAATAAAGCTGATGTCCAACACAGTTAAATCCATATCATTAGACTTTTCACTGGCCTTTCAAAGTACTACTCATTAGATTGCAGCTCTGGCTTCAGCCCCAAGGGAAAAATGGGATTTACATTGAATCTTGCACTACTGGGGCAGAGATCTGAAATGAGAAATATTTTGGCATGCTTATACTAAAGATAAGGGGGACTCTCTCCTAAGAAGCCCTGATTACGAAGTTGCATCTACTTGAACTTTCCCAAAAGATGTCTGTAAGGGAGATTTATTGCTATATGGATTAAAAGGGAAATATCAGTGCTGAGAATATGAATGTCAGGACACTACATCTCCTGTAGATATGGTAGAGTTAACAGTTCATAATGGTGACTTGGTGACCAAGATTTTTACCTTACACCTCTCTGTGGGGAGCTGGCCTCCATATCCTCCTGAGAGATGCTGCAGACTATTTGCTTGAGAGCATCATGCTCTGTCATACAGTAATGAATGTCTCTGCTGTATTTGTATCATTGTAAATACAATGTATGGTATTTATATTTCTCTAGCACAGAGAAATTCATACAGCAGATCCCAAAAAGTGACGTGTCCCCTGACCTTGTCATGGTCTCAGAAATTTGAGGCCTCCCTGAGATTGAGATGTCTTGTACATCTCCCTGAAGACTGAGCTGAGCTCCTGCCTCTATCCAGGGTAGCAGACTGGCCCCACAAACCTGGGAGAAGCTTCAGTCTACCTCCAACATTTCCAGAGTGGAGTAAAAGATATGAGCTAAAACTGTGAGTACATCCTTGTCTCTGTGGGATCTGGAATGTTGGCAGCATTCTTGCCCCGAGAGGTTTTATATGCCCAGGCAGCCTATGTACCTTCTTGCAGTCAGAAAGCTTTCAGGAAGAAGAACAGACCTGCCTGACTACCCCAAAATTTCTGAATTAGCAACAAATGCTATTTTTTTTAAATGCATTAATGACTGAAATATAATTTCAAGACTATGCAAAGAAAGCAAGAAACTGTCTAAATTTTTAAATCTAAGGTGTCATATCAGATAAAAAAAGAATTTTATTTTAGTATTCCACCAGAACATGGCAAATAATGATTTAGCCCAATATAAACCCTTCTGTCTCATACATTAACTAGAATCTGTGGAGACAGGCTAACTGAAGTGAATACCGAAGACCAGCTAGATAAGATGTCATTGCAGGGGGCACCATACAAACAACCATTACTTCTTGCCTGTAGGCACAGATGATGACAGCCATAAACTCCTCTTCATAACATAGAATCAGAGTGAAGGTCAAGAATTTTAGTGCCCAAACCAGAGAATACTACCTGGGTTAGAAGGGAATGGTTTACATTGTTAGGCCATGCTAACTGCAGGTCTTCTCCATAGACACTATGTTTATATTCATCGGAGACAAGGATAAAAATGTAGATGTCTATGCTTGGCTGCCAGCTTAACTAGTTGTGGATGCTGGCAAGATGTTTGGTGCAGAGACCATTGCATTAGCCAGCTTACATAGACTCTAGCACAGCAGTTACATACCACCTCTATGGGGACAAAGTATAGGACGAACTCAGTAGTCAAGATCATGACTTTAGGAGGAAGTGCAAAGTCTATGCTACAATGAATATATGGCAGTGAGAAGACAGAGGCTATGCACAGTGGTTTAAGTTTGGGCAGAAACTTTTATTTGAACTGGGGCATCTTATGGTACCTGAGAGCCAGGCCCATTGTCTTGAACCACACAGTATTTTAAAATGTGCTGGAGATGGGATGGGGAATGGATCTGCCATATAATCTCTTGCTGTACTCTGTCCAGAATTAGAGAGCATGGCTTCAGGGAGAATAGAGCTGTGAGATTCTGATGTCTCATATCAGCTTCTTTGGTAGGAAAATAACCCAGATAACTTGTTATTGGGCAAAAGAATCTCCCTATCAGTTCACTTCTACATCACCCAAGTTTTTCCTTTTGAAAGATGAACTGGTTTACAGACTCTTATGTAAGGGAAGGACCTATATAGTGCTCAGAAATGTCAATCCTACTGAAACCAGATCTTTCAAAGTTGAAACAAAGATTATACAAAATACAATAACATGGGGTCATCTATAGGCCAGTAGAGACTGAGGACAGGCTTTGATTTCAATTGGAAATTAAATTGCTAACAAAATAGACTCCTGTGAAGTAACCAAGGCTTTTGCCAGTAGGAAGTATGGAAGAGTATTTTTCTTCTGTAAGTAATCAGTAATTCTATTTTTGTTTTTGTAAAAAAAACCCTAACTCCATGAAAAAATAGGAAAGAAGTCTAGGAATATATGTTAACATTTTCCCTTGCAAGATGAAACTTTCTTTGACTGTAGCTTTGATTCTTCCCTTTGCCTTGGGACCTTAGCTTAGAGATCCCATAGCAAACAACAGCATTCAGAATTACAGTCTAATAAAGAACGTGGGTGGAAGATATAAGCCTAGAAAGTGCTGGAAGTGTAACATTGGCTTTACAAACGTGGCTCCAGAGTCCCTGGGGAAATAAGCCTGTCTGAGTTTCCTGAGCTATTTTCTATGTAAAAGCTGGGGATATTCAAGTGTGCTTTTATGCTCTGTGAAAGTCATTTGCAGGTTAGCTGATTGCTGAAACCAAGCCTGAAAATACCAGGCAGCTAAATATGTCAGCATTTGCAGATGCTTAGAGATACAGCTGTCTATACATTGCCTTAGTGTTGACATTGGAAAGGCCAGATTCTCCATGCTGATAAAGCTGTATAGCTCCTTTAAATTCAGTAACAGGGTCCATTTGTTGTCTGAAGATCTGGCTTTATTACTAGGTCAGACTTGGAGAAAGCTGAAACATTTAAACTTTGTAGAAATGCAGATTCTTCTTGAAGGTATGCAGTGAAAAGATGCGGTCAATGGGTACAAGTTGCAGCAAGGAAAATTCTTATAATGGGAAAAAGTGTTTTCACCATGAAGGCAGTCAGATGTAGGCCTGTAGAGGCTGAGATATTTCCATCCTTGGAGATATTCTGAACTTGCCTGGACAAAGGCCTAAGCAGCCTGATTTAAGACGGTCTTGCTTAGGGTTGGGCTTGGACAAGATGGTCTCCAGAGATCCCTCCTAACTTACTTTATTATGTGCTCTCTGACCTCCAAATATCCATATGGTCTGCAGTTCCTTCATCATCCCTTTCTTAAAGAGTAAAGGAATTTAATCTCAAGGAGTTTGATTTGCAGTCGCTTATTTACACAGTTTTACCTCAGCATATTACAGCTTATTTTGACTGTCCGGTATAACAGTTACAAGATTAATACTGAAGGCTACGGCCTTAAAGATACGCTGCTGCGGCAATGCCACACTTGGGCAAATTAATTCTGGACTGGTCTGTAGCAGGCAAATGGCCTGTGGTGCGCCTTGTGCTGCTGTTTCTTATCTGCCCTTCCTACCTGGACCAGATGGATAAATGCTATCTCTGCAAATGCACCCCTCGTTCACACTTAGCCCATTAGCAGGCTAAGACTCTATCACGCCTACTTGTTCTCATGCAAAAGGGGGCATATGCTGGTGGGGGATAAGGAACTAAAAACACAAAGGAAGCACTGGAAGTCAGTGCTGGCACATAATTTGCTTTGAAGTGTGTTATCTAGTTAGATGAAAACGAGTGGAATCAGTTTATCTTGCTGCAATCCTCTTTGTTGTTTCTAGACAGACAGTGTCTCACATGATAACCAGATCTAAAGATTTTGCTGTGAAGATTCTACTTTGACAAGGAGAAAGGTGTTAAATAAGCAAGCAAGTGGCTTTAGCTGCATAACCTCAAAAATACGTTTTTTCCTCTGTGTAACAAAGTTGAGAGTATAATTTGTTTCTCAGAAAGAAGCTCAAGGAGCATTGAAAAAGAGCCTTATTATATCTGATTAAGTTCTGTTTTGTGGAACTTCTCAGCTTAGCTGCATCAACGTCTGAATAATTGGGATTTAGATAAGAAAGCCCATGCTCTTGGCATAACATGTGTGTTTTGCAAAACCAAAGGTCATAGATAGGAGCTAGGAGTATG
Organism: Heliornis fulica; assembly: GCA_013399135.1. Taxonomy (NCBI): domain Eukaryota; kingdom Metazoa; phylum Chordata; class Aves; order Gruiformes; family Heliornithidae; genus Heliornis; species Heliornis fulica. The sequence continues at coordinate 116,598 of VXBZ01002995.1, forward strand.
AGAACCAAAAGAGATGTTTTGAGAATTTAATTGGCTTCTGAAAAACAGTTCTGCTTGATGAAAACAAGGACAGGTGTTTATGCAGCGAGCTTTCTCACGAGATGTACAATAAAAGGGGAACCTTGCTGAAAGATGTAACACAAGATGGATCCTGAACTAAAGTAAAGATTCTCCTGAGCTCATCTTGGTGTGCTGAGCTCTTTTCCCCCTGCATCTCTGACACTGTTTTACCCTTTCAACCTCTTTAAAAGAAGTTCTTGTCTCTCTTCTTTTTTAATTCAACCAATTACAGATATTTGGGTCTCACAGCTGGTTCCTTCCCATGGCTTTTCTGAACATTATTCTCTTGTGGTGACATTCTGCTCATGGCAGCCAAGCCCTCAGCAAAAACAATCACAACTCTATCAAAGAGTTATTACAAAGTGCTGATGGCATCAGGACAAAACGTACTTGTCTGTGCACAGAGACGTGCCCGTGGCAGTCCCTCTCCTAGTTAAAGAGGTGGCTTACGGCTTTCAAAAGAACTTGTGCTGCAATATTTAGGTAGAGGTATGGCAGTGTGGTTAATTTTATTAAAGTGATTTTCCAGCCTTTGTTCTGAAGGGAACAGCGAGACTGATTCTAATTGGATAGGTACAATGTGCTCTGGGTAGAGCCTCCTGCTAGCAAAATGTAGGATTTAGCATCCAGCTTCTGGCCATTCAGGCATTGAAGAAGTTAAGACAGAGCAGCATGACCTGAACTTTTCAAGGCTTGACTTCCCTCCCTTCAGTCCAAAACTCCTTGACAGAGAGTTGCTCCCACCCTGGCACAGAGTACAGTGCCTAATCACTTGACAGCAAGCCTGAAATACAGAGAGGTACTAACTTTAGGTGTTGTGAGCAGGAGTGCTAAAAATACCAGACCAGAAATCTGTTTAAGCAAGCTGTGCAGTGGCGGTTAGGGGAATTTCTTTGTCTGCTTGTCAGAGGAATCGGTAAGGAGTAGATAGTATGTGCGAAACCATTCGTGTGGACAGTTCAATGTGGAGGATGGTGCTCAGCATCAACTTGAGCCCCTGGTTAATTTAACCCTTCCCATCTCCCAGCAGGAAGATAACAGTGTTTACAAATGCTGCTGCTCTGAAATGGTGGTATGCATAACTGGCGAAATGCCTGGAGGAAGGAGTGTGCAGACCATGGTTTGAGGAACCCCAACTGACACGTGTGTGTGTTAGACCCCATCACCTGATACCAGTTTTGTACCCAGGCTAAATGAACTGCACCTTCATGAACTCTGTCAGATCAGAGAGGATTTCAGGTTGGTATATGTGTAGTTTCTCCATTCCACTAAATCTCAGGCTTAAAATTTACTTTCTGTGACTGTTCACCTGCTGCCAAACTTCACCTTCAGATGAGAGAGCAGTGACCAGCCTAATCCAGAAACAGTTCTCACTAAGGAAAAGAGGTTCCCTACCACTGTCTCCCACTGTCTCTGGTCAGCCACCTTTGTCAGAGAACATCTGTTTGCCCATGGAGAAAACAGAGATTATTGCAAGTTGCACAGACAGCTTGTTTTCTACTTTATTCCTGATCTTTGTGGTTATTTGTACCTGCAAACCTCTAGATATCAATCAGGCATGCTTGTTTACATCCCCGCTTTAGAGTCTGTGATTCCTCCAAGAAATAATAATTCCATCATTATTTTAGTGTGTAGTCTCTGCTGTTCCCCATTTCAGTGTAAAGCACTTGCTAATACAGCAGGTAAAAGGCCTACCCTCAATTTTAAAGAGCAGTAATTAAAAGCACCAAATCCCGGGGATATAATAAAAAGTTCTAAGACAATTTAGGAGAAGCCAATAAGTACTTGTAAGACCTTTGAAATAAACTTATCAAGATGTACCATTAACTTTACCACGGTCACATTGAACAAATTTGACTAGCAGGAACAAATTATCCTCTGGGTCCTGTGTAATACACCCTTTGGATCCAAAATTCCCTGGGAAGAAGGGGCTGATGAGGAAAGTATTTAATGCTAACATTATGACAGTCCTCCCAACTGCTGACAGCTTTGCTTTCTTCAGTGCCTACTTGTATAAGTGAGACTTCTCTGTCAACATAGTCTGAAGGGTGTGAGTAAAGAATCTGTGTTTCATGACTTTCATTTAATATCCAGGGTGTGATTATAAAGAGCAAGTCTTCAAAGAGGGAGAAAAACAAAGAACCAACCTTCAACAGTGCCTCAGGTAAACCCACCTAAACAAGGTCAATGATCTGCTGCATTTCTAAATGTATATTAGGAATACTGCACTTCAGAGACACAGGGCTGAAGGGACTATTCACTCTCACACAAACAGAAGACTGGTAAAACAGCTAATGGCAGCCAAATTATATATATATATATAGGCACTTATTTTTTTCCTTCTGCTTTCCCTTTTAATTTAGAATTGCTTCCTTTTGTTCTGCAGGACAATGGGATGCTTGTGCCCTTACTCTCAGTCCCATTGGCATATTCTGGGCAGACGATATTTATCTGGGGCTGTGATAATGCAGTGCTTCATTGTCTGTTGGTGGTTTATAAATGCATTAAGGTAAGTCAGCATATTAGGGAAAAGACTGTTCTGTGAGAGATAAACCATGCTATTTCACAGGAGTACATGGATTTGACTGTATTGTCCACAAATGAACAGTACAAATGAATTTATGGCTTCAATGAAAACAAACACTAAGCTAAAGGTGCCTGCAACTGGCATCAATACAGAGGGGACGTGACTTATACTGGAAGTTCTCCAGGACGAAGATCATCTCTATATTTCCTTTTTTCTTTATGGTAATTACTATCAGGATTTGTCAATAAGCTTTGAGATCAAAGATGTTATCATAATTATAAAACTATTAAACTAATAACAAGATTCTTGAGCTCCTAGTCAGCAATGTAGGGGATTTCTGCTATGGAAATATTTGGCTAATGTTGACTCATTATAGCAGACTCCTCTATAGTGAATACCAGAGAGATGAACTGCAGGAAATCACATTGTACAGTTGTTCCCATAGCCTGAAATCCCCAGTTTCTTGTGGAATTAGGAGCCAGATGCATTCATGGAAGTCTGAAAATTGAATTATTGCCTAGAGAAAATCCCACAACACTGGACATTCATTAGTGTCTTAAGGTGATGCTGCTATCTGGCTCCTCCAAGGCACTGGCTGCTCCCTTGCTGGATCAGGGGCCTGAACCATTACCTACGCCCAGTTCTGGGCATACTCACCCACTGCCTTTGGATGTAAACAGTTAGAGTGCATACGCACATAAATGTATGCAATCAAAGCCAGCACGTGCAAAAGACATTGCAGAGTAATTGCCCATGAGGATCTGAACTAGGCTGGGATCTTGTACATGGCAGTCTCTGGCAGGAGCTGCTGTAGGTCAGGCAGGCATAGGGACATGTAATCCTCTCAGGCTCTGGTGCTTGGCTGCTATGAGTGGGTCACTTCCCAAGGGTATCCCAGAGCAGAAGAAAGGCATTAAGAGGAAAGTGGGAGGTCAATATCAAATTTGGGGGTTTGCGTAGATGCTGACTGACCACCCCAAGCATTAGCCCTGCTTATTCTTAAGTTTTGAAGACGCTGGCAGTGATGGTGGTTACACATAGCAAAATGGAGACTATATCCACAGATCCAAAGTGAGGCCTCGCTTGCTATGGTCTCCTTCTAAAATGAGTTTTATCAGTGCTGCTTCTGAGAGCCAGGCTTCCTAAAAAAGCTGTGCTGAGCCACAACTGAAAGCACCCAACATTCAGAATGAAGGATTCCAAATTTGCGGCCTAGCAAAATTAAATGCTCCTGTCAGCATATATCTCGCATATGAGAGCTTCTCCCTTTTTTTGCTTACAATGCAGCTTCTAAGTTCAAAGTTCAAGAGGCATTGCTCCCTATAAATGGTTTGTGATAAGGGCATAAATCTGTTTGGTTTAAATGACACTGCATTTCTAAACCGCTTAGTCGCAGACGCCATTTTGTGGGAAAAGCAAGCTTTTAGTAGCGTTACAGTGTTAAGAGCTTGCCTGGAAATATACTCTAAATCTACACTCAGGGTCAGAGTTGGGGTGCTTTTGCTCTCTCAGTATTCAATATGAAGGACATATTGTCATGGCCTACTCATCATCTTTCTCCTATCCAAAAAAAGCGCCAGACAAATCCCAACCCTCCCACCTCCAAGGTGATTGCACAGCATGCTTGATTTCTTCTGTTCCCTGACAACTATACAGATGTGTGTGCTTAGTCAGATCCCTTCCTCACAAATTATGTAGTCTTTTATATAGATAGAGGCAGTCTGTGAGAACAGGGGGAGGGAACGCCAGCAAGGACTTCTGATGTCCTTCATATCAGAAAGCTCTCCCACTGCTAAGGTTGCTGCTATTCCCCTGGGTGCTTGTTGTAGGCATCCTCAGTGTGGAAGGTCTTGGGGACAACTCCATGGTATGTTCTGTGGGCATTTGGCATGCCCAGGTGCCTTGTTAGAGGACCTGTGAGCAGTCCATAGCTACTGTGCCAAAAGCGCATCTGAGGAGAAGTACCTGGGGGTCCTGGTGGATGACAAGTTGGACATGAGCCAGCAGTGTGCCCTGGTGGCCAAGAAGGCCAATGGGATCCTGGGGTGTACTAAGAGGACTGTAGCCAGCAGGTCAAAGGAGGTGATCCTCCCCCTCTACTCTGCCCTTCACAATTCTGTGAAACACTGCAGAGTCGATAGATATGGGAACAGAGGTTCATTTGGTATCAGCTTGAGCTGTAAGGATTACAGAATGCTCCCGTGGATGCTTCCGGTATACCCCTCCTGCAGGCACTGCTGCCAACCCCGTCTGGGAAAGGTGACTCCAGCTGCATGCAGGAGGAAAAGAGATGCCAGCTCTTCCCTTGTAATGTAGACTGGAGGAAGGAAGATGAAGCTTATGAAGTTGGAAAGAATTATAAATGCAGGCCTCCAGGTCTTTGCTACGAACGACACAGTGCATGAACAGGATCCGAAACATCATTGTGCACCGTGGGAAAAATGCCAGTCCAGAGCTTTAGGATCCTCCCCCTTCCTTCAACCAGGTTCTATCAAAGGCTCAGCAACTGCAGGAACCAGTAGCCTAGAAAATGGCAGATCATTAAACCTCTGCTTGGTTTCAAAATCCCACTGCCACCAGGGAACAGAGAGATTTTGTTTAAATTGCCTTTAAAATATAAGTTGTCATTGAAAGAGCCTGCTCAGCTCAGCTCAATTTTGTGGAGATAATTAGATGCTTCCCACCCCCTGCTTTGCTCACGAGACTGCTGATGAGCTGGTCGATGAGGCTAAGTGCTGAGTTGCGACACTCACCTCCCTCCTCAGTAACTCTGGGAAAGCCACCTCACAGCTCCTTGTGTGATCCCCATAGCTGAGGACTCCCTCCCACATTAAATATATTTTTTTTAGCACTCACAAACAGCTCTGAGATCCAGATACCTACTGCCCTGGTTCTTCTGCAAGGAGGAAACATGATATTGCCCAGCTGCCATCAGCTGCCTGTAACCTATGGGGCTGAGGTAGGCTAAAATATCCAGTTATCTTACAAGGCTTCTCTCTGCATCAAGACAGATGCCGTCTCATGCAGGAGAAGAAGGTGACAGCAGCTTGTCACAAGATGCATGTATACCACAGCATCAGCAGTAGGAACAAGGCTTTTCTTTCAAATATATTTCATAGAAAGAAATGTTTCCCCTGACAACTCAGAGAGTATAGCCCAAGGAAGATGTGTGGATCTCAGTGAGGCCAGATGAGTAGCTCTGCATCTGTGGTCACATGAGCCTATTAGGAGCCTTCAGTGGACTTAATTTAAATTGCTTTTTTTTTTTTTTTCTTTCTTTCAGAATGGAATAAATATTAAAAAGCTATGTAGGAAAAACTTTACTCTTGCTACTGATAACCTGTTTTCTGGAGTGTAGCATGATTGTCTATATTAACCTTCCCAAAAGCTCAAAGAACTTTAAGCTGGTTTTGTCATATGCTACTAATAAATTTCATTCTGTTTGTCAGGAACTTTTCTTGCTCAGACACTACCCTGCTTAGCTTAAAGTTTGGGCAAAATATTGTCAAAGTATATTTGTATTGTCCTTTGCTTTGGCTAAGCGATAGACCACTGTTTATCAGTGCTCACAGCTAATGAAATCAGAAGACCTACAAACATGGCCAGGCTTCAGAATTGTGCCTAATACACCCGGGATGCCAGTCCTATTGCACATCCACACTCTGCCTGTGCGCATGCTGATGACCTCTTCATCACCCATGCAGTGGGTCCAAGGTGTACAGAACACATCGAGCTGATTTGGTGTGCTCAGCGGCCTCACTCCCTGTGTTGTGCAACACCCATCTACCAGGAAACAGGCGATGCACTGCCTGGGGAGTGAGCTGCTGGACATGGTAACTCTGTAGATTGCCACTCCAAGTAGGAGGGCGATTAACATCCAAAGCAGTGCCTATCGCTTAAATTGGTTGGGTTGGTGGGCCTTAGCTGTATCTTTAACAAGGGTGGGTCTCCATGTTTTCAATGGTGAGACTGAAGAACCACCCCCGTGTCTCAGCCGGGAACTTAGCAGTGGTAATATCTGTGATGTCTGTTCCCAGGTATGGCCATGAACATCATTGTATGATAACAGCTGTAGCCAAGTTTGGGTGCTCTGGGAGAAAATTTGGATACAGAGGCACTCACCATGAAGTGGATGGTCCACTGGGAAACTGGGAAAGAGTTCATCTTCCTCTTCCTCATGTTTTCTTTTACCTTCCAGGTGTTCACGCCCTGTGTCCTCTCCCAAGAGGGAAACTGGGCTGTCAGTAGGTCTCCTGCAGTGTGCTGCCTGTGCTTTCTTTGCCTTGGCCACAGGTGTAGCACACATGTCAGGGAGAAGCATTTTAGCTGAAGGTAAGTCGCAGTCTGACTGACTCCTGCTGCTGGAATCTGGAAAGGACAGAGCACAAGACAGCTTTGAATAAAGCAACTGTTTATTGCAGTGAACCTTCCAGTTTGTGTGAAAAAGAGAAGCATGGGTGTGCCCTAGGTCCATTCATACTTGATTGTATTTAAAATGGTTTTAATCCTTCTGTGCTGTGCAACAGTGCCATGTCGTAGGGGCATGATCCCCAAACTTTCAGTGGTCCTTGTGGGAGATTTAAAAAAAAAAAAGGATTGTAGAAGTAAGGAGATAGAACCAAGTGATCAAAAAAGCTCAACCTCCCTGTCAAGTGTCCAAATCATTGGCTGCCTTTTCTGAAGAGCTCATGAGTACAAGAGATGTGGAGCTGCTCTGAAAATCTGTCAGTAAGATCACTGTAGAATTTGCTGAATGCCAAATGCTTTTAAAAATCTTGTCCTTTCTTGAGTGTGCCGGCAGGTATAACTACCCTATAGGTAGATGGGCCAGAGAATAGGCTAAAGGTCAGTGTTCTCCCTGATTCAGGTCCATTTGTCCTTTCTTCTACATCTGGGCTGCCTGTAGTTCAGATTTAGGCATTGGATAATTCTAAGGGCAGCCTTTGCCCAGGATGTCAACACTTCCCACCTGCCTTTGTGACAGGTGACACTGGTGATATCTAGGAAGGTACAGACAGCCAACTCATCTTCATGAAATCACCTGCACACTCTTGTTGACAGAACAAACATAGAGAAGTGCATATTGGCCCATTTTTCATGAAGTTCAACTATAAAGCCAGTTTAGATTTTGGCATGGGAATTATAAACAATCTCAGTGGGAGCTGAAGACACCCTCAACCTTAGCACAGTTAATCATAGAATCACAGAATCATAGGGGTTGGAAGGGACCTTGAGAGATCATCGAGCCCAACCCTCCTGCCAAAGCAGGGTCCCTAGAGCAGGTCACACAGGTAGGCAGCCAGACAGGTCTTTAAAGTCTCCAGAGAAGGAGACTCCACAACCCCCCTGGGCAGCCTGTGACCCATTGGGGGGTTTAGGTTCCATGATTACCAAGACCCTGATGCAAACACAACAGTACAGGCTCATCTGCTATCACCACCGAAGAACATTAACAACTTAATGCAATTATGGACTGCACTCCTGAGCAGTCATCCCCACCTAAGCTCTGGGTCTGTTCCCTCTCCCCTCTAAAGAACAGAAGGCATGAACTGTAGCAGGCTATACTGGAAGAAACCCCAGTATTCAATATATATTTTACTTCTGGTGCAGTATCTAGCACTGGAAAAGCATCAAACTTTTCAGATTTCTCAGAGCTTTATTTTATGAACAAATAATCAGTTCTATTTCTAGTTAGCCTTTCAGCAATGGTAATTATAACATCTGGAGACAAAGTGCCCAGTTCTGCCCTTGGTGAAAGCCCACACAACAGGAATTTTACAGAGGGCTGACACTGACATGAAGAAAATGCTGTTAAAAGAGCTCTGGAAATTAGCCAAAGCTTTATGTCAGTAAAGGATGGCTATTCAAATGTTATCTTTTCAAATTATCACCAATCTTTGGGTAAACTGCTAAACACAACTGCATGTATCCAGCCATGTTAACCTTAAAAACCTGGTATGAGGTCCACCTCTGCGTTTGAGGAATATCGTGCAAAATGGGAATCAATGAATTCCTTTAGGATCAGTTAGGTTTAGGTTTGAGTTTGAGTTTTGTGGTGAGAAAACAGGTGACATGTTGAATATATGTGGGATAAAAAGACCTGGGAGTGATCACTAGCACAGGGTCAAACAAATTGCTCAAAGAACTTAGAGGATATCAGGTTCTTAGCCCGAGATTTCTATCTCTATTTCTCTATCTCCCACTCCTAAATTAAGGGTTAGTTGCACTCTTTTGCTAGGTGGGATGCTATGAAGAGGAGTATGTTACAGAATTTATGGTGCTTACTTATATCCAGCCGTAATGAAGAACATAAGCAAGAAGCCCTTAGGGGCAGTGATTAAAGCTTTCTAAAAACGACACTGGTATTTTCTAAATTATAGAAGACTTTTCACGTGTCTTCATGCTTCACACATAACTTTCTCTCCTAAAATATTTCACTGAGGTGCTCCCATACCCCAGTGATGAGTGTGACTTATGTAGAGGCTTCACACAGAAATGTCAATATGGTGATGCAATGAAGCTGGGTGGAGTGCTGCTAAGGGTGAAGTAAACAATCACCATATTGACATTTGTGTGTGAAGCGGCTGTTGTATTCCTATTAGTTTGCATATTCTTAACATAATGGGACATTACACAGGCAGAATGACAAAATTACTGTATCCATTATTCCTTTTCCCCGAGGCGTAACATCCTCATCCCTAACTTTCCTTGACTTGATAAAGGGCCTCCTGTTGGTGGAATATCACTTGTAGAAACCAGAGGAGTAATGAACAATTATTTCACATGTATTTTCCAGCACATACAAATTAAGTTCCCAGGGATTTCAGAAGAAAGATTTCATCCGAAATAAGGCTGCTATTCTTTTCTTTTTTAAATGAAAGAGTTTTCACTAGGGTGGAAATCAGCACTTTCTGGGTGTTTATTTGTGTTCCTTGTAAAGACCATGGTTGCCCTTCCTACACACTGTGACAAAAAGAATAGAGGGAAAGCATAGACTGAATATTAAAAAGTTTTCTTTTCTACTGTTCCTTTTTTAACTTGGTAAGAGTCTTTCAAAAATTGAAAAATTTCTGTAGACTTCAGATCAACATCTGCAGTTTCAGGTTATCTAGTATCTGTGTTTGTGCAGTAAACTCACAAATGGCTAGTACAGCAGCTGAGAAGTTGCACACTCCTGAGAAGCTTGCACACTCCTCATTCCAAGTCCCACTGGAATTACACTCACAAAAACCTATGAACTTCAGTCACACCTAGAGATCTCATACATGATCAGGTCCTGCCCCAACTCTCCAGGAGAGGCTGGCACTGAACATCACAATGTCTTTTTTGTCGATGAATCATAGAATAGTTTAGGTTAGAAGCAACTTCAAGTTGTCTGGTTCAGCATCACTGGGTTTTCTTGGAGAAGGACTCTAGGGTAAGCTTTGTCTATATCCATGTCCCTCATTTCTGATACTCTACATCTTATGGTATTCTGCTTGTAACCATCTCCTCAGATCTTAATGGATAGATTTAGACTTCAGGAAGAATAAGATCTTGGTACTAGACTGCCTGTATCAGCAGATAAGCTGGATGATAATTTCTAGCCTGGGTATTCACCTTATGATAGCCATGGGTATGTGTGTGGTACCGGTTCATGCTCTCATATGGATCATGTCTTGGCTCAGACACATACCATATGGGATGTGGGAAATGTTCTTAAAATCCACAGTAAGATATAACTCCACCCTGACCTGTAGTACTTCCTTCTTTGTTGCTGCTAAACTGTTCCAGGAAAGCAGACAGAGTTGTGTCCTAACCTGGAATTTCCAACAAGTTCCCTAGCTCGTTTCAGTTCCCTGACCTTGGCCAGCACTGAGCCAAATTAGATACAACTGACTATTTACACAATTTGTTAATGCCAGTGTTATATGGCATGAAGTTGTATGACTTTGATGAAATACAGCAATTATCCCGAGATGTACAGCTCTGGGTATTGCACTTGTGAAATAAATAAACCTTATCTGCAAAAATCAGCAGTTCTGCTGGGAAGACAAAGGGTAATAAGCTTAGGTATCTCTTTGGTGTTAGTAAGAGACCAATGGTGAAAAAGCTTCACTTTCATCCTCTTTTTTTAAACATCCTTGATAAATTGCAAATGCAACATAAAACATTTTGGAATATCTTTCCAGCTTTCCCAGCTCCAGTGTGAAGTGAATCTACATGTGTATATGCTGTTCTCATTAGTTAACATTTTACATTGCCTCAGGTATATTAAACCAACCTTGCTTTCCAGCAGGGGAGAGAGAAGCCACTATATTCTCTTGCTACAGCTACAGTCTCTCTCTGGCCAGGTGACGAAGTGAAGTCAAAGGCTGTTCTGCCTGCATTGTTTTCAAGGTGAAAAACTGACTGTATTCTCAGGTGGAGCAGCTTGGGATGAGACAGTACTGATGGTGCAGTAATGCAATCCTAGGAACCCACCAGGTCCCACATACATATTTGTCAGACCTTGTGCTTGGAGCAGCTCGCTTAGCCAAGACATTCAGGGAAACACAGCTTCAACATACTGACTGTGAAGCAGGCTTAATATAGAAAGGTCCTGTCACTGCCATGAAGAGTCTCATTAAAAACGCAGTTCTAAGGTCCATGTTGTGAGCATCATTTTCAGTGGTGCTACCTGCCTCACTTTGGATGCAGTGGCACAAAGTGACTGCCATAGGCACTCTGGAGAGGAATTTCAGCTCACAAAAACTCACTCCCACAGACTATACGCCAGCAGTTCCCCCTCCTTAAACAACCTGGCGCCTGGGTTCCTTCGACACACAGGCCCCATTACTCTTGTATCAGGTTCAGCCATGTCCTCGACCACCCCTAAAAACTACTATGTTGTAGCTTGTTTCAGAACCTTACTTAAAACATGACCCAGGTCTGCTGCTGGTCAGATCTGATCTGCTCTGGCAGCTTTAGGAAATGTCTAAATGCTGTGGTCTTCCAACAGTACCAGTGGTCTGACACCTAAGCAACACCAGCTGTCCTTTCAGTAACATCTGTCTATCTTTGAAGCTGCCTCTCCTTTGACCAGCAGGCTGGATTTCTAGATGACTTTGAGATGTCCCATCCAACCTCAGTTATCTTATGGTTCTGTGAAAATTCAGCCCCATGCTCTCCCTCTACCCATACACAGGTTTCTGTGGAAAGCTGCAGGCACTGGCATAAAGGCAGTGGTTGTGCACTCAGCCCCAGTGCTTGGGGGTCCCACAGCGGTGAGATGGGCTGTGGGCTGTCTCTGCCCCGTGGTCAGGAAACATGCTCTGTAAAGAGACAGTGATGTTACGCTGTATCTGTGAACAAGAAAATGCAAATCTCGTGCAGAGCATAGATGGTGGGCAGTGTAAGTGGGACTGGGCTTGAGCCCAACTGGTGACTAGTGTTACACTAGTTGGTGAGTGTGGTGCTCACTTTGCTGCAGTTTTCTTTCTGATTTAGGTCTCGTTTGCTCTCCAGTCCAGCTCAGCATCCAGTTTGGACATACAAAGAGCTGAAACTATGTGAATAAGCAATGGCTACTGGCTTATTAATGGACTACCAGGTATTTGGAAAAAGACTCTCTCCCTTACTACTGGATAGTTCGTGTAGTCTCCCAGAAATTGGTTCCTGATCCCACCTCTCTGTGTTACAGAAAAGAAAATGGTAACATTAAGCATTGTTGGAAGCAGTTAAGCAAGAGGTAAGTGAAAATTTACTGTCAAAAGTACAGGTAATTTTTCAGTTAAATGGATGTGTTTATATACATAAAACAACTCCTTTAAACGGAAGATGTAGATTAAAAAAAGAAGAAATACTAAATCCAGAAAATGGTGGCAATTGGTCTTTGTTTAAGGAAAAAAAAAAAGAGACAATTTCTGTGGGGCTAAAAGTTCACTCAAGGCCAAAACCACTAAACTGAGGAAACTGAAGTCAAAAAGGCTAATGCACTTGCTAGTTTGCTAAGATTGAAGTCATGCTAGTTTTCTACTAGCTGGCTTTATTTAGTTCATGAAAGGAACTAGTGTCCCTGATGATAAAGAGAAATGATTAAACACAAATGCTTTCTCTCTTCTTGTTCCAGCAATTGAGTTCTAACACTCTAGCTCCCATTAGCCTTACAGACCATTTCTCCTGCTTGAGGATGAGTGGTCGGATTTATCAGAAAATGGCACTGATAGGAGATTTGGCTGTAACTCAGACAACAGTGAGCTCTTGAAATAAGTGAAACTCCAACAACTTCATTAAGTTGCAGCATGTTTAAGGCTGAGCTTCCTGAGTTTGAATGCCTGCCCTTCCTTATGACAGGCTTTTTTATATATATAACAAGAGAATTATTTTTTAAAGGGAAAGACCTAGAATGTGTAATTGTTTAAAATAAACTCTTCTCATTGTTACTGAAGAGAGTTACCTGCAATAACTGTTCGGGTTGCATGTCCACTTCTGCAATGACACTGGGGATTCCTAATGGACAAAATCCCACCGAAGGCTGGCAGCACAGCCCAGTCTACTGCGAGGTTGAAACATATTATTTTTTAAGGACAAGATCTGTATATATATAATGTATGATTTGAACCTGATTAAGGAAATTCCAGATTCCTAGAAAAGCGAAGAATAAAAGTGCCACATAAGCAAAGGGAATAGTTTTAGGGGTTAAAAGGAAAGCATGTTCTTTAAATGTTATAACTGGTACTTACCAAAGGCCAGAGGTGACCCTGCTTTTAGGGCTGGAGGTCTCTCAGCGTAGTTACTTCTGTTCCTGGTTTCACTGCTTAGGGTGGTGCTGGCAGAAGGTTTCTTTAAGATTTCCTCAATGGAAAAGGACAGGCTGGGCTTCCCTTGGCTGGCACACTCCCGGTGGTCCGTCATCTTCCTGCCAAAGTGGATACAGGACAGAGAGTCCTCTCCTGCTCTCCTGGCTTGCTCTGCACCTGAAGAAACATGCAGCTGGGAGGGTGCACGCCTCTCCCCACCCGTGCCCAGCTGACCTGCAGGAGCACTGGGAGGAGAAACAAAGGTGACCCATGAGTGAGCACACATGTCTTGGTCCTCTCTGATGATAAGCCTGGGACCTGTGCTCCCGTGTCTGGGGAAGAAAGCATTAGAAATGGGGCTGAAATGTCTTACTGACCCCACCCACTGCCAAACATCCCCCAGCTAGTGCAGATTTACAGAGCTCTGCACAATCGAATGGCTACCCCGAGGAGGAGGTGTGCTTCTGCAGACCTGGGCAAAAAGTACCCCGGGATTCTTGTTGGTAAATCTTGCTTGTGGGACAGTCATCCTCCTTTTTTGCTTTCAGGCTAAAATCTGTGACACTGCATTTGTACTATTATGGAGTTAAAAAAATAATCAGCAGGATGAATAATTGTTCCTTGTGCCATTTACTAGGAAGAGAGACATCCTATAAACTTCTCTTGCATACAAGGAGGTGTCACACATGGAAACCTCCCTCACCAGCAATTCACAAGTTATCCTTCAGCCACCCCCTCCCTAGCCATCAGTTTTGGTTCACCGTTTTTTATATTCTACTTTGGGAACCCTTTGAACTTTCCAAACAGATGCTTTTCAACATCACCCCATCTTATCTGTAATGAGAGAGATGTCCCTTGCAACATGCTTAGTAATAAGAATTAGTGCCTTCTACCCCCCACCTGTACTCCTAAAAATAACACATTATTTCCTTTCTCTCCTGGGCTGAGTCAAGCTAGATAGATAACCACCTCCTGCGTCTCCCCGTCAGGTGTCCACTGCAGGTAGAGATTTCTTGGATAATGTGGATGAATGCCAGTGATTTCTTTCCTGGGGCACTTCTATCTTCTCGTTAATTTTTATTTTGGAAAGAATGTGTGGTTAGATACACTCACGTTCCTTTCCCCTCCCTGCCCCCACTGCATTTCTTGCCTTCTTCTGGGATTGCCCTTCACCTTTTCAAATGCTACGGTTGTGTCTCCCTCTCCTGATGGTTCTCCTCTGTGCCTTCCTTATCAGGCTCTTATAATTGTATTGGCAGGCCCTGCCTTATTTGTCCAATGAACTGACAATTCCTGAGCTGATATCCCATCATATGACCCCTTCATGGAGCAGAGACCAAAATTACTGTGTAACCAGGGGGCAATAAACCACACCTGATAAGATGAAAGGCTTTCAGCTTTTTCCATATTTGAGATACTAGGAAAGCAGTGGGGGTGGCTGAGAAAAGAACAATGAAAGGGCTAAAAATCGGTACAGCCAGTTGCGATGAAGCATGTGTAATGATCTGATTTTATTAATTGAGCTTCTCCCCAGGCAACCAGGTAGACAAGCAAGTGCCATTCACTCTGATGAAATGCATGGGGTAGAGAGTGGGAACTGCCTTTCTTTGTTCCCATTGCATCCATCTGCCCACTGGCTCCACGGAGCTGTTTGTGTAAAGGAGGATCTTGTGCCTTCCTGGCTGTGTGATGAGGTGGCAGCTGTTGTGTAGGTGCAAAAGGTCTTGTGGCCCACTCTGTAAGGAGAGGACACCTTCCCGTTTCAACTGATGTGCACGGAGGGAGGCCACTATGGGCAAGCCATCCTCTCCTGCTTTCCCGCTGATGCCTGCAGTTGTGGCTGGGCACACGAAGAGGGATGTCTTCCCCTCCTCTGCTTAGGCAGGATGAGAGAGTGGGTAATTCATGGCCTGAGAAGAGGTGTCACCTGTATGCAGAGGGAAAGAAAAGAAAGATGATCTGAATCTACACCCTGGGTGAAAACTACATATTTAATAACAAGGCTCACCTTTTTTCTTGTGATTCCTGATTCAAAAACATAAAAAAAGCATGAGGACAAGCCTGGTGCATCTAAGGCACTAAAAAGAGGGCCGCTTCCTTTTACTGGCTTCCTCTAAAGGTTCCAAATCTTACTTATTTCCAAGATGTCATGAGTTGAATGTCCTTGGCCCAGCTCTAGTGTATTAATTTAGCATATATGACAGTGCCTGGACTCTGATGTTTACTGTGCTACCTTTTATCTGGAGGCTTTAAGACACAGGGCAAACAGCTCTCGGGACAGGGAGCCTCTGTTTTTAAGCCTCTCCCACTGCCCATTTTTTCCAGGGCTCTATGTAGGTGCAGAAGTGAAGCCCATGGCCTTGTCTGCTTCAGTAGCCAAGTGAAGCCCAAGAAAGGACACATTTGCATTTGATGTGGAAAGTGCTGGCTTTGGCTTGTTATTAAGGCATCTTTGTGTTCAAGGGGCTCATTTTGTGCTGCAGGGGAAGAAGGAGAATTTCTTGGGAAAGTCTGATAGGTCCCAACACTCCTTATGAGAAGAGTCATATCTTTGGAGGTCACTGACTGAGTAAATTGGCCTAGAAACATCAGGGCAAAACCCACACCTCTTACCCCTCCTCTTTGCTCCAGGTCCACTTCTGCTGAATTAAATATACACCATTTTGAATGGAAGAAGCATAGCCTGCTGGCATTTACGTCTCTATAAACTCTCACGCCAGCTCCCAAAGAAATCCGCGTACATCCGCGTTAAAAATTTTCTGAAGAAAGCTGAGGTAGGCACAGTCCAAGTTTTCATCTAGGTAAAATACCTTTATTCAGTGATGACATTGACAACACGCACCAAGTGAAATCAGAGCATATCCATCCTCAGAGAGTATGTGCTGCCTGTCTCCACCACCACCAACTCGCTTGGGGTAGGCACATGCTGAGACAATGCTGGAGTCCTGTGTCACTAAATCAAACTGTGCATGTTTGCATAACTGTTCTGTCTCAGTTTGTGACTTCAAACCTCCCTGCTACTCGCAGGGACAAGTTGATTTTCCATGTGTGTTTAAATGAGATGCGCAGATGCAAATTTACAACTTGAAAGCTTCCTTGTGAAGGCTTTGTTTTTGTTCTGTCTTATTGTATTGTTCTTTTTATTAAAACTGAAGGCAATGCCAACTGAGAAATATATTTTTTGTTCTTTTATATAAAAAACACAACAAGCACTAAAGTAGGAAATAGGATGAATAAGTGACAACTCTTGAAAGAGGATTAGAAAGCAGCAGTGTAATGATGCATAACTCCTGTGTTTTGCATACAAACATTTTTTCAGAAAAAAATACAGATTTGATATCAAAATGTTTAAGTAATGCCAAAGGACTTGAATATTTTAATATTTTTAAATACAAAAGTGAAAAAAATAGTGAAAAATACTATTTCATTAACAAAAAAAAAAGCCTGCTAGCTTGGAGTCTCTTTGTTTTATGTTAAAATAAAGATGAGTGGCAAAAAATAGAAGCTTGAAGTGCAAATGAACATTTTGCAAATTAAAATAGTTCCGTTGACCCCCTTTTTTAAATGATTGAGTTGCTGAAATGTAACAAATTATTTATGTTCAAAACAAGACACAATTTACTTTGAAATTGCCAAAGAATGAAGAAGTTATTTTTCTGTCAAGTTCTAATATGATGTTTTTTGTGGGGTAGTTTGGGGATATTTTTACATTTCTGCTTGACCTGGAAATGCAGATAACTAATTTGTTACAATTATTGTGCTACCTGTGTAATTTAGTCTATAAGTTCCTCAAGGCAGGAAACACATTTTCCCCCGGGGTTACTGCTCTCTGAAGGCAACTCCTTACACCAGAAGGCAACCGTCTAGACCAAAATCATGTTGTGTGGATTCTCTCAACTCATCCTCCTAGGCAAACCTAGAGGTCCACAAAGCCTGTGAGGTTTTAAAAATATGGTGTTATTTCAGAAAGTGAAAAGTCTTGAGTGTTTGGACTCAAAATCAACTTGGGATCAATACTTTTGTCCTATACTGCCTGCCTCAAAGAGGAAGAACCGTATTTATGCTGTCAGGCAGTGTGGCCATTCCTGCCCCACAGGTCTATTCTAGACAAAGTCGATAATGGGACGATATTCCACCCGACATTTCCGAAGGATCTCCTTTAAGCTCCTTTGAGCTCCCACTTTTTATGTGACTCAAAGTCAGAGCTGTCTGGTGTTTATGCACGGCATGGATGCCTCATCTGACAACACCTCATCTCCAAGGGCTTGTGTTCAGTCAGCTGTTCAGAGCAAGGCTATGAGCTCAGGCAGTCAGAGGCACCGGTCCATAGGCGTGCTGGCAGTTGCCAGTGATGGTGCAACTGCAAATTGCCCACATCACCTCTGGAGCCTCATGTCCTTGTAGGTTGTCTTCTATCCTTTACGCCTTACTGGATTCAGACAATCTCCCCAGTGACAGCTGCTCTGATCTTCTCAAAGTTCAACAGCTGGCAATGATCTAGCAGAGAGCCCATGCAGTCTGCTTTCTGGAGTCCTTTTAACCTCAGATTTATTAGCCTTGTTGTCTCTGTAGATTTCTCAACAAGCTCATAAATTAGAAATATTAATAAAAAGGACACTGTAGGTTTAAGCTGATAGCATTTATAATGTTTTTTTCTGTGGCACAATTATTATCAATTGACATTTAAAATGGCATCATAATCCATCATGGTGAAATGGACTCAAAAAGATATTTCTCCCAGGCCAAAAATAATAATAACAGCAGCAGTAACAGCAGCAGCAGGACCACAAGAGAGGAAGCACACAAAAAATTTGACTCTGTGTCACTGATTACATATTTTGGAGGTGTTTTTTAGCAACTTCACCCTCTGTTTAATCCATCCTCATACTTCATAATGCTTCTTTTCCCCAGCCAGCCACTTCAATACTTTTATAGAGATTCTTCTATCAAGAATCTGTAGTTAATCCATGACGGGAAACCTGACATTTTTGCTTCGAAAAGAGCTGGAGCTGTTATATGTGGGAAGGGCTGAAGAGATCAAAGGTTGTCCTTTTCATAGTAGTTCAGGTCTCTGAGCAGCAATTACCATGGAGAACTGTCCAGCATGGCTATAAACTGGTTTTCATCTATCTGCTGTTTGGCTGACAGAAAGTTAAAAATAAAGGAATGTGCTTAATTTAGTCTATCCTTACAAACATCGGAAGAATAACATTTCTCTCCCCACCTATTGAAGAAGGGTACCAAGGCTACATGCACACAAATAAAAACATCTCTCCAGGAAAAATAAAGCAGCTCCAGGAATCGATAAGAGAGTAAAACAGAAAGTCCATGACCTCTAACTCATTATTTGAAATTGGTTGTAGTGTGGTAGCTAACAAATGTCCATGGTGATGCATGAAAATGTACTTTCTGTGTACCAGAATGGTTCTTCATCACCTCGATGAAGTACTCTACGTTGGATTGCTGCTTTGTAGTGTGTCTGCAATTAAATAATTAAGCCTGCATTCTCAGTTATGGAGATAATCCTCTAAAAAGCGGCATGACAAGCGGTCTTGTTTGCTGGTTGGAAGGAGACTGGCACTCCCAAATGGGAAATTCAAGCAATCTGTAGATAAATGCCTGTGAGAGGTATTCCTAACCTCCCTCAGGGGGGTCTTGTCTCATTTTCAAGAGAGAAAGCCTCAAGATGTGGTTTATATTAATTATCTGTGATTCTGTGTTATCTAAAAGGTGGGTGCCTACAGAATGGTAGCATCCCCCACTTTCAAATGACCATGCAATGAACAGATTGGGGGTTCAAGACTGACATTTTTTGTCCTGTGTTGTTAACCATGTGTGCATTGTTTTGTTTTGTTTTGTTTTGTTTTGTTTTGTTTTGATTTGTTTTGGGGTTTTTTTGTTTGACAGATTTTTTTCAATGTGCTTATATGAAAAAAATGCACAAAACCAAAGTGAGCCTAGAGGTAGGCAGAAGTGGTGAGGTTGAGCAGATCATCATTGCCTTCACAGAAGCATAGAATTGCTGTGGTTGGAAAAGACCTTTAAGGTCATCAAGTGCAACTGTTAACCTAGCACTGCTAAGTCCAATCACTGAACCATGTGCCTAAAAACCAGTGACATGTCTTTTAAATACCTTCAGGGATGGTGACTCAATCACTTCCCTGGGCAGCCTCTTCTAATGCTTGACAGCCCTTTTGGTGAAGAAATTGTTCCTAATATCGAGTTTAAAGCTCCCCTATTTCCTCCTCTTGTCTGTTTGTGAAATGTTTATGGAGTGTTATCTTATGTTCAAGGAGTGGAGCTGCCAGCTATTGTCTTATTCCTGAGAAGCCTGGTTTAAAGTCATTCACCTGCTGGGAAGTTTCATGGGAAGCAGGCTTCATGTGCTGGGAATACTTTGAGATTTCAAGAGATGATCCTATGCCTAGTCAGGACAAAAATTCAAACTCTTAAGGACTCCAAAAAAGTTTTTTTCAGTTCATTAGCCTCAGCTCATAGAAACATTTAATTGTAATAAAATGTATGTCTTGCTTTTGAACTTTCAATTAATATTTCACTATAATGATTTTCTTTTAAATAAAGTAATATCATAGAAAAACAATCTTTTAAAAACTATTGAAAACTATGTTTCAAGAATTTGAAGAATTTTCATAACTTTTTGGTTTCTTTTTTTTTTNCTTTTTTTTTTTTTTTTTTTTTTTTTTTTTAAATGAATAGTGAATTCAAACTCCACCAGACTGGTAGTTAGTGCTCCTCTGCGTGCAGAGCAAATGCATGTGTTTGCCCCGACCCAGTTTCATGGTCTCCTAGATGCAACTGGAAAGTCAGATGTTTGTACCCCCAACCCCTGCAAAAAAANAAAAAAAAAAATCAGGAAAAATTATGTATGCTTTTTCTAAGGTTGCTGCCTCTATTGCTTAACAGGGGGAAATGTTAATTACCTAGTCATATTACACGGCTAAATACATTTTCTTCATAGGCTTTTCCTGTATTTACTTAGCTATTCTAAAACCCAGCAGTCCAGTCTATGAGGAATCCTGGAAGGAATTACTGCATATACACAGGGAAGGAATTACTGCATATATACAGGGAATTTATCTAGGAATAAAGAAATTCTGTCTTTCATGCATAAAAGGGCTTTTACCTGTCTGGAATGGTCACTGCTTTCAGTGTGTACTGGTTTGACAACCTTACCCCTTTCTAAAACTGCTTTGACTTTTACAGGAAAAAAACATTGTGTCATAAAGTTCCCAACTGTCTCTGACACTGCAAGGATTTTAACCAGTCAACACCTTTCATGTGTAGGCTTTGCAAACAGTCTTGGGAAAAGTGCTTTAGTTACCAGTAATTAATTAAATGGTCAGGCCGACAGAGCCAGTATTAAGTGATCACTGCTTGAACCATTTCTAAATCTCAAAGCCAGGCAGGAGAGGGCAGTGTGTCCTATGGGACATCACACTGTCCGACTGCAATAGGTGGGATAGTCAAAATTTTCTCACATCCTTCTTTTCCACTGTAAGTCACATTGTCCCATGGTAATATGATGTCATGGAATGAGAAACAATACTCTCCTCCGTGTGATTTCCATGCAAAGATTCTCCTGCAGTTACTTCAAACGATATAACCCGGGATTTACAACCTAGGAGCAACCTTGATTTTTGCATATGTGAGTTTCTGTAGCCTTGCAGGTGAGAAAGAGTTACAGTAATATCTACAAAAAATGCATAAACAAACTCAGTTAATGGATTGCCACTTTTTTTTCAGGTGGCTCACTGTAGAAAGCATGAGGGAAGATGAGAGTTGCCCTGTCTCTTTAAACCTCAGAATTCCCAGAACCTAGACATGCAGTTCTACAGAAATGGATAATGGGAAAAATTACATGCTTTTCACTGTAGAACAGCCCAAAACCCACTTATCTCACAAAGTGTACCGAGTGAACTGATCCTGATCCAAGGCCTGCTGAGTCAAATAACCTCTTGCTTGGTGAGAATTTACATAATATTTCAGGATGACCTGGGAGCTGGAATGGTTTGTATTACCGCATTTCTCTGTAGGTCCTGAACAGGACTGGCAGGAGAGCATGAAGATGTGTCCTTGGAGCAATGCAAAGGGAGCCCCAAGAGGAAAATGTTGACACAGGAATGAAAGCAGTAGACAAAAAAAGACTTGACTGCTGGAGAAGATACTGGGCAGGAGCAAGATATATTAGCAGAGAAGACTGGGAGATATTATCCTTAAAACCTGTCCTGTCAACACATCATCTTCATCAGTACTAAAATTCTGGTCAAGCTCCACGAATAGAGAATAAAAGAGATTGCACTGTAGTGATTCATTAGTTCATCTTACAAAACCTGGGGAAAATGTCACTTACAAATTTAGACAATACATCAAGGTTTCAGCCTCTGCCAGGGACAGTTGTGTCAAGCTGGCCAGATGGCAGAACGAATGGCAAAACAAGCAAATAGTCCACTGAGGCCCCACAAAATCTTGGGAGAGCACAAGGTATCTGTGTACAGACTAAAGAAGGAAAAATATCACCTGCAGGCACACAAAGGAGATGTTCATCCTCTGACTGAGGAGATCGGAGCCCTTCTCTCCTGGCAGTGCTCTTCTCTCCCAGCCTCCCTCCACTTCTGTAGCACTGCTGCTTTCCTCATCCTCTCTCCCCAGGGATCCTGAGAAAATGATGAAGTGCACAATATTCCTAGGCTTTCAGCGTTTTGTTTTGTTTAATGGGCTCCAGTGGGAGCTTCTATTAATCTACTCTAGAGGGAAGAGCTTTTTGTTGTTTTTGTTGTTGCTGCTGCTGCTGTTGTGTGCCCTCTTCTGCCTGCGGCAGGTCATGAATTATGTGCCTGACGTTCTTCCTTACTTCTGGACTTCCCTGTGATGTCCCAAGAGGGCCCATTAAGAGCTTCCTTGCCGCACCCCTCAAGGGAAAGGCCAAGTGGCAGAGACAGGGGAAGAGAGAGCTCTTGTGGCTCATGGAATCACAGGATCGTTGGAGGGGAGCAGCATGTCACCGTAAGGGTTTGGATACGAGCAGAGTGTCTCCAAATCTATACAGGTGTGTGGGAGTCTGCTGTGGGAGACGAGTTTCAAACTGAAGTTAGTTGTCACATTACAGGGCAAAAGTATGGTTTGGGTGTCTTTGCTTGGTAAACTTCTCCCTGAGTTATGGTATTTTCTCTTGTGTAGCAGCACAGAAACTCGGGCTCCAGGGAAATGGACACTTGTTTGTGGTCTGGCTTACAAACTACATATACCTGAGCTACAGTTTAGCTCCAGCTAAAGCTGTCAACACCTTTGGGGCAGAAAAGAAACAAAAAATCTGTGATTCTGTGAAAGCTGCCCACACCTTTGGGGCAGAAAAACCCTAGTAAGGTTCCCCTGGGTGACACCGAACATAGCCACTTCCATGCATTTCAAATAAAATCCCTGCAAGAAGCCATTCCATGTTTTATAACCACAACCTTTTAAAGCACATTTGTGTATTTTCTGATATGATGCTGCCACAGGCTATGAAAATTGTTTGGGGTATATAGTTGTGGTCTGGTGGTTGTTTTTGTTGTGGGGTGGTTTGGTTTTAGTATTTCTTCCCTTGCTGTTTGTAGCAGGAAAGCAATCTTTTGTTAGTTCTGTGTCAGCCCAGCCTGGCTTCTCTTCAAGTGCACTATCTGTTTTTTTTATCAATAAAATCACATACCGGAAAGTCCGTCTAAAGAACATCATTAGCTGAGGCTGCAGAGTCAAGTACTGGAAAGCTAAGGCAATGCCAGACTTGAGATTGCTTCTGCTCATACATTAAGAGACAGATGCATTAAGACATACTAAAAGCTTTTGTAGATGATCAGACTCCTGCAGAAGGTGGGAGGGTCTGTCTCATGGGGAGGACTGATGAATTAGCTGGTAAGTGACTCATTTGTGAACTCCCCCTCAACCATGTCCCCCAGACCCCTTCCCTCTTATGATTTCGGTCCATTGTCTGTGCCCTCTGCAATTCCCAGTAGGTATTAGAGCCACAGTGTCTGAGCTGTGGGCAGGGGAAGAGGAGGAGAAGGCAGATAGGGATCACTTGGTTCAGACAATCTCTGAGAGTGATGAAAACACATATATTTTTCAGCCCAGAAGGCAAGAGAGAGGTTTTGAGGCTAATACTTCTATTCAGGAGCTGCTGGGTAGATCGCTCCTATCTGTGGTTTGTTCATGGCTTGTTCAGTCTTCTTTGGTGATGATGAGCTGTTGGTCACTGCTGTCCAGGCACTGAAAAAGGGCCACAAAGTAGTGCTATTTTCTGATCCCATAAATGTTTCCACAGCCAACCCTGAGGAGAAAACAAAAATGTATGCCCCTACCTCAACAGAGTGCACAGCAGCTGAGCTGTGCATGGCAAAACCTTCTCAACCCCTTGCATAGCCATAGAGAAATGCAGTCAAGGATGGGTCAGGGCTGTTAGGGGCAGGTGGTGCAGGGTCTCTCCTTCTCCCCACTCCCCAGTCTGCATGTGGTAATGTAACCAGGCAGTGAGGGTTGGTTTTTTCTGACTGAATACTCAAGCTTATTTGCACTTTAGGTTGCCAAAAATAAAACTATTTGGCGGAAATGTTCCATTTAGTTGTACTATTATGTAAGTTCTGAAAAATGAAAACATTTTCAGACTGTCAGTGCTCTTTTTATGAAATTCACGAAAACAGCATTTTAAAAAATGAAAAATCTTTTCTGACTTCTTTATTTATTTAGGGGGAAGAAAAAGTTCATGCAATTTCCCTTTAGCTTCAGTTACAGCCCTTCCCTCTGCTGGACACTGGCAGGAGATTCAAGCAGATTTGCTCTATCCGTGACATACAGGTTGCCACTTCCAGCTTTCTTTCATGGCCAGGAGGGCTAAAAGCATTTCTAAATAATGAAAACAGAGATGTTGCTGTCATCAAAGCAGAGCTGGAGCCCCGGGCACACGCCTGTGCATGAATCTGTCCTGAACATCATGTAGATTTGTACCTCTGGCTCTGAAAAGGCAGGTACAGCCTGTAGTGTGCTTTATCCACAGGAACTTCCCTGCAGAAACCACATACTAATTGCCATCCCTATAGTGCTGCCATGACTAGGTGAATACATGATACAGTCACTTGGTGTGTTTGTTTTTTTTTCTGTAAATACTAAATTTCGTTCACATGCTGGTATGCTAATGGTAGAGATGAGACGAGGCTAAGAATCGGTTTATAATTACCCATCGCTTCCTATTTTAACTAAATTTATTTTATCCGTTTGAGGAACTATGAAGAATATGGAGTAGAAATTCACATTATAGTATTATATACTGTATTATATAGTACTGTTAGTACTATTGCACTATTATGTAGTGTATAATTTCTATTACTCTTTTATGTAGTATTATATAGTACTATTTATAGTAGCAATCACAGAGACTTGGTGGGACAGTGCACATGACTGAAATGTGGCCATGGATGGCTATGTCCTTTTTAGGAAGGACAGGACAACAAGGAGAAGAGGTAGAGTGGCTCTTTATGTGAAAGAGCAGCTCCAATGTGTTGAGTTCTGTCCAGGAGTGGATGAGGAACAAGTTGAGAGTTTGTGTGTGTGAAAATTAAAGGTCAGGCTGGCATGGGAGATGCTGCTGTGGGTGTCTATTACAGGTCCCCCGATAAAGAAGAGGATGTTGATGATGCTTTCTGCAGGCAGCTGGGAATAGCCTCGCAATCGCAGGCCCTGGTTCTTATGGGGGATTTTCACTACCCAGATATTTGTCGTCTGAAATGCTGACACAGCCAACCACTCGCAATCCGGGAGGTTCCTCCAGTGCATCGATGACAACTTCCTGGTGCAAATGGTGAATGAGCCCACTAGGAGAGGAGCACTGATGGATCTTGTTCTTGCTAACAAAGAGGGACTGGTTGAAGCAATAAAAGTTAAAGGTAGACTTGGCTGCAGTGTCTATGAGATGGTGGAGTTCAGAAACTTGTGTGGTGGGAAGAGAACCTCAAGTAGGACTGCAACCTTGGACTTTGGTAGGGCTGACTTTGGTCTCTTCAAGCAATTACTAGGGGAAATCCCATGGGACAGGGTATTGGAAAGGAAAGGAGCCCAAGAAAGTTGGTTCATATTCAAGGACCGCTTCTTCCAAGCTCAAGATCAGAGCATCCCAATGGGGAAAAATCAAGAAGGGATGCCAGGAGACCTGCATGGTTAAACAGGGGACTGCTGGGTAAACTTAAGTGTAAGAAGAGAATCTACAGGTCATGGAAGGAGGGAATGGCTATGTGGAAGGAATACAAGAATATTGTCCAAGATTGTAGGGTGGCAAGTAGGAAAGCTAAAGCTTCCTTGGAATTAAATCTTGTGAGGGAGGTTAAGGATAACAGAAAGGGTTTCTTCAAATATGTAGCTAACAAAATTAACATTAGAGGCAGTGTAGGTCTGCTGATGAATGAGGTGGGTGCCCTGGTGACTGAGGACAGTAAGAAGGCAGTTACTGAATGCGTTCTTTGCCTCTGTCTATACTGCTGCAGACTGTTTGTAGGAGCCACAGATGTCAGAAGTCCCAGAGGAAGCCAGGATAAATGAGGAGTCTGTCTCGATTGACAAGGACTGGGTCAGGGACCATTTAAGCTGTCTGGACATCCATAAATCCAGGGATCCTAACGGGATGCACCTGAGGGTGCTGAGGGAGCTGGCAGGAGTCATTGCTAGGCTACTGTCCATCATCTTTGGGAAGTCCTGGGAAACAGGAAAGGTGCCTGAGGACAGGAGGAAAAAGGGCAAGAAGGAGGACACAGGTAACTACAGAGTGGTCAGCCTCACTTCCATCCCGGGAAAGATGATGGAAAGACGTATCTCCAAATCTATCACCTTTAAATCAGTGCTAAGTTAACAATACATGCAATCTGTCATCTGAAGAACAATATGGATACAGGAAGTATGTCTAGGACCCATCTCATATTCTGGCATTGGTTGCTTAGAAATCATACTATAATGAAAAAAAAACCTCTACTGCCAAAGGCATTAAAAGGAATTTAAATGCTGCATTCATGCATCATTCTGCTTACACTTGAAGATCTACAGTTTCACTTAAACATTTTTGAAAAGTTGAAACATTGTGTGTTCAGTGCCCATAAAAGTAAAATTAAAAATTCCTTTGATTGAAATGATGGCTGGATCAAGTGTGCAGCATGTCTGTGCTTTTTCATTAACATCCGACTGTTAGAACTACCAAAGGCATCTGAAATATTAATTTTCTGAGACCATATTTTCAAGAGTTCTGAAGATGCACATTTTGTACTCAAGGCATATAGTTTATAAGAGAAATACAACATTCCAATAAAAATCCACATCAGGCATAACAAGCTAAATGGATAAATATTCCATTGTCTCCACCTTGATACACCACAGTTACACAACAGTTAAAAAATTGCATGCACACATAAATAGTGTGCCATACATAGCCAGGGACTATTTTCTCTTGATAATGCAATATAATAGTGATACCGATGGCAAAACACAATCCACAAATACAGTAAGACAACTGGCACTGGATGCTTTTGAAATAGGGTATTGAGAATACCATGAGGATGCAATGGAGAAGAGGATGCATTGAGAGTTTGTGTCAGTGCAGATATATTCAAGCCAAGAGACCATGTCCCACTTGGGACCATGCAGCATCATGCAGAAGACCTACATGGATGTGGAAATAATGTAGCTGTTCAGCATCCACAGGTGATTCTGCACAGTTATCCAGCCTGGATAATGGGCATGGAGTTAATCAAGGAGCGCTGCAGCATAATCTCTTTATTTCCTGCTCAAACCTCAAAAAAGACAGTCTCTGACTTCCACAAAAATCTTTCCATTAAGAACTTCTCACCATCTGTAATTGAGCTAATCAAATCCAGGATAATTCAATCCAAAGACTTTTCAAGTGTCCTCCATATGTGGACCCTGCCAGGCTCCACTTTTCTATAACAAAGATGAACCCAGCTTGCCTATCTCTTCTATTTGCAGCCAGAGCAGGGAGAAAGATGTGCAAACAACATCTTAAACTTCGTGCCCAAGCTGGTTGCTTAACCTGACCTGTTCCTGCGCAGTTTGCAGTTGCTCTTTAGTGCTAATGGTGAGTTTCTCCTCCCCCTTTCATTCCCCACAGCAAATTGTTGACAAATCTTCCTGGTGACCTTTCATAAGACCAAGCACATAGAGAGTGTTATAAAGACATAGAGAGAGAGAGAGTTTGCACAGGCTTGTGGATGTAATGAAGGACCTGTGATGAATGTTTGAGAATATTTTTATTTGCTTCCCAAGAGACAAAGAAAAAGACAACAAGTGTTTGCTTAGTGACCACCTGCACAGCAAAACATGACCAACAAACCATCTGTGTACTTTTTATGTCCATGCAGCCAAGATTCCTGTCTGGGGTGGTGGCTGAGTATCCCTGGGCCATCCTGAGTATTCACTGGACTTCAAGTGCACTAGAGACCTTTACTTACTACATTGGTTGTGTAAGCTTAGTTCACAGATGAGGAAAGCGCCAGGGTTTGGCTTGCACTCCTACAGTGCACTGGGAGCATTTGGAGGAACACAGACAAAAGGAATGAAGCCATTTGCAATTTATGCAACGTACCCAGTTTGTGTGTTGGATGGCTTGGAATATTGATCAGGTGAGGTTTTGCTTTTTGGCTTCCCCCTGTTACAAAGCTTTCTGATTGAGGATGATTTAATGCCTCATTTGGCACCTGAAGTTTCACCCAGGTCAAAAGCATGTGACAGAGGAAAATGGAATGGTTCTATGTATTCACTGACATTCCTTCACATCATGACTGCAGTCAATCTAACAATGGGTCCTCTCTATACAGGATCCAAACATGCAGCCTTCAGACAAATAGCTTGCAGTCAGAAATAAAGGTTGGAAGCTGTAAGCTTGGAAATGTGCTCCAAATCAGTGAGATTTTCTACTTATGTGGGGACTGTAGTGATATTATTCAGGGAGCTTGCAGGCTGTTTATTTATTTCTCCTAAATTTTGATTCCACCTGAACTTCTCAAGGCACTACACTGAGTTTACAGATCACCCCACCTTTACACAGAATCATGCAGAATATTAGGAGCTGGAAGAGACCTTGAAAGACCATCAAGTCCACCCCCCCTTGCTTTAGCACCTAACCACCTCCTTGTTTCTAGGTGTTGGGAAAGTATAGAACAAGTAGATACTTCTGAGTGTGAGACGTGCCCAATTAATGCAGTGACCTTATGAAAACCAAATTATTTCAAAAAATCTTGTTATACTTTCATGCTGCCTTGGTGGAATGGCTTAAAGAAGAGTTAAACCATGGTTGTAGTGTGAACATTTGTATCTGACCTTTCTTTTAGATGCATCAGGGCATGTTAGCACCATGTGATGCAGAGATGTATGGGCTACTTTCAAACATGCTGGTTCATGTACGTAGGATTGTGCTAAAATCTGCTATACTGTGAGGATGCTTCTAAGATCCACGGAACTATGTAGGTTAGCACAGAGTCCCAAACAGGCTACTTAGCCCTGTTCTGGCAAAAGAGTACCCTTTACAGCACTGTTTTTATATCAATGTACAGTGCTGCCCAGAGCAAGGGAGATGAACTCTCCATTCTCAGTGCTCTGCCTCTGAACAAGTGAATTATATTGTGTCCTGTTCTGGGCTCCTCAGATCTAGAAGGACTTAGAACTCCTTGAAAGAATCACAGAATCACAGAACATTAGGAGTTGGAATGGACCTTGAAAGATCATCTAGTCCAACTCCACTGCCTGTGCAGGATCACCTAGATTAAATCTCACAGGAATGTGTCCAGACTGGCCTTGAATGTCTCCAGAGAAGGAGACTCCACAACCTTTCTGGGCAGCCTGTTCCAGTGCTCCATCACCCTCACAATGAAGAAGTTTTTCCTTATATTCAAATGGAAGTTCCTATGTTCCAGCTTGGACCCATGGCCCCTTGTCCTATCACTGGCCATCACTGAGAAGATCCTGTCTCTGTCTTCCTGACACTCACCCTTAACATATTTATAAACATGATTGAGGTCACGCCTCAGTCTCCTCCAAGCTGAAGAGACCCAGCTCCCTCAGCCTTTCCTCATAAGGAAGACGTTCCACTCAAACATCCTGGTGGCCCTGCGCTGGATTCTCCTCTCTGGGAGGTTAACAGGAAGAATTTCTTCAAATATATAGCAGGCAAAACTAACGTTAGAGGCAATGTAGGCCTGGTGATGAATTAGGTGGGTGCCCTGGTGACTGAGGACAGTAAGAAGGTAGAGTTACTGAAAGCCTTCTTTGCCTCTGTTTATATTGTTGGAGACTGTTTGCAGGAAATGGGTCCAAGCTGGAGCATAGGAAGTTCCATCTGAATGTAAGGAAAAACTTCTTCATTGTGAGGGTGATGGAGCACTGGAACAGGCTGCCCAGAAAGGTTGTGGAGTCTCCTTCTCTGGAGACATTCAAAACCAATCTGACGCATTCCTGTGTGATTTAATCTAGATGATCCTGCTTGGGCAGGGGCGTTGGACTAGATGATCTTTCAAGGTCCCTTCCAACTCCTGACTTTCTGTGAATCTGTGAAGAACGAACTAGAAAGCTACTTCTTTCTCAGCTTCTCTCAGTTTGCACAGTACAGCATAGAGGGCTGGTCTGCCAGCAGTTAGCAGCACAGTAACAAAGCACTGGGCTCTTACAGCACAGCACGACCCCATCAGGGCCCTGGGCTTCCTGTTCATTAGCTGCTCCTCTTCAAGAGCTTCAGTGTAATTCTCTTCTCCCACCTCCTTTAAGGAAGATGTGAGCAGAACAGCGAAGAAGATTTTAAGTTTTTATCTATTTCCCCTGTAAAAGCATTCAGCATTGCTGGGACCCATATAAATCCCGTAACGCTGCAGCGGTGCCGGGGCTTGGGAAGGACTGTGGCAGGGAGAGCAGCAGGAATGGCCGACACTGCCAGAAGAGACCAAGAGCCGCAGCACTAACGCTCCGCTGCCCGCGCATCCTCGGCGGTTTACCATGCAGCCACCCATCAGCCGCAGGCCTAGCACCCTCCCTGCCGCCTTTCCCGCTCGGAGCTCCCTAAGGAAGGCCGAGACTCCGCGTCCGGGCCCGGGCCAGCCCGGCTGAGGACCCGGCTGTGCCTGCCGGGAGCCGCCAGAGGGCACCGTGCGCACGGGCCGGCCGCCGCGCTGCCCGTGGTCCCGGCCGAGCCGACCGAGGGTACCGGTGCTGTGCCCGTGTCGGGGACCGGAACAGCGTCTGCCGTGGGGTAGGAGCGGGCTACACGGCCTTCGCCTCGACCTGCCGGGCTGCGGCTGGGAAGCCTGGCTCTGGGCGAGGGCAGATGGGGTTTAGTACGTGAAGGAAGCATGGATGAGGATGGGTCTCCGGAATGGGCACGCCCTGGGTGCCCCAGAGGTACAGGGCAGTTTGGGGAATGTCAGGGAACCTGGGTGGGGTGTTGTGTGGAGGGGGGGGAGTGGGGAATGGCCTCAAGTTGTGCCAGGGCAGGTTCAGGTTAGATGTTTGGAAAAAGTTCTTCACTGAAAGAGTTGTCGGGCTGTGGCACAGGCTGCCCAGGGAGGTGGTTGAGTCCCCATCCCTGGATGTATTTAAGAGACGGGTAGATGAGGTGCTCAGGGATATGGTTTAGGGGAGGACAGGTACAGTTGGACTCAGTGATCTCAAAAGTTTTTTCCAACCTGGTCATTCTGTGATTCTGTGAAAAGGGGGGGTGTTGGTGTAGTCCCACTGGCATTCCTCTAAATACTTATGCTTGGGAAAGTGGTGAATTGACATAGTCAGCTGCTGACATCATGTTATTTACGGCAGTCAAAGTTAAAACTGTTTGTGAAGGCTTGCAGAAGGAGCTTGGGAAACTGAGTGATGGGGTAATAAAATGGCAGATGAAATTCAGTGCCAGTAAATGCAAAGTAATGCACATGGAGAAAAACAGTCGTAACTATGCGTTCTCAGTGATGGACTCTTGAGCTATTACTACTCAGAAGACAGATTTGGGAATCATTACATATAATTCTTCAAAACCATCAGCTCAAAGCTAGCAGTGGTCAAAAAGACAAATGGAATACTAGAAGTTATTAGGAAAGAAATAGACAACGTGATAAAAAACATACTTTTTGTTACTCTGCAGGACTATGCTGTGTTCACATCTTGAATGCTATCTGCAGCTCTGGCATCCTGGCAGGATAAAAAAAGGTATGAGGTGGGTGTGGAAAATACAGAACTAGAAACTTCATGAAGAAGATGACAAGGTTTACTAGAGGGAGGGAACAATTTTTTAGACGGCAGGTTTAAGAGAAGAACTGTAAATTTTCAGTGGCACTGTGGAACTCATTGCCACAGGGAATGCTGAAAGCTGAAATGTAATGAAATTAAACCAACAGCAATTAAAACAAGCTATTTGCATTAGGCCAAACAAAGGCTGTGTTTTCTCAGTGATGTAGGTACAACTACAGCCTCAGGAAATAACATAGTTTCTAGCTGCTGGAAAGATATGGAATCACTTTATCCCAGCCTGGTTTCTAACATTCCTTTTTTTTTTAATAAAAATAACTTGTTGGGCTGCACAGACCTTTGCTTTTTACCAGCAAGGCCATTCTTAGGTCATTATGCTAAAGCTAAAGAAATATTTTGGTCCTAAGGAAAATCAATGGCAGATTTCATTGATTTAAAGAGCAGGGAAATCAGTTCTGCCTCTAGCTGGGTCATGTCTCTCTGTGCGATGTGTTGCATTGATTGAAGTGAGACTGCTGGCACAGCATGAGCAGCTTGTAACAGGTAGCTTTGAGCTACCCAGAAAGTAGCAGCAACTATGAGTGGGATTCATTTCAACTAACTTTAGCTGGAGTTGAGAAGTAGGTGCTTTAGGATACTGAGGTACTTCCTCATTGTTTCTACACTGTCACAGTGTTTCCAC
This sequence comes from Heliornis fulica, assembly GCA_013399135.1. Lineage (NCBI taxonomy): Eukaryota > Metazoa > Chordata > Aves > Gruiformes > Heliornithidae > Heliornis > Heliornis fulica. The sequence goes on from VXBZ01002995.1 coordinate 148,894, forward strand.
AGTACCAGGTTTGCCAGACCAAGCAAGGGCAAAATATATACTGTGTCACTGGAAAAAGAAAAACAAAACAAAAAAGCAAGTAAAGCATGAGGAGCATAAGTGGCTTTGCCTGCTTGTCAGCACCTGAAATAGGAAATATAGGTGATGGTGTTTGGACACCTTGGGGTAATAAAGACATGAGCTGAGAACTTAATTTTCCTGAGGGAAATTAATGTGATACTGACTGCCTTTGGGATGTAGCAAAGTACCTATAATTTGCAGGTGTCTCAATGACAGAATGGGTGAGAAAAACCCAGAAACAGCATTTGCATTAGAGGCATAAATATTTCTGTTTGATGCAGGGTTATTGAGTAGGGTTTCCACTTCAGGTCATTAGTGAACTGCTGCAGGGCTGCAACTGCTTTGTCTAGCCAGGGATTAATTCCCTTTTATCGGAGAAAGACCTTTTGCCGATGGGGAAGCATCACTTCTCAGAACTGGGTTTTGGCTGCTGGAGCAAGCATGTTTTAGATTAATAGCAGACAAAACTAAAGCAGAATATTGAAGAAGGCAATACAAATGAAAGTATACTTTAAGCTGTATGTTTTAGGAAGACAGGAAGGAAGGGACTAGGTTTGGGGAAATATGTTCCAGGGATATAGATTATATAGATTGTCTCTATAGCTCCAGTTCTTCCCCTTAAACTGAGTCTTTTTCTGTTTTCAAGAGAAAAGTTCAGTGAATCAGAGACTTGAGCAGTAATGAAAGCCTAGGATATGTGTTCCAGAAATAATCTAAAGAATGGAGGACATAATTTTAAGATCCTGAAAAAATCATGGTTTAAAAACATTCCTCTCAGTCTCTCAAGATCTGAGGCTTTATTTACTTTATTTTTAAAATGGTCAATCACTAAGGATTTTTCTGTGGAAAGGAAATATGTATATACACTTATTTTTCTCTCTGCTTATAAATACATAAAAGGCTAATCATCTTTTCAGAAGTGGGTACATACTGCCTGCCAGTCAGCTGGTTTCTTTCGTATACACAATTAATTCATATTAATTACCATGTAATGCAGTGGTGCTTAGCAGCTGCCACTGAAATTGAAGCTCCATTGTTCTGTATCTGTACAAACACTAAGGAAGGGAAGACTGCTGGCCTTGAAGACATCAGTGCTTAAATAGATAAGAGAAGCCATGGCAGGAAAGAGAAGGCCATTTAGTTTCTCTGACTGTCCTCATAATTTGTAAAGGAACATTCTCCCAAAGCAGTGTTTGGTTAGAGGACTCAAACTAAGCATGTACCTTGAAATATCCCATGGCAGAAGTGTGCAGAGAGACCCCAGAACAAGCCCCAGATGCAGAAAAGCCTCAGAGATGAGGTGCTGTGTCTGTACTGGAGTTCTTCCTCTGACCCGTGTTAGTGTGGAGGAGCTGAGAGACTGATGTGGCTTCCACCTCTACATCAAGCCTGTGGAGCATTGGCAGAACCATTGCACATCTCTCCTTAGAAACACACCTGAAGGGGCTTATCTGAGCACACACAAAGGAGCAGCACTGAAGTAAATTGCAAACCTGCCTATATCTTCTGAATGAAGAGCCCCTAGTCCAGCAAACCTTATCCATAAGTGTGTTTACCTCTAATTTCATGCTGTCATTTATTATACTGCGTGTGGCACATTGTGTCTGGGAAGAAATAACATGTTTTTGCAGTGTATGTCAGTTTTGGCTGTGTCAGTACGGTTTCTGGATACTGCCTTTTATTTGTTAAAATAAAAAAGAGTTGCCATTAGTGCTCAGTGTTATTTCAATATGATGATAACGTGTGCATTAAAAATGCACAGGTAGATTAGATATTTAACATTCAGTTGGAGTTCTGGTACAGTCTAAGGGCATGAACTGTAGCCAAGAATATATGGATTCTTAAAACTGTTTCCTGTGCTAAATCTCAGCATCAGCTTGTCCATAAGTAATGAGGAGAAGGATGATGTAAACTAATGGTATTGTTAAAATAATGTCACCTCTCCCTCCCCCACATTTTTTAAAGAAATATATTGCAATAAAATTCGTAATGCACCTGGCCATCTTTCTCATGTCTGTCTTTCTTCCTCATCCTGATGGAATCAGCACTATATTACTCCTTAGATTCAAGAGATTATGGCAATCTTCTCTGTTTTTTCATTAGTTGAGATGATTCTGAGCAAAAGCTGTTTAAGATTCATGAGTGATTTTGCCTCTGCGAAGAATAGGAATACAGCTGAAGAAAAAAAAAAAGGATAGGTTTCCAATATTCTAGCCTGACCATGGGATACTGATGAGAAATATGCACACAATTAACTTGAAATAAAATGCAGCAATTTTTTCCTTCAAGGCTGTCCTCACAAATTTAAGTGTGACTAGCTCACTGCATCCAAAGCATTTGTATCCTCCCTCTTGTGCCCACTGATGTTGCACAGACATAATCCTGCTTTACTGAGTTGCTGCGGAGCCATAAGCTCCCAACAATTATCACAGGTTTTTTCCCAGTCTAGGAACCTTGAGGTCTGTGGTTTCTGTGGCCTGATCCCATTGCTTCAGGAGGAAGTTTCTTATTTTCTCACAACAGAAGGCTTGCCAACAGGCAAAATCAGATTCTGTTGGTTGTTGATCCTGAGAAGCTGGAGAGAAACAAATTCCTTCTTTGCCTGTAGATCAGCTACATGTGTTTGAGACATGCTGTGTGGGAGTCTGACCAACCCACCAGACCTGCCATCTTAGATAATTCCTAGGCTCCACACCTGTCTTCAGCTCCTACTTCACACCCTTCAGTGGATACAGGGATCATTTTAACTGAGCAGTTCTAGGCTGATTATCACAGGTATCTCGCAGGAAGGAAACCAGGCCTCCTAACAGGATCCCTGCTCCAGTGGGCTTATCATGCTTTGAGGTGCCCGTTACAGCAGCCTGGTGTAGGGCTGTACCATACAGTGGCTTTATGCCTCCTGGTCTTCCTGACAAGGTTGTGTACCTTGGATCTGCTCAGGAGACCATCACTCCAGGTGCTGCATAATGTCAGCTCTTCCACGCCAAGTTCTGTTTGTCAAAAGTGTTTGCAAATAACACCCATCTCCCTTCCCTCCTGGATTTCCTATCCTGTTTCTGCAAGGTATTTGGAGCAGCAGCATGACATTGAACACGAGATACTCTGAAGAATTACCTTCAGACTTAGTTTAGGCACATGTGCTTCATTACTTTCTTGAATCAGGGCCTTAGCACACTGCAGTCACCAAGTGAACAACTCTAGTGTGAAGCCAGTGCCAACTTTGAGTGGCTAAGAAGCAAAACTGGCACGTTGTATTGATGCTATCTTCTTCATTAAGAAAGATGATTCAAATATCATTATTTCTTGAAAAGTATCCAGCCTGTGAAAAGATTCAGACACTGTTGATCGAGTTACCATGGATTTCTTTTGAGACATTCAAGCTATTAAGAGCAGGAATGTTTTGTCTGAAATGCTGTACAGAAACCTACTGATAGAAATAATCACTTACTAGCTGTTACCTTTCATCCTTTGTACACGAGTAGAAGTTTACCATGTTCCTAATTACAGTGAATTACCTTAATTTGTCCTAGTAAATCAGGCCATTCAGAATATGAATATTTTCTGGAAAGGAAGAGCAAAAAAGACTTCAAATAGTGAATCCAGAAGAAAATGTTATGAAGATGGGCAGACATGACTCATAAAGGAGGGATGCTGTGGGTGTTGTTCATACCTCTGCTTAATGTTTTTTCTTCTTGTACAAAGGAAATTAGTAACATTGTACACAGACAGAAGAACATCTTCATTTGAAGACATAATTTACTGGAGCTTCTTAAAGAGCCATTTACTATTTTGTATAGTGGGGACAGAAGTGTTTGAGGCACCCTGGAACATGCAGGTTCTGCCAACTACAATAAGATCATTTCTGTTCTCTAATCCCTCTCTAGAAGGTTTCACAGATGAACTCTGTAACACAACTGTGACTATAGAAATAATTTAGTTCATTGCTTGTTGCAAAACAAAATGAAAGAGGGGCTGATCTAGAAATTCTATATCATGTTTTATTCTCATTTACAAATTATTTTCAAAATTATTTTACAAATTTTGCCAGTATAGAGTTGAGTGTAATGTCGCCACAATCTAAGGAAGTAGGGAAAGAAGAGCACCTTCTCCCCAGCTGGCAGCTAAAAGTACACGACGTCCAGTGCATCCTGTAAGCCAAGCTACAGCCCTATCAGCCTTCCTCTCTATAAGTCTGTCCCTGATGTAACAGCAAGGAAATATTGTGCAAAAATAATACTTACTTTCACTGTAAGGTCCTGCTGTCTTGTAAAGGCAGTTGAAATAGGAGAAGTGTCTCTACATAAACAGGAAAAACATGAAAGTGTCTCTATGTAAAAGCACTGCTTGTGACTATAAGCCTTTGCCCTGTCTTTCTCAGGGTTATGTGATGTAACTGGCAGCACAAGCACTCCCTGAAGCTGTCTGAGGTTTCAAATTGTTTAAACCCTCCTCCAGGTTATTAAAAAAGTTAACAAAAATATATCCTCTTTATTTTTTTAATCCAGAGGACACTAAAACTAGAGAAACCCAGATTTTGCTCACCTCCCAGAAAGCAGCTAGCTCTGGTACAGAACACAGTCACTTTTTAACAGTCTCTATCACAATCTCTAATAGGCTGGGGCAGGACAGGATGTGACTGAAGAAGGGTAGACTTGGTGGTGGTAGGTCAATGGTTGGACTGGATGATCTTAGGGGTCATTTCCAGCCTTAAAAATTCTNTTCACTGCCATTCCTTGGCAATCAAACAGCTGAGGAGGAGAAAGAGGCATCACTTTACCTCACAAAGCAGGCTTGGAGATTCATTATTTAAGCTCTTATGTTTCTGCTGGGATGCTGGGAGGATTATGACCTGTCCTCACAGGAGAGCATGGTGACTTTAGTTAATACATTCTTGATTGAGTTTCTCATGGGCTGCATTCCCTTCTGCACCTGCAGCCTTGTCTGCTGATTTGGGTGGGGAATTCTCAGACTCCATGCAGCTGAGCTTTACTTGATGTCAAAGGTGCTGGTATGCTTCATGCTTCACTGGGCACAGCTCCCCAAAGATGAGGATGAAGAGACTGAGTTGTCTCTCACAACTACTACTGTGTGTTGTGACACATCACCATTTAACACATGCATGGCAGCATCTTCAAACTGCTGGGGTTGGTGCAGGGTCCTGCACCTGGGGCAGGACAACCCCTGTTATCCATACAGGTTAGGAGATAAAAGCAACCCTAAGGAAAAGGACCTGGGAGTAATTGTGCATGAAAAGCTGGACATGAGCCAACAATCTGCATCATCAGCTCAGAAGGCCAACCACATCTTGGGCTGCATCAAAAGAAGTGTGTCCAGCAGATTGAGAGAGGTGATTCTGCCCCTCTACTCTGCTCTGGTGAGATTGCACCTGGGTCCAGCTCTGGAGCCCTAACACACTTTTATTTATTTATTCCACCCCTCCCCCCCCCACCCCAGCACAGTGAGAAGATGAAGATGGCTCTTTGCCTTTGTTCTGCACCTGTGTTGTTTAGTCTGCTCCCAGGCTACTGCCTGCTCATCCTTTGCTACCCAAAGACTGATACCTCTCATGGCTACTGTCACTACTGCCACCTATTTAAACTGATTAGTCTGACCTGGGTGGTTTTACTTGGCATGAGCGAAGGAACGCGGACACAAACTGCTGCGTGGGCTGGTTCAAAAGGGTGCTTAACGCTAGGTGAAGGAAGGGACAGGGAGCATGGGACACAACAGATGAGTAGCTGCAGTGGTAACATCCTACAGCACAGCTGGATCTGAAGGAGGATGTTTGTCCACAGTCTCTGAAAACAGCCCAAGTGGAGCCTAGGGTGGTCTGGCACATCTGAGAATAAAGGGTAGTTATTTTGTTAACTGAATAGGAATTTGGATATTTCTCCTTATTTCCAGATTGTAACATTTGTGGGTTTGTGTGTTGTGTAAATGGTGAAGATCTGACTGCTTTAATTACTGGCAGCAGCTCCTCCATTAAATGCTGTGTGTCACATGAGAAGGTGATGCTGATTTCTGAGGTGAAGCAGGAGGAAGGGCAGTTCTGCTGCAGCTTCCATCAATCCGTGAAGTGCCTTTGTTCCAATTCAGGCTGTCTGGATTCAAAATGACACAAATTTCTGAAATATTCTGCTTCCCCCCCCCGGTTTCTGCATAATCCTTGCTTTCCTATGGTGTTCTGTGAATGCTGTATTAAAAAATACTCATGTCATGGCATTGTGGGACTGTGTGAAGTGCAGCAGCCTAAGATACTGGTCCTTCAAACACAGTCACATCAAACAGCACTCTTCATATATAAATGTGTTCCTCTTCTAGTTTACCTGCAGCTGTAGTTGCACTGTCCAAGGTGGATCTGGACACACTTTTCCTAGAAGAGAGCACTCAGCTGAACATCCTGCCTCTGGTTTGGACTCTGATATCAGACCCTGACCAAAGGTTTGTATCTGAAATACACCGAACCAAGATAAGCAAGACAGTTACTTGCAGGCTCCTTCATACCCTTGAAAAGGGAATCTTCATTTCCTTCTGGTTGAGGCAGAGAATCTCTGGTGTTTCTTCAAAGTTGCCGTCTGTATTTTCAGCGGGATGTCTGGTCTCACCAAGATCCAGTTCTTCCACAGCTTCAGGCGTGGTGAAGCGGGTAGCCTTTACCCTGCTCTGCAGGCACCCGTGGGAAGCTTTATTGGGAAGTGGTTAAACGGTCTCCTATACAGCACATAGGAAGACTTGCTGGGGGCTTGCAGGGAGCTCAGCCATGTACAGAAACTTGTCCTCCCACTGCGTCCAACGCCTGCGATCACTGCTGTCTCCCCCCCAAGCACAAGGGCAAAGGGCCAATGCTATACATCCTTTTTAAAATTAAAAATGGGCAATGTTATCTATAATTATAACATTCTAGACCATTTTTATCATTTACAATGCAGCTATAGTAAATGATTTAATTGTGTGGCACCTCTTTGCCCCTCACAGCAAGCACATAACACTTATTAGCTTCAGTAGGAGTTATGTGCACATAACTATGCAAAAAATGAATATACCCCCTTTGATTGCAATAAGGTTATAAGCAGCAGGAGTCCATTATGATTAGCAGTAAAATGAAGAATTTTTCATAAATCATAAACGTTACTTTATAATTTCCATTTCTCCTTATCCCTTTTCTCTGTGTGCAGCTACAGATTTATATTTTGTCCTATTTCAGGCACTTTGCAATCGTCCCAAAAGCTATTATTCATTATAACCCAAAATGAATTTGCTGAATCCTTTTTTTTTTTAATTTCCAAAGGATCAATTATACCAACAAGAAACACAGACATTAAACCCAAACAAAAACAAAAATGAAAAGACTAAGAACAACAAATGTATTAAAATCACTCAATAGTATTTGCCTGAATTTACTTTCTGCTTCTCTACCCTAGGGCTAGATCTTACTTGAATGTCACTTTGCATCTTTGTGAAGTCTGCAACATTCTAAAGTCCTTATATTCCCAAATGGGAACAGAGGTGCCATTAGAATCACCTTAGCTGCTCCAAAGCAGTACAAGGTCTAGCGGGGAAGAAGATGCTACAGCTGTACTGTTGCGTCTGCTACCACAGTACCTGCCTAAGATGGTGCAGTGTGACACTTATTATTTTGGTGTTCTTAGAAGGTATTTTCCCTGTCGTCCTGTCACCTAGCAGTGATTCTGGGAGGCCAAGGTTCACATAACTTAGGTGAGGGATGCAGGCCGGATGTGACATCCTTGGTGCATGTGAAAGCTTTGAAGCAGCTTTGGGGGAAAGATGTAATGGTTCTGAGGTGGCAGAGGGACTGGGGCTGTCTCTTTAGATATAACTGTGCATCCTTGGTTGTTGGAGGTAGGACAAGGGACAAGGTAGACTGTTACTCTGTCATGTCAGCTCCTGTATTTCACACATATTTACATGAAATTGCAATTTAAGCCATGCATATGCTGTGCAAATGACCAAGAATTACATCCTTCTTTGACATTACAGAAGACATTTGTGCTGAATGAACAGGAAATAAAAAAATCAACAGAGAAAATCTTTGGCACTTCAGGTGGAGTTACGCATCTCAACAAAGAAGCTAGCATTTCTATCCTTACATACAAACCAAATGAAGGTATTCTGGGTTTCCCAGGGCAGATTTAGAATTACATCTTCTGGTACCGTGTATTGATGATCATTAGAAAGAACTGGTGACCTCATTGCAATTTCTGTGATTCTTCCATAACTGCTTTGGTCCTGGCTGAGAAGTTGCATCTGGCAGAAGCCATAGGTTGTGTGTGGTTCTGGGAAGTAGCCATCCTATGTCTCCATAGGACTGAGACTTCCTATGTAGAAGATCTATTGCCACAAGGAATCACATTGTACCTTCAGTTAACAATTAAATAAGAATTCCCACTAAATGATTTATGACTTCATAGCAAGTAGCAGGCACAACATCAACTTGAAATAGGGGATGTATCATGGCTGGAGGTCTAAAAGGCATGTTGAGCTACAGTGTACAGTCATACAAATATAACCACAGGATACCACAGTGAGTCATATCAGTAACTGTGGCTGTGACCTGTAACCCACGTATCTGTCTACATATTGCTGCCATTTTGCACTATGTATCCTATCACTCCAAGTGTTCTCTGTAAGACTGGCCACTTCCCGTTCAATTGGTAGGAGGTTTTCCACTGGCTTCAGCAGGTGTTTATTAAGTCTTGTGACCGAAGAAAATAATTTATCTAGAATGTAGCATTAAAAGAATATAAATATTTAATTCAGTTTGAGCACTAACCAGATGGAGTTCAATGTAAGGATGAATATTTGCTTTTTGTGGTGGGGGGAGCTTCCTTCTGAGAGGTGGAATGCTAGCTTTCCTTTAGGATTTTAAGGCACTGGCTTTTTGCTTTGCTATAAAATCAAGTAAGCCAATGCCTTATCAGTTCTTCTGACATCTGCAAACACTAATACCTTTATGCTTCTCCTGTTTCATAAATTAATAGAAAAAATTCCTGAATTTTTATTATATTGCTTTGGATTTTTTTACCTTTTTCTTCCTAATAGTCTTAAAAGCCTAGAAGCAAGGTACTAGATGCAAAATGAGATGTTATTTGCATATCTATAAAACTGTATTACCAGGTATTACAGTAAGTGACAACTAGTTCTATATTTATATTGGAAATTTTTAAAAAAATTTTTTTTAAACTGTATTCTCCAATAGTTGTAGCTTGTAAAACATCTACTTTCTAGGCTAAAATTTGTCCTTCTTGGTGAATAGCTCTGAAAAGTTTACATATAAAGTATACAGACCCTTTACAAGTGAGAATGAGAAGGAGAATATTATTTTTCACATTGCATCTTGTGACCCTTTTCAAGAGCTCTTATAGGCAAAATGGCTGAGTATTGAAAACTTTGATTTGCCATGGAAATAGCTATGCCTATATTGCAATGCCCAGCCTTATTGTGAAGGAAATTTGCTTTAATTTAACTGAGAAATGAATGTTTGAAAATCTCATACCAACCAAGCACTGTGAAGGTTTTTTCTTATTTTTTTGTTCTTTTTTCTTTTTTCTTTTTATTTTTCTTTTTTCTTTTTTCTTTTTTCTTTTTTCTTTTTTCTTTTTTCTTTTTTCTTTTTTCTTTTTTCTTTTTTCTTTTTCTTTTTTCTTTTTTTTTTTCTATTTTTCTGTTTTCTTTTTTCTTTTTTTCTACTTTTGCATTGCAACCCTGATCTTGAAAAGGCTTACACAAGGGCTGGAGCATCTCTCCTATGAAGACAGGCTGACAGAGTTGGGGTTGTTCAGCCTGGAGAAGAGAAGGCTCCAGGGAGATCTTATAGCGGCCTTCCAGTACCTGAAGGGGCCTACATGAAAGCTGGGGAGGAACTTTTTAGAAGGGCATGTAGTGATAGGATGAGGGGGAATGTTTTTAAATTGGGAAGTGGTAGCTTTAGATTGGATATTAGGGAGAACTTCTTCGTTATGAGGGTGGTGATACACTGTCACAGGTTGCGCAGGGAAGCTGTGGCTGCCCCCTCCCTGGAGGTGTTCAAGGTTGGATGGGGCTTTGAGCAGCTTGGTCCAGTGAGAGGTGTCACTGCCCATGTCAGGGGGGTTGGAACTTGATGATCTTTAAGATTCCTTCCAGCTCTAATCATTCTATGATTCTTTGATTCAAATACTTAACTTTGTGTGCTCTGAGTAGTTCCCTTGGCTTGATCAGAATGACCACAATACGAACTGCAGCTGTTTTTAAATTAGGGTTACGGGCTTTTTTTTATTACTGACATACTCTGAAACTAAACCAGGTGCATAATGACCTGACTACATTTCAACTGTTTTAACAACTTAAAACAGTTTTGAAGGCCCCAGACTCCCAGCAAAAGAAACACTCTCCTTAGGCCATGTGCACTTCTCTCCTACTGCTGTGAACTATAGGAAACATGCACAGGGCAGGGAAGATAAATACTTCTAATTTTATTCTGATAATTTTTGTGATTTGACTTCATAACCTTTGGCAATTTATGGCCTCTGTTTGCTGCACTCTGAACAAGGGTGCAATCTAAAACATGTGAGCTGGACAGCTGTAGTTCAGGATGCAGGCTGGCTTCATTAAGCAGCCATGCCACTCCTCGTTCCCGAGGAAGCATTTGGCAGTCGATTAAAAGGTGACCGTTGTGCATTCCTTCACTGAAGCTTTTGGGAAAGCTGATTAAAACGGCAACAAAGGAGTCCTATCCCAATCTCTGTTCAGGGTGATAGAGAAGCTGCCTACTACAGGAGAGACTGGGAAAATCTATGGGCATTGCCTTCCAATCTCTGAGCAACTCTTGCAGGCATCTGCAAAAGGAGGTAGAGACAAGAGACAACACATTAACAGCAGACATTGAAAAGTGGGTAGTAAGCAAGGATTTGCATAACAGAACAGAGGTGAAGAGCTTATGAATAACATTGGTACATATCTTTTAGAAGAGCTCTCTCTGGAAGCCCATATCAGAGGGTCTGTCAGAGCAGCCACTCACTTGGGGGTTCTGAGCAAAGGAGAAGCATCTATGGTTTCCATACATGCTCTGTCCTCCACTGCTGCTCTAGTGGATTTGCCTGGTGGCATCACAGCCAGGCCTCTTGCATCTGGGTATCTCCACGGTGCAGCAGTTTATTGAGATGCAAGCTCCAGTTTGAAAGCATTTGAGTCATATTAATCTGGCCAAGCTAATAAGCTCTGCCTCCCAGAGCCATTACCTAATGTTTCAACAACTGTTTAAGGTATAATGGTAAACCCGGATATTCTCCCCACCCAGGCAAATGCTCTGAGCGGTGGAGTAGTCCCTTACTCTCTTGCTGTCTGACCTGATGATTGACCAGAAACATCTGTCTCATGGACCAGGTTGGATAAGGGTTGAGAAAGTCTAAATGATGGGCAGGTTGTTAAGCTGAAATGAGTGTTGCTAAAGATAGGTATGGATCTGTCTTTGCAGGGCAAGGAAGCAAACTTGGGGTTTTCACTAGGAAGAGAATGCTCCAAACTCACCACACTCCATTTCACTTTCCATCCTTGGAAAGAAGGAGTTGAGAACATCTCCCTGTAGTGCTGAGGAGAACACTCCTTTTCCCCTAAAAGACAGGACACCCCAGGAGCTAAGCCCTCCTCAGCCATATGATCACTATGTTGCTCAATGCCAAATTCAGGCTGCACTGACATACTGACCCCCTCTTTCCATGAGCGATAGGGTTCATGGGCCCTTACCACAGATTCTGGATGCTAGTCTGAGAATCCCAGCCCAAATATTTGGTGCTGCTGCTGCTATGGACTCTCCTTGTTCTGATCTTACATCAGAGCCACAATAGCAAAGCTGAGCATCATGAGAAGTTCCATCCCTGACTCACGTAACAAATACTAGGAAGGGAGGGAGTTGGACAAGGGTCTCTGCGGATGGAGTAGGTACGTGATAAGACTGTTCTGGACACAAATAATGCACATTTTTCATGATTTACAAATAGTCCTTTGTGATTCATCTCTCAGTGTTTAAGTGGAAGGAAAGGGATGAGTGCATCACTACATGTTGTATCTCAGCTTGCAGTGGGGGCAAGTATCAAACTGATTCCTCCTTTTACAGGCAGTCAGAGGGTTCATGGGTAACAAAGCCATCTTATCTAAACAAAAAGGCAATTATGTATTGCATATTTATCATTTTATCCAGTGGTGATGATGACTCAAGCTTCCTTTCTTGCAGCTGATGGCATCATTAGAAGGTTTCTGATCTGAATTAGAACAGGAACCCTTGAAGGAATAATAGCCTCATGATTCATAGCCTCCTGTTATTTATTTGCTCTATAAATTACTTAATCCCATTGTAGAGAGATCAGGGTCAGGCTGGGTGTAGTGCAGGGGCTGCCAACAAGCGCTAAGGCCTGGGATGGTGGACTGGTAGGGGCTCAGGCACAAACCCATGTGCGACTGCCTCTCTGAGGCAAATTTTAAGTAGGGTGGCACCTTTGTTTAGTGCTGGGGGACTTACTACCCTCGTCTCTTACTGGTGTACATTTTCCACCAGCTCTGAAGAATGGTGAGATGAGTTGGCCTCACTCCAGTTGAATTTAATCACTCATAGCTCCTCTAATATTTCCTAGGCTCAGTGGGTTGTAGAAAACTGTCATTAAACATGCAAAAGCAACATTGACGTTTACTCTGCAAGGAGGAAGAGAACATATGGAGTGAGCCCACGCTTCGTGCACTGCAGCACTTCAGAGACTGGATTAGCATCTCTTTTTTCAGTTGCTAGTCTGGCCTGGAAGGTTTGTTAATTGACTACTGTTGTTAGCATGGCAAAAACATCAGTGTGTTACCCTGAATGCTGCTGCAGTCATGATCCTAATGTAATTTTATACCTTCTGATGCTTGATTTCTAGTAATTTTCAGTAGATTATCACCAATATTTGGCTGCTGACATCACAAATGAGGTCACACCTGTTACCAAGATGATTCCTTTTTGGTATCTTTCAGTTTTTCACTGCAGCTTCCCCTTACTCCCCACCAACACTCAGTGATTGTGAGACAGTGTTTGTTTTTGTGTCCTTACTCCATGTCATAACTGGGGTTAAGTGATAAATACCACCTACAGGACTCCAGAAATAATAGATTCTTTTTTCTGACTGAAAATTTTAAATACAATTCACAGCTTTCACATGGCAATAAATGCTTCTAGGAACACCATACTGAACAAAATGGGAGTACATTTCTTTAACCCCAGTTCTGTGTTTGCAGCTTGATATTTCCTATTCAAAGTAAGAATGCAAGCAGTAAATAATGATTGTCTGCTAGAGGGAATTACTGCAATGAGTACTTCGGAATTGGAGCTTAAGGCTCATTTTGGACTATAAATGGGAAAAGACATAGGGGGGTTAAGCCAGTTGTAATTGGCTCATGGATTTTTCAGTTTCTTAACTCTCTTTTTCTCTATGAGTATAAACATACATCCATGTATATTTAATATACTGAATTATTGTTCCTTCGTGGCTACCCCAAAACCTTCCAACACTGGATTGGAAAAAAAAATATGTAAATTCAGGCATTTTAATGTTAGGAAGGCTGCAGGAGAATCCTGGGCTTGCACCTAAAATCTTCAGATGCAACATCTCGCATAGCTCTTCTTGGGGCAATGGAAATGATGAAGGTATAGTGACAGTGCTTTTGGAGTGAGCTTTGGAACTGTATTTGATGCTAGAATTAAGTTATAGTTGAGTGCGCTAGACTTCACCTGCATCTGCAAGCTGCAGTCTCCATCTGTACAGTTCCTCTTTTAAGAATTCAGAATTTCCAGAGTGCAAGAAATTAGGGTTATTTCTCTGACAGATGACCTAGAAACTCAGGGTCAAGTTCTCCTGCTCCTTTGCAGAATTGTATATTGCATCCATTACTGCAGCCTCCAATGACTTCTTCATGGGAAAAAAAAAGTCACTAAATCCCACATAGAGCTCATGGGGCCTCTGGTGGTTTCCTTTTTTGGGGTCAGTACTCTATGGATGGCTATTCTCTATGGAGGCAATGAAGAAATGAGGGCATGAGGTAGGCAGAATAAAGAAAGGAAAGCCTAGTGAGATCCCTTAGAGACCCCCATGCTTGGGAGTGCACTTGCTCCCCACTTGACTACTTTCCATGGAGACTTCCCTTTGATCAGAGATGTTTTGTTGTCAGTTCTCAGAGGCATTGGCCCAGGGAGCTCAGTTGTCAACAGGGGTCACAGATTGAAATGTGGCCCTTCATGGAACAGGGATTCAATCCTTCAGCTTCTTTGAAAAATGAGACTTTGAATCGATGTCAGAGGTTATCTGCAAGCTAGGGAGAGGACTGCAGGAGAAGCCCTGTGTGCCTTCTCTGGCTTCAGCCATACTGAAGGCAACATTTCGTACCAGCTGGAATTGAGTGGCAACCTTAAACAGGTCACAATATGGTTGCTTCTAATAATCCATGCCAATGCTGATAAATGTATAGATTGTGTTAGCGATGTCCCACTCCTGGGAGGAAGAGATAAAGTTGCCTTGCAACTCCCCAAGCTTAGTGAGGATTCTGATGGGACTCTAGAGCTTCACATCATGCTTGACAAATGGACTTCACCAGTGGAGCCACCCTCAAAGCCCCGAAATACCAGCAGGAGAGTCATTTTATTACAAAGCTGTATCAATTCAGTGAAACCTTCTGTCTCCAGACTGGCACAGACTCTGCAGGTCACAAATGCTCCAACTGTGGCAGAGAATATATTACCAGAAAAGCAGTGTGTGTAGGTTGGATATGAAAAGGGGAAGAACTACCTTGGCAAATAGACAGTGGGAGTGGTGGTGAGACTGACTCCTATGCCTACGGTTAGACTGCTGGGGTGGGATGGGGAAGGCAGGGCAGACATTTCCCCAAGGCCAAACGCTGTAAGGTGTGTGATAGCACATGGGGAACTCGGCCTGGGAGCACTTCTCGGATCTGTGTGTTCCTCAGAGGGTAGCTGCCATTGCAGGAAGGACAGTCTCTTCAGGAAACAATACGTGACCTGTGGTTGGGAGCAAGCAGTGACAGGTTTTGTGCTGGAGCTCATTGCCTTGGTTTTCTTTTTGCCTCTTGGTAGCACAGACAGCTTTTGTAGGGATGCATGCAAAAAACAAAGCAGGCTGTAAGGAGCAAAATGGACAGATGTCATGGTATGGTGTAGTAAAATAAGGGCAGATGTTTGGGTCAAGGAGAGCAGGACCACCAAAAAGTTGAGCATCCAAGCTCTCTTACCAGCACTGTCTGTGGAACAAGCAGCAGAAAAATGTGGCAAAATGAGAAAGTGACATTATTTCTGTGAGGTTGGGGGTCTTTGTGCAGAAGACTTACTGAAGAAAAGTGGATGTGAGGTGAAAGAAAAGCTCAAAACTGGTCTGATGCAAAACAGGCCATAGGCTTTTATGAGGAGTGCCCTTATGGAGTCTGGCATTTCATGTTGAAATCAGGTCTTACAGAGAGGCATTCAACCTGACTACAGAGATGGAGAACCCACTGTTTCCCTGGGTATTTTGTTCTGGTGATTAATCATCTGTGCTCCTAAGAAGTTGTGTCCCATTACTACATTGGATTTGCTGGGCTTCACATTCTGGTAATTAGTTCTTGTTATGTCTCTCTCTGCTAGATTAAAGATCCCTTTTGTAGACAGTATTTTCTCCCCATGTGAGTAATTATACCCTGTAGCCACACCGCTTCTCAATCTTATTTTTGATTAACTAAACCAGATTGAACTCCTTAAGTCTTTCCCTGAAAGGCAGCAGGCTATTTTGTTCTTTCTCCACCCCCAATACTTGAATTACATTTTGCGGCTCCTCTCCTTACTGTCCAGTTTTGTGTTGCCTTTCTAACAAATAGGTGGTAAAACACGATTCAGTGTTTTTCTGTCAGCAAGGCTCATAGTGGTTCATCAACCATGCCACAACTTTTATTTTTAGTATTTTTACTGTAAAGGATATGCTATCATGTGTTTTTTTTTTTTAATTAAAAAAAACAAACCCCAAAACCTCTTTATAAACAAGGCACCAAACAACCCTTTGGCTTCTGAACTCCTGCAGATACTCAAGTATCACCCATTCTACACAGACTTGAAAGGTGAGCCTGGGTGAACCTAATGAGATTTAACACTACAAAGTGTGAGGTCTTGGGCCAGAGGAATCTGAGACATTTATACAGGCTGAGAGAAGAGCTTCTTGAGAGTAGCCCTGCTGAGAAGGACCTGGTGGAACTGGTGGACGAGAAACTGAACATGAGCCAGCAGTGTGCTCTTGCAGCCTGGAAGGCCAGTGGTGTCCTGGGTGCCATCAGAAGAGGGGTGGACAGCAGGGACAGGGAGTTGATTGTCCCTCTCTACTCTGCCCTTGTGAGGCCCCATCTGGAGCACTGCATCCAGATCTGGGGCCCCCAATTCAAGAAAGATGTGGAGCTGTTGGAGGAGGTTCAAAGGAGGCCATGAATATGATCAGGAACATCTTCTCTATGGGAACAGGCTGAGGGAGCTGGGCTTGTTCAGCCTGGAGAAGAGAAAGCTGTGAGGAGACCTCATTGCAGCTTCCAGTACTTAAAGGGAGCTTATAGACAGGAGGGGAATTGGATTTTTATAAGGGTAGATAGTGGTAGGACAAGGGGAAATGGTTTGAAGCTAGAGGAGGGAAGCTTTAGGTTATATGTCAGGAAAAAGTTCTTCACAGAAAGAGTGGTGAGGTGCTGGAACAGGCTGCCCAGAGAGGTGGTGGGTGCCCCATCCCTGGAGGTGTTCAAGGCCAGGTTAGTTGGGGCTCTGGGCAACCTTGTCTAGATCCAGGCCTGGTGGTTGGTTGTGGAGGACGTCGTTAAAGAATGGTTATGTGACCAAGGATGTGAACAGTCGGACATGTTACGCTTGATGCCAAGTACAGAAGAACAAGATGAGGCCTAAGTGGTAAACAGGGAACAAAGAAGAAAGAATTCCATGAGAGATGCGCATCATGAGAGATGCGAAGGCCCTGTTTTCAGTTCGGTTCCCAAAACATTCTCGTTCCCATGTTGTTTTTCAGAAGCTAGCTGAATTCTCTCAAAACAATCTTGTTTGGTTCTCATACTCTTAGCTCCTATCTAGAACCCCTGATCAGTAAACTTAAAACATGTTTTTCTGCTAAGTACTAACCTATCAATACTTGCAAAAACAAGTTGTTATCCAATCATGTACTGACACTCAAACTGCTGTAATGTAACTAAAAAGTATAAAATCACATGAAGTTCCTGCAAGTAGTTGAGACAATAAAAGGTAGTCACTACCTTCGGTCTCCCAGCGTCTTCTTTCTGACAGTTGGTGGCCCTGCCTGTGGCAGGGAGTTGGAACTCAATGATCCTTGCGGTCCGTTCCAACTCAGACCCTTCTGTGATTCTGTGATTCTGTGTGATTAGCTGCTCCAGGATGGACTCTGGTTTCTTCTGATCTCCTGTCGCTGTGGGGCAGAGCTGAGAGCTCCTGATGGTGTGAGGCAGAGCTGACCTGAAAGCTGCTTCTGTGCTATCAGCCAAGGTTTTGTCGCAGCACAGGACACCCAGCTCCTCCATGACTCCAGGGAGAGACAATGGCTTCCACATCCAGAACATACTTCTGCTTCAAGTGTCCTAGCTTACTACCCATGCACAGGAGATGAAGTCTTTTCCATGCATGATTCACTATTCCTTTACAGTAATACACCAATACTGCTTTAGCTCCACGAGGCCTAAACACGCTCCTGGAGGAGCTGCTTCTGGAGGCTTGTTCTGCATCTGACACATACTTTATAAGCCTTATGGACAAACCTGGGCTTCTTTTTGTTTGTGTCAATAATCTAATCTTCAGGTTATGATATGGAATTGCTCAAGTATCAGACAAAATAAGTTGTCAATATTAACCAGAGTAGTTTTAGCACATTAACTATTCCAGATTCACTTGTTATATGTTATAAAATATCATCTTACAGCTTTTGTTAATACATTACCTTCAAATATAGGAAGTGTCTGGGTACAGGTGAGCTGCTCTTGCAGACACATCACTATATTTTGGGTTATCCTGACTTTGGAGTACTGGATTTCAAGACTAATGTACTAAGCCAAAAGGCTTATGCTAAGGTATGAAAATACTGTCATCATAGTGAATGTTCAGGTAAACATAATCTGCATTAGCAATTTCCTAATTCTGATATAATTAAAGACCAACAGGCAGGAAGACAGAGAGAGAAAAATATTCTGACTAACAGGTCTTTTGTTGATGGCATGTGTTTAGGGAAACATCAGAATAAACAGATTTAAGCATGGTTAGGAGCTTAGATCGTATATTATTTCTTCTGTTTATAGCACAAAAGGAAGGGCTCTTTCTGCCAAGCTTGTCTGATTGTGATGAGATTTGGAGGGATGCCTGTAGAACAAATGGAGGTTTTTCTCTTCAGTGATCCCAGTCTGGGTGCCTCAACTGGGCATCAGTGAAATGTGACACAAAGCTCCCTTGATTACAGAGCAGGCTTCTGAAGGAGGGCAAGATGAGCAGCTTTGAGGTAGGGCAGGGGAGACACTTATGCACTAAAGAAAAAAATAGTCATCCTCTGCTGTAAACCACCTACTCTGTATGTGCCACAAAGCCCATCAGGAGCTGGGGTTGTTTGTGTAAATGTGACTCAGGGCACATTTCCATGGAGAGGCACAAGTAGATGAGACCCTGCTGTAAGGTGTGGGGTGTGAGCTGTTTCTGGGCTGAGTCGGGTGAGGAGAGCTCAAGCTGGAGGTAGTACCTTGTCCTAAGGGGCGCTTGCAGAATGGCTGGGCAAGCAGAATTATTTCCCTCCCGTACAGATGGTGAGCTGACACACAGATGGCAGTGAATGAAAAAATCCCCAAACAATGGACAGAAAAAAGTGTGTGGTCAAGCAAGGCCTTGAACATCTATCTTTCAAGTCCCACACAGGGGCTGATGGACGGGTGGGAGTGGGATGGTGGGAGGGAGGAGGGAGGACTGTTGGCAGGTCAGTGTCATGAAGTGACCCCAGGAGAGAAAACAAAATCATCAGTTGTAAGGGACAGAAGACACACAGACCAAAGCTACGCTGTGCTTAATCAGCTTAGAAGCTTCCTTTGCTGCGAGCCAACACCAGAGTACGTGAGACGTATGGTCCTACCCGCCAGCCTCATGAATTTTACAACCACAATCAAACCCCCTATGTCATCAGACACAGTTGTCTAGGATAATCAGATAAGAGAGGGGGCAGGGAAAGAAATAGAAAGAAAAGAAAAAAAGGTAAAGAAGGGAAATAAGAAAGCTCTTTGATCAAAGCCTTCCATGGATTGGATTTATTATTATTATTCTAATACTTTTTACCACAGCAGTAGGCCTTTCTCAGGCAGGAGATGCCAGCTGGGACAAAACAGGTGCAAAGCTGGTTCACTTTACAATGTGGATTCTTGCCTAATAGGGGCTGAACTCCAGCCATCAAATGCATTTCAATTAGAGTCTCAGGTTTGTCTCTGAAATATCAGACAACTCCATGATTCAGCCAGCTATACCCCTCTTCCAGGTAAAGCCTTTTCTTCTGGCTGTGGGTCTAAGCAGTCTGTGCCAGGACCCCTCCCTTGCAGTGGCTAATTTGTTGCTCCTGTAAGAAGCAGATTTGGGAAGTACAAACACCACAAGGTTTCTGCAGAATGGCTTTGGAAGAGGAGCACATCTGCCTCAACCTCCCCAACCTCCTTGTAACATGGGGAATGTTTCCATGCTTTACTCTAGTAAGATGAAAAGCAAGGTTGTTTGCAGGGCCCTCTCCGAAGACCATGGCTGAGCATCACTAGCTTTCCTGAGGTCATCAGTAAAGTGGATTCCTGGAAACTGAGTTAGATTTGTCTGGCAAAATCTATCTAATAATGGGGTGAAGACTGTTTCTGCTGGAGCATGGTAGCAGAAAGGAGGTCATTGCCTCAGCAATATTCCCACAGACAGAAGAGTGGTGACATAGTTATACCAAGATCAGGCATGGGCAGCAAAATTCAGAATTTAGGGAAACAGCAGCTGGGTTTCATGAAGTCTAAGAAAGAAGAAGCATTTTTTTTTTCCATCAGGATTCAAGTGACCCCACAGAGCAAATGGGGAGACTCTCAGGCAACAAACTAGTGGGTAGCAGCACTGATATCAGCTGTCTGTACCTTCCTATCTACATTACCCTTCCTAGCCAAGTGATACCTTGCCATAAAATGAAGGTAGGAGAAAGGGAAGAGCAGAAGCAACCAGAGCTGTGAACTGCACCTGACCCAGACCTTCCAGACTAAGATATCACTGTTCCTTCTGCATAGAAAAGGGTATTCTCATTTTGCAAATGATAATTTTAAATAGCTTTCCTTAAGTCACGGAGCAAACTCTGACCACAGCTGAAATGAGTAAGCAGTATCTTCCATGTGCCTTTAATTTCACTGCAACCATTATTATTGAATGATATTAGTAAGGGAAAACCTAGATGCCCTGACTGTTACAGGAGATATTATATTACATTGCCTGGTATGTTTATGACAAGAGCTGCAATAATTTTAGGGCTAAGTGGATAAGATGCAAAAGAGTAAGAAGTATATATTCTTATTAGGAGGTAACTAGTGAATGTCCTGCCTAAAACCAGTTTTTGCATGACTGAAATTCTGCCATGAGAAATTTCAAGTTTGACAACAAATACCAATTTTCCACTGAGAAAATGCAAATGACAGCTCAGGAGCTGCTTGCTTGGCAGGTGTTTGTCAACTTTGGTTTCTGTCTTCTGGGAGACAGTGGAATCAACAAGAGCCATTTAGACAGGCAGAAAGTCAGGAGGCCAAAAAAATAAGATAATAGATTTGGGTTTAACTTTTCTAAAGACTATGTGTGTGGGATTTCTACCTAGAATTTCACTTCCACAGAAAATACTTGTATTGTAGTTCCTCCCTTGCAAAAACTTGGGGAGCACAGCAGCACTGAGCTTTGTATGTGGTGCAACACATGAAAAACTGAGGCACAGAATAGACTGCAAGCCAGAACCCCCCAGGTGACACTGGCTGCTGAGCATGACCCATATTTTCAGAACTTTTTGAGCGTTTACCTGAACACCAAAATAAACAGCCACATCTTAAAAGGCAAAATCATTTTAAAAAAATAGAATAAGTTAGATCAGAAAGAAAATTTCTGGGTCACCTTGTCTAACTCCAAGTGGGGCCAAGTACCAAATTAGATGAGGTCTCTCAGGACCTTTTCTACCTGACCTTTAAAATTCTCCAAGACTGCATAGCCCGTCTGGGCCACTCTTGCATTACTTTCACCACACTTATGGTGTGTGCTTGTTTTGTCTGAGACAGTTAATTTTCTTTTAAGTAGCTGGTACAGTGGTACAGTTTTTTATTTAGAATGAGAGTAATATTGACAACACACTGATGTTTTAGTTGTTGCTAGGTTGTTGTAGTGTCTACACTAGATGAAGGACTTTTCAGCTCCTGCCAGGTGCTCAAGAAGCTGGGAGAGCACAGCCAGGACAGCCAGAGGGAGATTCCCTGCCTTACAGTGTCATGCTCTTGATATGACTGGGGAAGCTAGCTGGGAAGTGGAATAGGTGTTTGGAAACAGGCTGGGCATCACCGGTTATTTTTCCCACATGTGGTGAGCAATTCTATTTGTGCATAAGTTATCTTTTGGTATTATTATTATTAATAGTAGTTTGTTATGATATTAAACTGTCTTATCTCGACCCATGGTGGCTTTTTTTCCATTTTTCTCCCCATCTCCTTGGGGTGGGGTGGGGTGAGTGAGTGGTGCTTAGTTACTGGGTAGGGTTAAACCACAGCAGTCCTATTCCAGTGATGGGCATGAAGGGTTGACATAACAACAGATGCGACCAGAGCATCTTAAAAGAAATTTGTTATAAACATTTACTATATTAGCTTAATCACTGCTGGTCACATCGTTGTTTTATTTGTTCACAGAGCTGTTCTCAGAGTTGTGTCATGTAACTGCCATATATGCTGGTTATCAGTGTCTGTGTGTGGTGTGTCAGCTCTGGGAGTTGGATTAAGGTTATGGCTCTGCTGTTTGGTGTGCTACTGGTTATGGTATGATAAAATCATTGATAACCAGATCCATTGGGTATCTGTCTTCATCAATACTGGGCAGTGGGCAGAGTGGAGCAACAGTGGTGATTTTATCTTCGTACTTCAGGAGCCATCTGTTGGAAATTATTAATAATTACACTTTTTACTACTTCTCAGATAGCCAATATCTGAAGGAGACGTGTTCTTTCCCCTTCCCCTTCCCCTCCAGGCTAATTACAATAGCTCTTGAGAATTTTGAATATCCTTGCGATGTTCAGACCAGGATGCTTCTATTTCTAGGACTCCTGAATGAAGTTCAGGTCTTGTTTAGGGTTCAACAAACATTTAAGAATATGTTTAGGATTAAATAGATACTTAAGACTATCACCCAGAGATCAACCCACACAACTGGCATTGAGGCTACTCCAACCCCTGTGACAGGCACTGCAGCTACTCAAACCCTGGTGGTAAACACTGCAGCTGAATGAGAGAACCAACTCATACCAGTATGAGTGGCCTCTATACACAAGAAGAAATAGGCATGAAAGTCAACTTGTTTAGTAGAGGATGATGAAACATGACAGTGATAGCTAGCACAGGGGAAGTGTCCTAAAGACAGAGTGTTCAGGACCATATATATATATATATATATGCAAAACACACTATGCTCTCGCACTCGATCTTCCTCACTTCCCTCTCCTCTCTCCCCAAAGACAAATCTAACCTAATGTTTGTACAGGAGTGTTGCCAGCACAGAGCCCCGAAAGGACAAGCCAAACCAGCACATCCCTGGAGTACCCTGAGTACTCTCACATGACTTTTTGCTAGGCTGGATGAGAGAGCAATCCATTACTTAATCTTACTGCCACTCCAGGATTGTTCCCTGCAGTATATTTTACAGTGCTTTGTCCAGGCTGGTTTTAAAACATCCAAGTGATGAGACTTGCACCAGTTTACTTGGGGGAGCTGTTTTGCAGGCTAACAGACATCACCATTAGCACTATTTCTTGTCACATGCATCAGCAGCTCTCCTATAAATAATTGCTAACACTACAGCCATTCTACAGGCCCAGGGAAGGTGAGGGAATACAAACAAGGAATCAATATTCAGGTGAATCAAGGAATAAAATGATAATGGAAATATGTGTCTCCTCCAGGAACATATGGCATTTAGTTGGGTTATGGACACTTGAATAAGTGACAGCAAGGTAACTGGTTATGTCTGCACTCATCCCTGCATAAATGTGAGGTAGTCTGGGAGAGCTCAGGCACGGAGGGAAACCAGGCTGTTGAGCTCATCTGGGTCAGGATCTAGCAGAGTTGGCTACAGAGACATCCATTCCCCTGTAAGACCATCCCAAAGTGAATCATCTCACATGTATCATGGGGTGAAGGTACAATTGAGAGAATTACCGCGGAGCATCTTTAGTTTCATTGCATCTAAGGAAAAGGACGTATGACCACATGAGTGATATTTTATTTAATGTATCTTAGATTGTTTTATTGAAAAGCTGTTCCCTGCTCTTCAAGTTCTTCTCCTTCTGCAGAGGTCAGCACCTGACATGATGGGTGAAACCTTACAATCCTGGATGCAGCCAGGTCTGAAGTATTCTGCATAAATTAAAAACACTCCCCCTGGACCTTGCTGACAAGTCAGCATCTTTTGTAAGCGGTAGTGTACTCTGCATGGCTACTAAATCAGGACTGATTATGGCTGCAACACCAGCAGATGTTTTTCAAAATTCCTTGCTATAATGTTTCACTCAAGGTCCCCCTTTGGCAAGTAATTCAATAGTTTTACTGTAACATTCTGGGCAATGCCACTTGCATTTTCTTTGTTCCTTATTGTAAGTCCATCTATTTCTTTAATAAAGAAAACCTGCTGAATACATCCTGCAGAGAGCATTTCTCTTGCCATACAGCCTCCCCCTGAAACAATTAGCAGGCTGGTGCACACAGAACCAGTGATTTCAGTGAATGACACCACAACAGCTTTAAAGACAAGATGATGCCTCTCTCACAAAAACAGCAGCAGACTATTTAGGGAGAACTCAGCAAATACAGAGCAGCTCGTGGCCTCTGGCTTTAGGGAGAAGACATCTGACTTCAGGAGTCTGTTCCCTCTTTTGATCAACGTGGAATAGTTCCTTGGCTGTATTCTTGCAATGAGACCAGTATAGTTTAAGCAGTCCCAGAACAATGCTTCCCCAGGGATCTTCTTCCACATCTTACTAGAAAGGAAGAAGTTTTCCTTAACATTAAAACTTCAGAAGTTTTTCTTCTCTAAAGTTCATCCTATTATGCAATGCCCTGTTGTACTAAGCCTGCACAAAGTATCTTCCTCTTGGGATTTTCCCTGAATTTATTTGGAGGTGATTATCATAACTTCTCTTAGTTGTTGCTTTGCCAAGATGTACATAGCTTGCTCTTTTAATCTTTCCATATCAATCAAGCGTTCCTGCTACCTAATAATATTTGTGCATCCTCTCTGAACTCCTTCCAGCTTTTCAGTATCTTTCCAGTGACATGGTGCTCAGAAGAGCTCAGGAGAATGTCAGCTGCATTTGCAGCTGTGTATAGAAGGTACTTCGTTCATCTGCTCTGCTGCAGAGTGTCATAAACTAGATTGCCCACCTGTCCTACTGCCTTCCTTTGCATCACTTCCAAGGGAAAGCAAGATTCAGTGACAGAGAGCTGTCAAATTGATGGAAAGTTTCTCTGAATATGTTATACCATGACTCCCCCTAAAAACTGGTACTATACACCTCAATGTCTATTTCTGGGGCAGTACTGAAAATTTAATTCTGAATATGGATTAGTTGTTGCTTGCCTGCTTTGTTCAAACTTTCTGTAACAGCACTATCAGAGCCCCAAGCAGTCAAATATGTGAAGTTTCTGTTCAGAAAACAAAAATTGTTTTGACTTCTTAAAAAGCTGTACTCCCCATTATGAAATCTTTTCTGATGTACTTATTTCCTACTTAATCTAATACCAAATGAAATTGTGATTCATACTTAGGTCAAAACATGAAATTACCAAGCCACATTCCTGAAAACCTGAGCATGTCTCCAGTTTAGCATCAAAATTGTTTGGTACTATAAGATCTATAAAAGATAACATACAAAATGCATTATTATGCTTCTACCACTACTTAGAAAGCACTTCTCTGTTGGGGCTGAGTGGAAAACAGATGCTTTGACTTTTGCAATCTATCAAGTAATCAGTCTAAGAAGTCTAAATCACCTGTCACTAATTGGGGATCATATCAGAAAAAGAGAATTGCAAGCAGATGTCATTGGTAAAAGACAAAGTGAAAAATGAGTGAATGACAAAGGAAAAATAGGAAAAGCTCCTTCAGGCCTGCTATAGTTTGAACACGCATAGAGGAGGAGATAGAGGAAAACAGATGAAACCTGAGGTAAAATTGTAATCTAGATGTTTCAGAAGCAGCACAAGCAATGTTTAAGTTGAGTTCAGAGTCTTACATCTTCACAGTGCTGAAGCCACCAGGAACAGACAGTTGGCACAACATTGGTAATATAATACTTCGTCTAATGACTGCACAGTGCTGTAGTTACAGTCAATAAACCAATTCTGCTGGGTCAGTTTGGTTTTTTTCAGGTTTTCTTTCAAACTGCTAGAAGTTACCATTCATCACCTGAGATTTTTAATTAAGACTGGATGCATTTCCAACAGATACGTTCTCCCACAACTTAGAATACCTGACTTCTTGGAGGAATCAATTTTTTTGGTCTGTATTGCAAATGGAATGAAACTAAATGGTCAATATAGCCTCTTCTGACCTAAACTAGTTATACTTTTTCAATATTTTCCCCAAAATATTCTAAGTAGTTGCATTAGTAGTAGCGTTACTTCTTTTAAAAAAAATAAAAGTAAAAATACTCTCCCCTTCCACCTCATTTTTCTCTGAAGGTTTTTTGTTTTCCTTTTTATTCACCCCTACTAGGATTTGAAACTCCCCCCCAATTCAGCATTTAATGTGAATTTCATTAATGTGCTGTTTATTTTTCTTCCAGACCAATTAATGAGGGTGATAAATGAGATAGGACATAACACCAATCCCTGTGGCACCCCAGTAGCTACCTCCCCCAAATTAAAACACTGCCATTTATCATTACCATTTGCTAATGTTCTTTCCGCCAATTTGTAGACCCTGTGGCAGTACTCCTACTGAAGCCAATCTGAATTAATTATTCAAGTACATTCATGGGAGATGCAATATCAAATACTTTACGGAAAACCAAAATGCAGAATACCAATTGAATTTCCACTAGGCACTATTATTCTTTTAAAATCTTTTATATCTTTATGTGAAGATTTATTATTTTATTATTTGTACTTTATTGGTGCCCAAAGGATCCAACTGGGCTGAGGATCCATTGTCATGTTTATTACTAAAATTTTATCTCCAGCTGTTTAGTGATTCTCTTTCCTCCTCCTGTCTCATATTTGTTTCATTTTCACCCCAAGGACAAAAATTAAATTAATGGAACTCTAATTGCCAGGATCACTGACAATCCTTTTTTTTTTTTTTTTTAGGAAATCAGGTACATTTTCTATATTTTGCATATTTGCTGCTTCCACTTTGTCTCTTTCAAAAAAGACTTTATTATGAGTCATGTTTGCATGAAAACTGGCTCCTCTCTCTCTTTCTCTAGCATGCATCTGCTCCCGCTGTGCATTCACCACTGGAGTCTGTATCACTGATAATCCTGTGCCTGAGAAGTCTTGGTAAGTTGTGTGGAGATGACTGATGTCACACTTGGAGGATTAAGTAGGGAATAAGCAGCAGGAGCACATCATCAGAGGGCTCATCAGAAACTGAGACCCCATCTTGTTTGTGCTGGAAAATGCCAAAGACAGATTTTTAAAAAAATGTTATGGTGCTTCCTGATACAAGAAAGAAAGCCTCTACTGAAAATGTGCTGGTTCAAAAGGAGAGGGAGAAGAAGGGATATTTAAAGAAGCCCAGTTACAGCCTGATACCAAGGACAAATGAGCTGTATAAACAGATAGCATGTGCCAGCTCTGGACTTTGGAAGAATCAGAAGTGGGCACTTTGCCTGTAAATTTACAATTTCCTGACTTTTTTTTTCTTCTTTTAAATAAAGCACTAGCTTCTTCACGGTCTTCCCTGCAGTGCCTTTCCTAGTACAAGAAGGTAGCAGTGTCTCACAGAGACCCCATATTCCCTCTCACCCAGGAGAGAGGACACTGATCTGGAGAATATTTCACTGAAATATTGCAGAATCTTCTCTTTGCTCAAAGGTTGGAGGAAATATTTTCCCTTACCCCTAATCCCACAAGATCTACATGACTAAACTAATTTTCCCTTTCTTCTCATGCAGTCTTCCCAGCTCTGCTGAGTGGTGCATCTCACTGCTCCTTTGTGAGGAAGCCATTTCATGGTCTTGGACAGTCACAGATCAGCTGTGCTCTGATTTGTAAGATCCTTTGTCTGGAAACAAAAGTTTCCAGGCCCACTGTGTTCCTACAGATGCTGTGGCGTTGGTTCCTTAAACAAGGTGCTGTGGTGGTATGCTCCTTCACAGTGCTTGAGGAAACTTGGCTACTCAGCAGCATCTTTCCTGAGTTAGAGCTCTGAGATAGTGCTGGTGTAGGAACTAGATTTCAACTCTAGCACATCCTGACTCCTGTTAGTGCCTGTTGTTACTCCTTTAATATAAAGGGAAATATTAATACCCCTTTTTCAAATAACCGGCAGCTCCCTTTGTTTTCCCCTATGCCGACAATCATGTGCAGGATAATGGCCAAAGGAGGTTACGCCATATTTTAAGCTCTATACCAAGAAATAGACTTGGGCTTCTGCATCTAAAACTGAGTTTCATACCACCCCATCTCAGCAAAGTTGTGGATGTCTCATGTTGTGGATGTCCCATCCCTGGAAGTGTTCAAGGCCAGGTTGGATGGAACTGAGCAAACCAATCTAGTGAAAGATATCCTTGCCCATGGCAATGGGTTGGAACTAGATGATCTTTTAAGGTCCCTTACAACCCAAACCAGCCTGCGATGCTGTGATTCAGTTTGTTTGCTGCAGAGGGAACCAAAATAGAGGCATCTGAGTGTGAGCTACAGTTGAGAAAAGCTCTTAACATTTTCCCACCTACAGTATGCAGTTAGGGTAAACCCATTTCTTTTGATGCTGTAAACAGGCTGTTTACCCAGAGGAGTTCAAAGCTAGTTTTTGCCTGCTTCTCCCTAACCCTGGTATTATTCAAGGGTCAATAATTCAATCCACAACAATGCAGTGACAATCAGGTGGAATTGTTTTAATGGTGTTTACTTGTTCTTAATGATGTGCTGTATCCATGCCTTCCTGTTACAGACAGCAGCAGATGATAAAGAAGGGAAAAACCACACAACAATACAGACAGTAAAATCAAAGAGGAGACACTCCTGTTGAGATGAAAGAGAGACTCCTGCTTGTTTCTGAAAACTCACAAATGTAGGATTTTTACTGCCACAGTTGAGGTCTTTCTGACAACAAGGACCCGACTGTAAAACCAAAGAAAAATTTCCAAAGTCAGAGCAGTTCAGAACCCTTTTCAATACCACCTAAAGAAAGTTTTTGGCCAAGACAGGATAATTATCTGCTTCCTGCATATTTTTTTTCATTCTTTCCAGATTTTATATTCCCAAATGTGGCATTTTTCCCCTTTCAGTCAGAGAAAATAACTGAAAAGGGACTGAAATTAAGATCATTGCCTCAGTAGAGGAGGAAAAGGGTGGAAAATTGGTCTCTACCGTGATTTACTCAAGTCTTGATGTTGTGCCAGTTTGAGCAACTCAGCAGGGCACATGAAGCCAGCTTCAGGGTGAAGGTCCAGGGTATCCTCACAGCCCCACCATTCACCTTCCTCCGAGAGCATCAGGAGAGACAGTATTGTACCAGTTTTAAATCTCTGCCTTCCTATTTTGGTCAGCTCTCAAAAGACAACTGAAAAGAAATTTAGTGCAGGATGGGTCATGCTTCCACCTTTCCATTTCTTTAAATGTGCAGCATTAATTGTGTCTGTGTGGTGTAACAACAACATCTGCAGTCCACGAGGGTGCCTGCCATCTCACAGGCTTGTGGCCAACAAGGAGACCACAATAACTGACTCTCACAGTTGCTTGTCCATTTTCATTCTCTGTTAATTATTTGTCTGTGATTGCTACTATGGTGTATGTGCCTGTTTGGGTCTCAAAACCCAATCATGAAGAGGAAACAAGTGTGGTTTGGAAGAGTGTTGTGAGGAGGTTGGGATTCCAAGAAACTGAAGATGAGAGACTGCAGTGGGCAGTTTTGTGTGGTTATTGCTTATGAAACTTACAGCTATCTAGGCTTGTGGTTCCAGCAAAGATTGTTTGCTGGTTTTCCTTCAGGCTGAGAAGCAGAAGGTCTCACATTTTTTATGCTAGGCTTCTGGCAAATACTAGGAAGGAGCTGGTGGCTAGCACCCTTGTAAGTGCCAGTGATATAGAGGGAGAGGTTTTGGAGACAAAATAGCAGGATCTCCTTTGAACCTTTTCCCAACATAGTGCAGGTAATGTACGAGAGGCCAGGAAGGTGTGTTTGGAAATCACCAAATTACAAACAGATGCACAATAGCATGGATAGAAGAAAGCTAAAATAATTTCATGCATACTTCTACCATTATACTAGAAGTCTCGAGAGATAGGTATACATAGATTTAAGTTAATATAAAGACATAAAAGTCATATTGAAAATTTGCTGGAAGGAGAAGTAGATGGACAATGTAATACCAATTTGAAAAATATAACTGGAAAGAAAAAAAAACCCGGATCCGTAGATGAAGGGATGGTGCTATAGCCTAAGAGAAGCTTTGAGTCAAATCAGATTAAGAATCAAGCAAACCTTGCAAATAAGTAATAGAAATCCTATAAATCAAACTTCAGTCCCATGCAGGAGTAATACAGCAATAAGGCTGCGTTACGGACTGCCTGATGAAGATGGAGGCAGGTTTCCCTGACACATTGAAGGAGATCAAGGAAGGCAGGAATGAATAATAACAGAAAACTACAAATGCCCTCATATACCTGTTAAAATTTACTGTGGGGTGTGATGTGTAGGCTGAACTTTCAGACACTGACAGTTTCTGGTTTATGGAAGTACTAGACAGGGAAATGAGAAGAAGTCCTGATCAATCTACAGAACTCGGTGACTGTCACAAAGCTGTAGGGAACAGCGGCAGTACTGTAGTTAAGTCCAATATCCATCCCTATTCCTCCTGAAAGAGCCAAGAGGCACAGTACTGTAGTGATGAATTTTAAAAAAGCCAAACTACACAAAAATGAAGGAGTCTTGTTAAAAAGTAGCTAAAATGAATAGTTAAAGGATAATTTTTTTTCTTGTAACAGCACTGAGGCTGTTCAAAGAATCTGTGCTGGATGATCAGAGCAAATGCCTACCACCTATCCGTAAATGAGACAGACCAAAAGATAACACATCTAGCTTAACAGAAGTGTAAGGAAGCTTTCTTAGGGAATGAAAGTGTTCTTCAAAAAAACATAAATCTGCCTTCAACCAACACAAAACAAAACAAAAGAAACTCCAAAGGAACATTAGGCTGAGAATGCTGAAATTCAGTAAGGGACTCTCAAAAATAAAATGTTATTCAACTTGCAAAAAAGCAGACACTAATTATAGATTGTGTTGCTACATCTTAGGGGCTAGGAGACCTCTAGAGCATCTATAAGGTCAAGGAAAGATCAAGGACTGGGAAGCTTCAAAGAAAACACAGCTGTAACCAAAAAACTTAAAACTTTGTCACTGCATTAAACATGAAGAACTTGGGGAAGCTTCCACAACAGACTTTTTCTTTTAGGGATTCATCTTTCCATATTGATATGTGGAGATTGTTGATATGTGGTGGCTATAGTCCATGTACACTTTTGGAAGGCAACCTACAAGGTCCTCAGACAGAAACTTAAGCTGTCATGGGATAAGAGCAAGTGTCCTCATGTGGACATGTAACTAGGACATAGGGAAGAGAGGGGAAGAGGTAATTTTTTGTAGATAAATTGGTTGTCAGTGGAGCTTTTCACAGATCTGTGTTCAGACCAATGCTGTTCATGAGTGATAAATAATATAGAAAAAGAGAATTAATTGTGAGAATGTTTGTTAATGCTAAATTATTCTAAATAGCAAAAGACATGACTGTAAAGCACTGTAAAAGCCTTTTGCTACAGCAAGCAATTGGGCATAAAGTAACAGCATTTGGAGCAATTCAGAATGTGAAAACCCCCTAATTTTACATATATAATGATGGGTTCTGAGCTGTTTATTATCATCAGAAACGAGATCTTCAGGTAATAATAGATAGCAGTACAAAAATGTCAGTTCAAGGTACAGCAGTAGCCAAAAGCAACCAAGATGTTAGAAATTTTGAGGATGGGTTAGCAATCACAACAGGAAATACCTTAATGCCACTAGAAAATCCATTGTGCACCTGTGCTTAATAGATGGGTGCAGAATGATCGCTTGGTCTCAGAGAAGGTAACAGAATCAGAGAAGGTGCTACAAAAGTCAGCAAAATAATCAAGGACATGGGAGGGCTTTCCCTATGAGCTATGCAAAATATACTAGAACTTTCAACCTAGATGTGGTGGTTTTGTGGGGTGGCTTCTTTAAGAAGCAGCTAGAAGTTTCTTTGAGGTCCAGGAAAGTAAATAGCAGCAGTTTTTTCAAGGTCAAGCTTTGCTACCAGCAAGGCTGGGCCAATCAGTGCTAGTCGCAGCACCTTTGTGAATCACATTTTGGAGAGAGAGCCCACCTGCAGCCCATGGAGAGGTACCTGGGCCAGGCAGGAGCCCACCATGGAGCAGATGGGGGAATAGGGGAGGAATGTGACCTACATTGAAGCAAGCCCCTGACAGAACCTGCAGCCCGCAGAGAGAGATAAGAGGCAGAGAGAGAGACAGAGGTCCTTGCTGGAGCAGGTTTGCTGGGGGGAGGCTTGTGTCTCTGTGGGGGACCAGGCTGGGGCCAGCAGTCTGGGACTGAAAGACTGAGAGACATGTTATGATTTTATGACTGTACCCGTGCTGGGGTGGTTGGTGAAGAGATGAAACCCTGTGGAAAAGGACTCACATTGGAGAAGGTCGTGGACAACTGTCTTCCATGGGTGGGACCCCACGCTGACACAGGGAAAGAGTGTGAGAAATGCCCCCCCCCAAGAAGGAGAACAACTCATGAGGAAATGACCGAAGACTGAAGCCTCCATTCCCTATTTCCCACCTCTCTTTCCCCCCGCTGCCATCCTGGGGAAGAGAAACATCATGAATGAAGTCTGCAAAGAAGGGAGGGGTGGGTGTGGGTGGTGTTTTAAGAGCTGTTTTGTACTTCTCGTTATCTGACTCTGGTTTCTCTGTGTATGTAGCAGAGTGTAATAAATTAGAGAGTTTTCTTGCTTTTCTTCTGTCTTGATTCTGTTTTGCCTGTGACGCTAATTGCAGAATGATCTCTCCCTGCCCTTATCTCACTCCTAAGTCTCTCAATAGATATTTTCACCCCTGTCCACCTAATTGGGGAATGATAGAGCCACTTGGTGGGTGTCTGGCCTCCAGCCAGGGTCAAACCATCACTCTAGTGAAGAGACAGTGGTGGAAAAACATAATGTAGATTTGTTAAAGACAGGAAGAATGGCAGTCCTGGACATTTACTGACAATATGATTATGTGCCATAGAACAAGTACAACACCTTATGATGCAATCTTTACAACCTTGGCACGTATCATGAAGTCCAGTAGTACAAATGTTATAGCCACTAATGTTAGAATTAACATTACTTATTTCAGAAGTGCTTGAGACAAAAACATTGTACATGCCTAGGTGCCACAGGTTTGTATCATGAAATCAGACAATTTAAATGATTTAGTAAGTTCCCATATGTGTCCCCATATGCAGCAACTTGGACTGCCTGCCTGGGGAATAGATTGTGAGAAATTACATGGCAAAACAACATCCAAGCAGCACCGTAGGAGGAGTTGATATGTTGCACTGGCTCAGTTCATAGGCTGAATCCCTGAAAGACCAGTGAAGCCGACCTGAAATCATTTCAGGTTGCCAATTAAAGGTTAAGGCCCACATTACACTAGTTGGTTTAATATTACTTTCCATTACGGAGTTTCTCAATGCAGTACAAAATGCGGTGAGGTAGCAGATGCCTATATGGTTCATTGCATGGTTTTACAAGTGCACAGCTTGAAATGGGCTCTTCCAGTACTAAATATTCAGTGACCCAGTCTAGTGAACAAATCCATTGGCTGCAATTGTTTGTAGGGGGACTGAGAGTCCAATTAAAGTTTCTACACAGAAATGTTCCCCCTGCACATGTACACATACAATTGCAGACACACATGGGCACTCAAACAGAGGAAATCTGGGTGTTTTCCTGATTCCTAGTATGAATTTTCTATATGCCTCTGTGGTGGGTTGACACTGGCTGGACACCACATGCCCCCCAAAGCTGCTCTATCTCTCCCCTCCTCAACTGCAGAAAAGGCTTATGGATTGAGATAAGGGCAGGGAGACAGCACTCACCAGTTACAGTCATGGAAAATACAGATTTGGTGAAATTAATTTAATTTTTGTGCCAATCAAATCAGAATGGGGTAATGAGACATAAAAACTAAATCTTAAAACACCTCACCTGCACCCATCCCTTCCTCCTGGGCTCAACTCAAAACTCTTGTTTTTCTCTATTTCTTCCTCCTCCCCAGCAGCACAGGAGAACAGGGAATGGGCACTGCAGTCAATTCACATTGTTTCTGCTGCTCCTTCCACCTCAGAGGGAGGACTCCTCACACCCTTATACTGCTCCTATGTGGGGTCTCTCCCATGGGAGACAGTCCTCCATCAATTTCTCCAACATGAGTCCTTCCCATGGGCTGCAGTTCTTCACCAACTGCCCCAGCGTGGGTCTCTTCCATGGAGTGCAGAACTTCAGAACCAGACTGCTTCAGCTCAGTCCCCCATGGGGTCACAAGACTTGCCAGCAGACCTGCTCCAGCACAGGCTCCTTTCTCCATGGACTGCAGGTCCTGCCAGGAGCCTGCTCCAGAGAGGTCTTCCTGCTGGGTCACAGCCTCCTTTGGGCATCCACCTGCTCCAGCATGGGGTCCTCCACGGGCTGCAGGTGGATATCTGCTCCACCATCAATCTCCATGGTCTTCTCCATGGCTGCAGGGGAATCTCTGCTTCCATGCCTGAAACTCTTCCTCCCTCTCCTTCTTCACTGACCTTGATGTCTGCAGAGTTGTTCTTCTCACATATTCTCACTCCTCTCTCTGGCTGCAGTTGATGCTGCACAGTAACTTTTCCCCCTTCTTGTTATCACAGAGGCACTACAACTGTCCTGGTGGCTTGGTCTTGGCCAGCGGTGGGTCCATATTGGAGTCCACTGACATTGGCTCTGTCAGACATGGGGGAATATTCTGGAAGCTTCTCACAGACACCACCGTTGTAGCCAGCCTGATACCAAAACTTTATACAGCCTCTTTTGCTCAAGTAGCAGATGTGATATACAGGACATATACAAAAATGAGAATTGCAGTTCCAGATGAACTAAACCTTTTAAAGTAATGGAAATATGAGTGATATCTGCAAGAGCATTTGCAATGGCTTAAGGCAAAAAAGCTGGAGTGGTGAGCTTACAAATCTGGAGGAGACCAGGGTCTGTATGTTCTGAGGCAGTGAGGAAAGTATTCCAGGGAGAGTGATTCTCCCACTGCTGGTTACAACTGCAACAACTTAATCCTCTGAGATTGACTTGGTGTCCTGCAGCAGGTGATCCTTCAGGGTCCATGGCTGAAGTATATGTCTGTGGACTTTCCTTCTGTGCTGGAAGGACTTGGCTACAAGCTTGTCAACCTTTCCCAAAACATGAGTCATAGCTGCTCCACATTCTCCTGTCTTTAATTGCTTGTTCAGCCCTCTGGAAATATCTAAAAATCCACCACAGATCTTGCTATTAACACATCACATGCCTCTTCCATCTTCATACTTTATCTTTCTGTATGAAATATCCATCTGAGCTAGATACAGATCATGTTCTTTCTTCAAGTCCTTCTCAGTTACTCAGATAGGCTGAAAGCATAGAATCCCAACTGCTGGGCAATTTAGACAGGCTGGAGAGCTGGTCAGGGAGAAATTAAATGAGATTGAACAAGGGCAAGTGTAGGGTATTGCATATGGGGAGAAACAACCCCAGGGACCAGTATAGGTTGTGGACTTGCCTGTTGAAGAGCAGTGTAGGTGAGAGGGACCTGGTGGTCCTGGTGGACAGCAAGATGTCCATGAGCCAGCAATGTGCCATCGTGGACAGGAAAGTCGATAGCGTCCTGGGGTGTGCAAGAAGGGGGGTGGCTAGTAGGTGAAGAGAGGTCCTTCTCCCCCTCTGCTCTGCCCTGGTGAGACCACACCTGGAATATTGTGTCCAGTTCTGGGCCCATCAGTTCCAGAAGGAGATAGAACTCCTTGAAAGTGTCCAACGCAGGGCCATCAAGATGATGAAGGGAGTGGAACACCTTCCTTATGAGGAAAGGCTGAGTGAGCTGGGTCTCTTTAGCTTGGAGGAGACTGAGGGGTGACCTCATTCATGTTTATAAATATGTAAAGGGTGAGTGTCAGGAGGATGGAGCAAGGCTCTTCTGAGTGGTGGCCAGTGATAGGACAAGGAGCAATGTGTCCAAGCTGGAGCATAGGAAGTTCCATGTGAATTAAAGGAAAAACTTTTTCAGTGTGAGGGTGACAGAGCACTGGGACAGGCTGCCCAGAGAGATTGTGTGTGGAGTCTCCTTCTCTGGAGACATTCAAGACCAATCTGGACGCACATCCTGTGTGATCTAATCTAGGTGATCCTGCTCAGGTAGGGGCATTGGACTAGATGATCTTTTGAGGTCCCTTCCAACTCCTGACATTCTGTGAGTCTGTGAGTCTGTGATACTGCCTGTTAAGGCTCCATATAACTCAAGGCTTGGGCTCACGTTGGAACCCAAACTCCTTGGTTGACAATATTTACATATGGGCTGGAGTGTAGCTCATATGAAAATGCACTAAAAGCTTGAGAGTCCTTCAGCCTTACACCTGTGCACACAGTACTGACCTCTGTGACTTGAGGCATTTAGCCTTGCAGAGGTCCCAAAGCTTATAAAAGCCACCCTGTTCCTTCCTTCAGATAACTGCTCCTAATTTCCAAGTCTTGTACTAGCAGTCACAAGTGGATTACTGATGTAAATAAAATCTGCCCTGGAGGATGCTGAAATGCATGTTCAGAAGAACAAGAGTAACCTGTGAAGACCACCGTTTCACATGGCAGTGCCCAACAGTCCTAGGAGAGGCTGTGTACCTGGCCCCTTGAGTTTATGCATAGATAAGTCTTTGCAGTTAATTGAGAAAAGAAGGGATACGAGCATCATCTTTACATGATACAATTTTTAATGAGATTATTATGGAAAGAACACTTGAATAAAATGCTAAGGTCACACGTCCAGAGGTAGCTGAGCCAGAATAGCGAAGGCTGCAGCTAAGAACTGTATATTTAATATATTATAATTATAACTGCAAATTGTACTTTAGCCCAAGGCTTTACAGAAAAGCTGTAAAAAGTAAAATAAATTTTTATCTTTAAGGGCACTTTGTTACATTATTCTTCAAGGCTAAGCCCAACTAGGTCAGTCCAGGTAGGAGTTGAAAAATTATGAGCTCTTTCTCCCTGAGCAATAAATATTATCTTCAATAATTATTGCTACACTGTACGACTCCTTGGGGAGGCGCAGTCCTGGGCCCCAG
Organism: Heliornis fulica; assembly: GCA_013399135.1. Lineage (NCBI taxonomy): Eukaryota > Metazoa > Chordata > Aves > Gruiformes > Heliornithidae > Heliornis > Heliornis fulica. The sequence continues at coordinate 185,870 of VXBZ01002995.1, forward strand.
CATCTGTCAGAGCTGAACAAAGGCATCCAGGGTGGGGGAATAGTGCATTAGATCAATAGGAAAGAAAATGTCTAACCCATGACCTTTGGTGATTATAGGGAGCAGTTGCTGCTTTCTTGGTCTTAATGTGGGTCCATTTACTCTTGCTGTGGATGTACCCTGGAGTGGAAGGGTTACTTTTGTGAAACTTCTGTCTTGGGATTCTACCTCTTTAGATAGCAACTGATGAAAGCTCTCTTGAACTGATACTAACCCTGCAATTACACACTGCAAAGCTGCTAGCCCCTAATACAAAGCCCTCCTGCAAGACCACTTCTACAGCGAGGGTCACAAAGCTGAGCTCGTAGTTCAGTGGTTTCTCTGTCCTGTTTATACTGGAGATGAGGAAATGGGAACGTGGTCATAATTAAACTTCTGCCCTCTGAATCTACTTTATGTGTGGTAGTTTCCATCCCATCTGAAAATGGGCATGTTGCTATGGTTTCAGCCATAAAGAATAGACATTCTTATTTCTTTCTGCTACTGCTTCTGTCTTCTTTTACTCCACTAAAAATTAAAAATGAGTTCTTGAGGTAGAAAGATCATATTTCATCACAATAAGTATTTTATTAGAGATAAGCAAAAACTCTTTGCAGAAAGCTCAGACATGCTTATTTGGGTCTCAAGTGGCCATTTACAAATGCACTTTCTGTTAACTCAGTATTATTAGAGTTGGTTGAATATTATTCAACGGATAATTTATTTGGCAATTGTTACAATTTTTTTAAAAACAAATTACTCATCTAGTGTAAAAAATATACTTCACAAAGTTATAGGACAGACTGAGTTATTAAATATATTTATCAAATAAGTTGCTCAAGTTTTGCAATACATCTAAATAAATTTTTCAGCTTATTCATAATTCATTGAGTTCTAATTATTATTTTAAGCACTTCTATATCAATATTAGTGCACTGGTGTAAGTACTTAGCGACAAAAATGATAGGTCTTCTGATGGATCAATGATATAACTAAGGTTGGACTAAGGCATTGGAAAAATGGGCTTCATTCATACTGAAAGGGGTGATTACTATTAATTTGATGAGCTTTGCATTAGAGATGACAGATTTGTGCTTATGCTACTAGTTCCTGGAATCAAAGAACTCCAGAAGTCTTTTTTCCTGTATGAATAGATGCCAGGTCCAGCACTTGAGTCACAACAACCTCATGCAGTGCTACAGGCTCTGGGAAGGGTGGCTGGGAAGCTGCCCAGCAGAACAGGACTGGGGAGTCTTGGTTGACAGCTAGCTGAGTATGAGCTGACAGTGAGCCCAGGTGGTCAAGAAGCCCCACAACATCCAGGCTTGTGCCAAAAATAGCGTGGCCAGCAGGACTGGGGAAGTGACTGTCCACTTGTCCTGGACACTGGTGAGGCCACACCTCAAGTACTGTGTTCAGTTTTGGACCCCCCACTACAGGAAAGGCATTGAGGTGCTGGAGCGTGTCCCAAGAAGGGCAACAAAGATGGTGAAGGGTCTGGAGCACAAGTCTTATGAGGAGCAGCTGAGGGAACTGGGGTTTTCAGCCTGGAGAAAAGATGGTTGAGGGAAAACCTCATTGTTCTCTTACCACTACTGGAGAGGAGGTTGTAGCAAAGCGCATGTTGGTCTCCGCTTCCAAATAACAAGTGATAGGACAAGAGGAAATGGCCTCAAGGTTTCCCAGAGGGTTGTCAAGTATCGGGACAGGCTGCTCAGGGAAGTGGTTGAATTGCTATCCCTGGTGTTTAAAAGATATGTAAAGGCAGTACTTAGGGGACATGGTTTAGTGGTGGACTTGTCAGTGTTAGGTTTATGGTTGTACTCCATGATCTTAAAGGTCTTTTCCAACCTAAATAATTCTATGATTCTGTGATTGTTTGAAAATTGAAATTGGCATAGTAAAGTCAAACTGGGTATGCTGGCAGATCATATCTAAATTTTAACTCTTCCAACCTCATCCAGGGACACAGCATTTGTGAATTTTGCTGTGGCTTTCTTTTTTTTTTTTTGTGTCTGACTGGACTTAGAAAACTCAAGGCATACTTCTGAATCAGACGAAACAGATCTAGCAGTAACACTGACACAGAGAGAGATGCCATTTCATGCTGCCCAGAATTTCATGTGCCTTCTGGAAGGTCTCATTTTTCTAGGAATGCTGAGAAATGTTGCTGGATCATACTGTATTTTTAGGACCAGATCTGCTGTACAGATAGTCTTTTAAGGCTCTGTGATTTACAGAATCGTAGTATCAATCATAGAACATGCTGAGTTGGAAGAGATCCATAAGGATCATCAAGTCCAACTCCCGTCTCCACACAGGGCCAGCCAAGTCACAGCATGGGACTGAGGGCATCGTCCAGACTCTTCTTGACCTCAGTCCAGCTGGGTGCTGCGACCACTTCCCTGGGGAGCCTGTTCCAGTGTTTCACATGGATAAACGATGCACCTGATAAAGAAAGAACTTGAGGTTTTTTTGCAGAGTTCTTTTCCTAGGGCTGTACTTGTTATTCATCAGTAGTAGATGAACAAGACCAAGATATTTGTGTCTGAATAGTTCATCACAAGGGACTGTGTGCAACATTGTCTAACGTCGGTCAGCAGTACTGAGTAAGCAGTATTGTGTTTCAGTTTCCCTTCCAAATTGGAGCACACGCAGCTCCATTTTATCTGTTTAAGGTAAAATGTGTCTTAGGTTTTGTGGTACTTGCAACTTGGTGGTGGTCATGACAGCTGATTCAAGAGAATTCACCAAATATGTTGAACTCTTTGGGACAAAAGACCAACTTTTTCTACAGAGCCTAGTGCTTAGTACAAAGGCAGGAACTCAAGATTCTGTACCTACTGTTTAAGATGGGGGAAAGACTGTAAAACTGAGTGGTCTTCTCGCTCCCTATGCGCCTGCTCAGTGAGTGGGAAACAGGCTTTTAAAATGGCTGAAATATAAGAGAAAGCATTTAATCCCCTGGATTTTAAGGTAATGTTTTAACAGTTGTAGAGAATTCTTATTCTCTGTTTTTTGTTTTTGGTTTTGGGGGTTTTTTTGGTTTGGGTTTTTTTTTTTTTTTGTGAGCAAGAAACAAGGCATTAAATGAAGAAAGAGGGATTCCCATCCGAGCTTACCCAAAGTCTCCACTTGTAGAGGTCCCTGTCCAGCTTGATTCACTGGCATTTTGAAGTTACATGTCAGATGAATGCCCTACTAATGGGATTATTAGGCTGCTCTTTGGTTAGTTTCACCCACCTCATAAATATAGCTTTAATCCTGGATTTGAATATTTCAAGAAGGAAAATATATTCCACCAAAGTTTAAGTTCCACAAATCAGTAAAAGCAATAAAATATTTTGCTGAGTGGCTGTTGGAGACAGAAGGTAAACTTCCAGACTAACATTCAGAAAATATTTGGTATTTCTGTGAATAAAGTAGCAAAAATATCAAGTACTTGAATCAGAAGATCCTATGAATAACAACAGAGAGAATTTGCATGTTTGTTTAGAGCTGTCTTTGCAACCTCTTGGTATAACTCAGTTCATATCACCACTCTAAAGAATGCCTCATCTGTAAACCACATCAGAGAAATGGTTAGATAATTTTGCCTGGCTGTGCTAACATTGATGTAAGAAACTTTAAAAAAAAAAAGCAAAAAGCACAAAGCCATTAGTGTGGGAGGTAGGGCTGGCAAAAACATCTGCGCACATGGAACCAAACGGGATGCAAGGCGGTGCTGTGCGTTACTGAGAGACAGCGGTGGTGTGGCTTGCAGTGAGTTAAAGCTAATAAATATGAAAGGGAGCATGGCAAAAGGCACTACACGCAGAAATGAGATTCAGTTCTTTTTCTGCATGGCTGCAGGACATAAGGCGGGGGTGTACACAGGGTACACATGCTGAACTCCAAGATTATGCACAGCAGTCCAGAGCATATTTGCTCTGCTGCCTGCTGGTCTGGATCACAACCTCATGATGTGAGTTTCCAGCCCTAACATCGCCCATGCATTTGCTATGGCTTATACGCCTGATATTTCTTTCCAATAATAACTTCCCTTTAGGCACGGTTATTAAGACCTCCGTCACTGTGAAATAGCTTGTGTTCAGTGAAGCAGTCTTTTAATGGGATGTGATGCTGTATAGCAGACTTTCATCTACTACATTCAAGAAGGTAAATGATAGATTGTTTATTCCCCTAATCCATCTAATTATGGCAGCTTACAGAAAATTGGAAAAAAAGAATTTGTGCTGTAGGTGATGCTAGAAGAGATCCGAGAGTATGTTGATTTAAAAGGCCGTAAAGGCATTGTCTAAATATATACAGAGTAGCTTGTTGATTCACTATAAGAGACAGCACTGATAATTCAGTCCCCTTGGGAGATAGCCTATCACCAGATATTGTAAAAATTTCTAACCTCCTTTGTCTTTTTATGAAGGGTGGGAAGCTCAGGAAGGAAGCTGAAGAGCTGTCCATATAAAGCTACATCCAAGTATGGAAGGGAGAAGGCATGTGGAAAAGAAGTTACTGCAATAAAAGCAGAGCCAGGGCTGGGTCATCACTGGGGAGCCTCACAGAAGATGTGCTTTCCATCTGCTGTCACGTTAACCTTCTCCTATGTCCCTTGCCCCAGCATCAGCCCTGCAGTAGTGCAGCACCCATGTATGGGAGCATTGGCCTCCCACCAACATCTCCTGGTAACATTTCAGAGAGCAAAGTGGTGAGGACTGGTGCTTCTTTCATAGAATCATAGAATCATAGAATCATAGAATCATAGAATCATAGAATCATAGAATCCTAGAATCATAGAATTTTTAAGGCTGGAAATGACCCCTAAGATCATCCAGTCCAACCATTAACCTACCGCCACCAAGTCTACCCTTAGACCATGTCCTCAAGCACCGCATCTCCCCGTCTGTTAAACCCCTCCAGGGATGGGGACTCAACCCCCTCCCTGGGCAGCCTGTCCCAATGCTTGAGGACTCTCTCAGGACACAAGTTCTTCCTAAGATCCAACCTAAATTTTCCCTGGTGCAGCTTGAGGCCATTACCTCGAGTTCTGTCACCTGTTACTGGGGAGAAGAGACCAACCCCCACCTCACTGCAACCTCCTTTCAGGTAGTTGTAGAGAGCAATAAGGTCTCCCCTCAGTCTCCTCTTTTCCAAACTAAACACCCCTAGCTCCCTCAGCCGCTCCTCGTAGGGCCTGTTCTCCAGACCCTTCACCATCCTCGTTGCCCTTCTCTGGACACGCTCCAGCACCTCAACATCCTTCTTGAAGTGAGGGGCCCAAAACTGAACACAGTATTCGAGGTGAGGCCTCACCAGAATACAGGGGGATGATCACCTCCCTGGTCTTGCTGGCCACACCGTTCCTGATACAAGTCAGGATGCCATTGGCCCTCTTGGCCACCTGGGCACACTGCTGGCTCATGTTTAGGCGGCTGTCAACCAACAACCCCCAGGTCCCTTTCTGCAAGGCTGCTCTCCAGCTACTCCTGCCCAAGCCTGTAACGTTTCCTGAGGTTGTTGCGACCAAAGTGCAGGACCCGGCATTTGGCCTTGTTGAGTATCATATTGTTGGCCCCAGCCCAACAATCCATCCTGTCCAGATCCCTCTGCAGGGCCTTCCTACCCTCCAGCAGATCTACACTCCCACCCAATTTGGTGTCATCTGCAAACTTACTGAGGGTGCACTCAATCCCCTCATAACTCACCAATCACTGCAGGGACCAAAGAGAGCGAATTTTTCTGGGAACTCTGGTGCAAGTATAGCATCATGACTCTAAAGGTCTCTTTCCTTGGCCACTGTCTTTGGTGTACAAAGTCAGAAGGTACAAAGTCTGTCTACAGCTTTTTGCAGGCACCCTGTGAAGACTCATCTCCATGTGAATTGCCTGAGGTTCTGGCTCTCAGGGCACAAAGGGTCTCTCCCTCAGAGTCTAAGGGAGATGCCCTTGGGTACAGAGCTACCTATTTAAGTGAAACTGGTTGGCACCTCCATCACACTGGGCTAAAATTCAGCCCTGTGCTCTAAACTTATTTATGAGTGGAAGAGGAGAGGATACAGTGTGGCAATGTAAACCTCTAGTAAGAAACCAGACTAAGATGCAGTCGCATTTAATTTGCTATATAAACTGCTGAAATTTAGGACATGCATCATTTTTTTTTAGAGCGCTGTCTCTTCTGTAGCCTTATTACTTTCTATACTACCATCATTAGCAAATCTGCTGATTTGTGGACTCATTTTCTTCTTGTTGCTGCTTTTTGCATCTCTCAACATTTTAAAAAGGCTTATTTCTCCCTCCTCACACTGCCCTCACTTGCCACTATTAAGTGAGGTCAGGTGCTTTTAGAACTAATTGCATCTAATTATCTACAAAATAATTAACATTTCTAATAGAAGCTACCTGTGTTGGTTTTCATTAGAGTGTAGGAGAGCAGCAAGGTAAAGAGTTTGGCAATTAAAGCTTCATTATTGTGTTCTCCCCTTTACATTCTCTGTTTAATAAATCCTTCACTGCAGAAATAGATAGACCAGAGCTCATTTGAGGTGAGCATTTTAAAGAGCTCAAGATTAGTTTTTCATCTGTTTTGTACAAGGCTGGGCGGTGGGGGAAGAAGCCTAATTTGAAAAATTAGGGAAAGTAGTAATATAGAAAAGATTCTTTCTTCTTACAACCTGCTTGCCAGATGGCCTGCCAGACACAGATACCAGGCGGAGCAGGAGAATTTTTTTATCTTCTTGCAAATCAGAACTCAAAATGTGGTCTGTGGAGCGTATAAGAGATGCCATTTTGATTATCAGGAATTGAAACAAGTAACTCCAGAAATACAAGTAGGAAGCATTGCCCTGATGTGGCTCTCAAATCCTGAAAACTCCTGTGAAGTCTGTAGCAAGCAGGAGTTACAGATACTGTCTCTCCTATTCTGAGGTTGCAAGAAACCAACATGTCATTGCAGAGCGTGCAAGGCAGTTGCAGGGATGTGAAGAGGGATGTGGTGGAGGGAAGTTTTGCTTTTAGACAGAGCTGCTTACTGGATTAGGAAAAGTATATCAGCAAAGCCCTAGTAGTTTGCCCCTAGGCACAAAACACCTTTCAGTTTATGCCTGAACTGAACGTGATGGCCTTCCTTTCTCTCAGTCAGCCAAAGGTGCTTGGGTGCTCAGCAAAGCCCTGGTTCACGAGTCACTCATCCTGCAGACAGTAAATCCTACATTGCATCTCTTGGTGACCCTGTATCGTCATGTACTTCCCTTTGACCAGAAAGCTTTGCCCCATCATAAACTGTGAAGTTAGCAGTTGCAGGAGGGACAGAGAGGAAATAAAGGGATTCATTGAAGTTCAGCTTAACAAAGGGATTTAGATCCCTAAGGGTATTGGTAGGCTACATGGTTGTGGCTGTTGGAATCCCGGCTTCCAAATAAATCTCTGAGCCTAGTCTTTGGAAGAGGCAGGTCCCACTGAAAAGACGTTTAAGGGGCTTAAGTGAAAGTGCTGAGCGGGAAATTTTCTAGAGGCAGCCTAGAGAAGACATCAGCCAAGGGTGTTGCATGAAAATCAGTCTGTCTGTAAGTGTTTTAATGAGCTGTGGTCTAACTCTTAGTCTAGGATGGCAAACATGGGGATTGAGAAAATGGAGAAACTCACAAGAAAAAAAGAATTTTGTTTTTTCCCTATTATCTAGAGAAAAAATGTATGAAGGACAGCAAAACTGATAGCTTACTGGGAGGTTAACAGGAAGGTGAGAGGAGAGCAAATTTGTCGATGGAAGAGCCCACTGTCCCCTACAAATCCCAGCTGATCACTATCTTCTTTCCTTCTAGTTCCTGAGCAGTAAAAGTAAACACAGTAAAAATCAGCAGCTGGGACTTTTTTGCAAGGCAACAACACTAAGCAGAATTCCTCCCTCCATATTTTATAATTTATCTGAAGGCTACAGACATCTGTTCAGATGGCCAAGGGGAAAAAAAGCATGAGGGATTTGGGCTAAATTCAGAACCACTTAGGAAAGTTGCACCTGGCCTGCCATTTGTTATGTTCTCTCCTCTCTGCTTTATGATTTATATTTTATAAATCCTTTCCATTGTGGTTCCCCCCGCTTCTCTCCTTCTGTTCAAGTTTGATCAGATTGTAAAGGTTGAAAGTGTACTACTGTTACTTTAATTAAAGTCATTTCCCTCTGCCCTCCCTGTTAGAACAGAAATATCGGAAATCCCCAGGCACCTCCTCCCTGGAAAAATTTGACACAAAAGCGGGCACAAAAATGTAAAACTGCATTAAAACAAATTCCCTGTGCTAATTGATTTTCCCTATGCAGCAGAGATACCTGGAAGAGAAGGTATTTCTCCATGCTAGCAAGTCTAGTTTACTCTCTATAGTTTATCGTGGCTACCTGAATTCCTTCTCACAACATCATGCCACTTGCTAGAAAGTATCAAGATAATAAAAGCTACAAGATGTATCTGGCATGATTTAGGATATTAGGAAAAATTTCTTCAATATGAGGGTGGTAGATCACTGGAATAGGTTGCATAGAGAGGTGGTGGAGGCCCCATTCCTGAAGATATTCATGGTCGGGCTTGACAGGGCTCTGAGCAACCTGATCTAATGAAGATGTCCCTGCTTACTGCAGAAGGGTTAGACTAGATGACCTTTAAAGGTCCCTTCCAACCTAAAACATTCTATGAGTCTATGATTTATTACCTTTCCTGCCTCTCCTACCCGTATCCTACCCGTACCCATGTATACCCATGTACATAGGGATCCCGTGTTGCTGGCTGGTTCCCTGAATTTAACATTCCATTTTCAGTGGAAAAACTGAAAATGGACACACCTGGCACATGAAGATCATTTAGACACCCTTGTGCCTCAACTACGTTTAAGGCTGAGAGGAGGAGAATATAGCCTGAGGTAAAATCAGACTTGCAGTAGTATTAAGTCATGAGATGAGGCAGGAAAATATATTTCTATGATTATGCTCAACTGGAAAGTGCCAGTTCTTGCATTTTAGCCAGCTCGTGAGATAGCTAATTAGCCTATATGAGCCTGTTCTGGAGAGCACTTAGAGCTATATCTTTGCTGCTATTAGATTTAGCTGCCCCCTTAGCTTCCTCCTCCTCAACCTTGCTTAATGGAGATTTATTCTCCATATGCTGTTTATAATCCCGTGTTCAGTCTTGATGTTAATTTCCCTCTCTTGCAGATTTTTTAAAGCACTGCAGATATTATGGTATATATGCCTTTCCCATCTGCTCTAAAAGGATAGCCCTTACAGGAGGGAAAAACTCGTCTCTACAGAGGGTCATTTCATCCTGGCCAGAGCAAGTCAAAAGGTGTAAGCACAAACTCCGCCTGACCCAGGCAGCAAAACAGCTGCCTGGGCCGCAAAGGTTACTTTAGCTTGGCACAGCATTGCTGCCAGACTGCGGAGGACACAAAGAGCTGTGTGGCAAGGAGTATAAAGTTCTGCTGCTTTTGAGGCAGTAAAGCTAGTTCTGTGGAAGGGTTAAAATGAACTGCATGAATATATATTGTGCATATATGTCTACAGTGATCTGTCCTGTAGCCCTGTCTGTGTTCCCCAGGTGATGTCCCAACCTGTACACACTTATCCTGCATGCATGACAGGCTGTGAAACCTCAAAAATGCCCAAGACTAGCAGCAGTGTCCAGCAAGGGCTGCATTTTATGTGTGAGTGGACTTGTGTTTTGTTCCCAGCCAAGTACCCTTCCACAAAGGTACATCCTTCTTAACATGACTGGGTCCTGGAGTCAAACTGCTCCTTGGCTCTCTACCTCATCAGACATGCAGAACTCCATCTCCTTCCCGCGGAAGCCTATGCAGATTTATAATGAAAAGAAGGACAACAGCATTAACAAAGACCTTGCTCACTTCTCTGTGCATTCTTTTCCAGAGACAGTTTTCCTCTCTAATTTTACATGGCATGCTGGGACTTACCATCTGTTTCAGAGAGCAGAAAACAGGCCATGTCTTACAGCAGAAAAGAAAATCTTTGAGCAACACATAGACGTTTGACAGGGCAAGGTTTTGGAGAACAACTTAATTTAACATTCTAAACGGTTCTGTCCCTCCCTAAGTACTTCTCACAGAACAGGCAAGTTTTGCACTGTCAATTCCCAATCCCAGCAGAAGAAGTCTGTCATTCTGGGGAAAAACTCCTGCTTCCCTCTCCTTCCTGGCTCCATTACACATCGGTCTCCTACTTGGCTCTGTGCTGCATTGAGACAGTTGTTGAGACCTAGATTCCCGGCCTTCCCATGGCACCCTTAGTCAATGTACCGTTCCTCAAAGGTCCTAACAATTTCAAGGTTGTGCCTAAACAGCTTTAAAGTCATCTTATTTTTTATAAGGGAAGGTAAGACTGGACCGATTGATGGTCCCTAAGTGAAAGCATGGCCAACACCCAGTCTGTATATTTGGTAATTTAAGAAAATTTAGACTCTCCATCAAGCTTATATATTTCATATTTAAAACATCTGGGGTTGTAAGCAAGAATCCAGAACAGCACACAAAGCAATCATTTTTAATTAAGACTTATAAATTAATAATATGATTCAAATGTTGAAATCCAATAGCCTGAAGATGACTGCAATACTAATGCATAAAAGTAGCAAAAAATTGAATCATATGGGGTACAAGGAACCCACTGGCAGAAGGTAGTGAACAGGCAAGGGTAATGACCACCCAGTAGATTAATGTTATATGGGATTTCAGCATCAAGCACAAAACATACCTTTTATAAGTATGCAAAGACAGGAAATAAGAAGAAATACACCCAGTTATGAATTTTTCATTAGAAATCCCTTGGGCTAAAATTGGTAAATGTTTCACTACTGCCAAAAATTTCATAACTTCTGCGCTATACCAGTGACTCCAGGTCAATAGTATCAGGCCACAGAACCCCGTTGTTGGACATGTGTGCTATTTTTAAACCTGAAAAAAATACCTGTAAATAACTGATAATTTTCTGTTCAAGCCAATTGTCATTCTAGAATGAGGAAAAACACTCAAAAGTGTGTGTTTAACAGAGAAGGGAATACAGATGGGGGAGCATCTTCTGGGGCAAGCACTGTTGACAGATTTACTGGATAACTGATGAGGTTTTGGGAAGCAGGTTGCACAGGATACAAAGGACACCTTGTGCCTGTGAGGGTTGTGAGCGCTGATGCGTATGCTGACAAGGTTTGCACAGCTTGCTTGTGTGTACATTTGCCTTTCCACACTATACCGGAGGTGAGAAGAGCCTGAGCTGGCATGAAGACATGCAGCTTAAACACGACACGAAAGAGACTTAGTGATCCTACACTTGCTGGAGGATTCTACAAGCTCTGAGCATTTCTGGGGCTTTACAATCTAGTTTAAATGCTACTTATTAGGAATTTGCTTCTTGCAAATTAAATTTGTTTTGTTTTGTTTCATGCTTGGTCAGAGAAAGATTTTGTTTTTTTAAAAAAGTAAAACCTAAATATAATAAATTGGAGCTCTCTGCATAATGAAGGTATCTGGGAGCAATATTTCATGAAAAGGAAAGTCCTAGTGGGAAAAGGAAGAAAAGATTCACGTGCACAAGTGAAGAAATTCTTGGAGATTTGCCACCTCCTCAATAAATGTTGTGTGCCAAGAAACAGACTATGTACCTTACTGGTTTTGCCTGCCTAGCATTGTATGGTAAATATTGTAGAGAATCATTAAAAACTGTGCTATCCCTTTTAACCTGAGTACCACAAGTACTTCTGAAAGCTCAGCTCCCAGGCCTGAGAGAATATCTGCCTCAACAAAGACAAAACTGGCTACTTCAATCAATTCCAGAAAGATGCCAAATTTCTTTCAAGCTGAGGGCATTCTACTTGAATTCTCTGCTGTCTGATATGTCAGCCTCAGTATCAGGTTTCAGCAGTGTGGGGAAATTGCTTGTGCTACTTGTGCACATAGCTTTCACTCATCTGCACAACTGCCCATCCTCACAAAACTTAACGAAAGGTGATGTGACTGAAGACTGGTATTGCTTTGACACCTGACTGAAATTGGACAAAAGCTTCTCCAGTCCTACTGAGCTCTCCCACAGATTCCCAAGGGCTGTGTATGCCATTTTTGTGAGAGTCAGCAATGATGAGTAGAGGCAGACCTTCTGGTCCAGCAAACAGTGACTGGTACTCGTGGCATCTCCCAAGGACTCTCTTCCTTGGCACTTCTCCTTCCTGCCTTCCCTCCCCGTGCTGAGGAATGTAGACTGCAAATTCTCAGACATTGTAAAATTCAGTTTTTCCTCTCTGCTGAAAGCCATATAGTTAGTCCTTTGCTGCGCTGTATTCAAAGCACATTCCTGTACTATGGCAGAATTTTTGTGATCATCCACCTGAATCAACATTGCAGAAGTTAGTCTTCCCAATCACAGCACTTCACCCTCCTTCTGTCAACCCTGAATAATCCTGTTTCCTTCTCAGAGTTCTTACAATGCTGTGTGTACTTAAAACATTCCTCTTTTTAGAAGTACACAGTTCATAAGACCCATGGGAACTTGTTTGCACTTTGATTCGTTTCTCCACAATTCCAGGACAATTTTTGCTTTTTTTTTATCAGAGAGTCATCAAGAAACTGGAGAGAAAATTAATTTTGGGGGTCTTGAAGAAAGCCTGTGGGCACATGTGGCTTGTTGTAGAGAGATCTGAAGGCACTAGCTGATATTGCATGAGGAGCAGAGGAAGAATCATCAGTTTCTCCTGGATTTTCTTAGCAGGGATGAAGTTGGAGAGAAAGTAGACACTTGGATTATTTAATCTAGCCTGCAACCATCACTGGCAACCAGGCCATAATTCCCTTTTATAGACTGAATGATCAAGTACCAACTTTGTTAAGGGTTGAGTATTTTTCCTTTCTCCCATAACACTGTTGATCCACTATATCCATTTGTTCTTGTATCGACACACTTTAGATTAGGCAGACAGTAATCTCCCTTCCTAAAATGCTTATCCACATGATGCATTGCTAGGAAACCATCACATTCTTTATCAGCCCTAAGTAAGAGCTAAATAAACTAAACTTGATTCCTCTCTTATCTGGGAGAAGCCTCCTGTGTTCCCCTCCTGTTTTAACAATCTGTTTCTGTGCCTATTCTGATTTAAATTAATCCATCCTCAGTAGAGCTAACCAGAACTGGACACTGTGTCAAGCTGCAGTCTTTTGTGTTAACCTAGCCTCAATATGTCTTGATGAAAGAGCTCTTTATTCCTCTCACCCTGGTGGGACATAGGCAGTCTGCATTTGTCAATCATCTGCAAGTCTTACCTCCATTTGAACTGTTGACATTACTGTGTGACTTTCTATCTTACACTTTTCTTCTTGGTGATTTCAACTTCAAAAGATTCTTTTTTATCAAAGCTCTCCTCTTTGTTTTTTTAAGTTTATTGCATGCAGTGCTTCCCCACCTTTCCTTTTATATGTATCTGTCCTACACAAAATATATCCCTTGGGACAAGCAGCAATGGGGACCTATTAGGATGGAGACAAGAGGAACAAGAGAAAGACCCTCTGGGCCCTTTAAGAATCACAGAAGAGCTATATCCTTCCCTGGGGGACAAATCAGAGCCAATTTGTTGGCTTTTGTGAACTCTCAGTTGCTTCAACACATGATTTATCACCAGGGTCTCCTCTCACATCTCTGAAACAAATGCCAGATGCTTTCTATGCTGGCTTATTTCTCCAGCCACTTCAGATTCAGCCAGCATCAATTCCAATATCTCAGGGAGGGACCTGTTTGTGCAGCCTGACAATAAAATCTATATCTTTATTCACAGCATTTAGTGAATTCAGAAAACAGTGTCAATGGCATTCTAATAGTTATTTCACCTCTGGGTCACTTTTAGGCGGATCCTCAGAATACAGATGAATGCAGGCCCCAGGGAAGGCAAGACCCCTGTTACTGTGGTGGCATGGTGAAGAAGGGGCACACAAATTAGTAAATTGGGCAAGGAATCTGATCTCTAAGCAAATGGTGTGCAAGCACCAATTCTGACTTTCCTCTCCAAAGGGGTGGAGGGAAGAAGATGGCTTTCCCATATGGCTGAAACTTAAGTGCAGGAGCAGGCTGGGGTGGGACTCAGAGATTAAATCATTTTAAATTTCCTCAAAGGGAGTAGACACAGCCATAGCTACAAGCTTTCCCTCCATCCCCATGGCTGGATGTGTGCACTCTTGAGAAAGAGGAAATGAGATGACCAATTTCTAGGCGTGACAATAGGGGACTGGGAGCCTGCAGCTCACTTTGAGTCTTGTGTATCCTCCTCAGGACATCTCATGTAGGTGTGCCTACAGTGCTGTACAATCCAATTGGGTTTCCAGATTTTCTTGAGTCCCAGGTTGGCAGTTGGAGTACCAGTTCCAATATCAGTACCACTGGAGTATCACGGGCATCTCCTTTTCCACATGTACCACTATGGTAGCTGTGGATGCTACCACCATTGTCAGACCTACTGACCACTTCTGTGTAGAGATTCGGGTTTGAGATGAAAGGAAAGAAAGGAATTTAAGAGAAAAATAAAATGTCCTAGGGGGTTAAGGAAGATAAAGATTATTTCAGCTATATAAAGACTCCTTATGACTATTCCTACACACTTCCTTTGTGCTGTTGATTTGATGGCACATCTTATGTATGTTTTTGAAATAAAAATCATCAAAAATAGCATTGATTTTTGGAGGGAAAATAGGAAGGAAAACCAAAAGGCAATACATCAAACCAATCACTCCTGAAGGAAAGATCTCTAGAAAGCATCAGGCAAGCCTCCCTTTTGTCCAGTTTTGAACTGAGTGATGACATCACTAATTTATCAGGCATTTTCAGCTTAGGAGATGACAATGTACCAAGCCACAGGTTTCAAAAATATGCAAGATGCAAGGCAACAAGTGGGAAACTAGCAGGGTGTCATTAAGTCTGTGCTGTTCCACAACTGTTTGTTCTACTACCTCTCTAGGACACTATCCCCACGTTTGACTACTATTGTTCCACTAGGTTTGTTTTTCTCCCATGTCTAATTGGAATTTCCTTTATTGCTTCCCAAGTTCTGAGGAGAATGGAAAATTCCTCCCTGGATCTTCAGGCTACACTCTTGCTAATGCACTCCAGGAAACACAATTGACTTGTGTGCAGCTTGTCCACTGAGATGCCCACAATGACCTCCTCCCAGTAGAACTGAATTTCTCTGAGAAACAGGGAACTTGCATCATTTGGGGTACCCACCTCCATGAAGTTAACGTGGAAATGTTAAGTAGGTGGCAAGCACCTCTTTCAAGTATGTCCTGTGGATTTCAACCCAGACCCCTCAAGAGAGAGGAATTCCTGTGCTCTTCTTCTGTGTGCCACAAGGAAATCTTTCAAGAAACTTTATTATTTTGCTTCCCTGTCAAATCCTCAGGGTGTATGACTTTACATGCTTTTATGCAGGGAGAAAGAAAAGGAAGCATAATTACCATATTTTAAAAGATATCGGAGTACTTTTTCATCTCCATTACTGAGAAATTGAGTCATCTTTACTCTATATAAATTCTGTCTCTGAGAGCTTTTGTTCAAATGATATTTGCTACTTAACAAAATCTGATTTAGTGAGGGAGTATGCACAGAAGAGATGGAAGGGAAATATTAGGATTTCGTTGGAAATTTTAATGTAGATATTAAGTGGCACCAAAACCCAGACAACTTGGTTCTTTTATGAACTTAGACTCCTATTCATTAAACATTTTTCTTCTACTGTTGCTCCTTCTTTTCCTGCTTTCTTATCACTCTAGCTCTACACATCACAACCATTTTCTCCTGTGCAGGATCCTAAATGTCATCATCTGTGATTTTTTTTTTTTCCACAGTACACATACTGGATTTATGGACAATGTTGTGTCTATAAAAAATGAAAGACAAATAACAGTGTCTACCTCCAAGCAGAAAGCATTGGCCTTTCCCACATGGCTGCAGTAGGATGGTGTATACCATACTGATGAGATGCAAGACTGCCCCTGAGCTACAGTAAAGGTAAATTCTGTTACCAGTGTTTCTGCTCTTAGACTTTCATTCGGTCCTTTTTGTCTCAGCCTGCAGGAAGGATCTCAACCATAGGCCCCTTTTTATCTTCATACGTTGGACAGTATCCCAAGAATACTTCTCCTTTGAGAGAAGAGGACAATGAATTGTGAAGCCAAACATGATTTGTCTGAATGGGTTTGGGAATGTTACTAAATTAATGTATAATAATGATATAAATTTCCTTCACTATTCTGATTGTTGCTTTATTCTTGTTGACCATGACTTGTTTTTAGTGTGAAAGATGATAATACTACGTGGTTTTATGCAGTACTATCAGGCCAATACCAATAGGGAGTGAGTTTGTTGGTCACACATATATGTGACACCATTAGTAGTCTCCAGGTCTGGCAACACATTAGAGATGTAGCACTTCTCTGAGCAATTCTGACTTGAATCGAGGAATTTGGTATTTCTGCATGAAACTTGGTGAGAAGTCCCTATGCAGGTATTTCCTCTTTCTCTCAAAACCAAATCCATTCATCCTCTGCTTCAAGTTTCTAGGAAGAAAAACCTTGTTTGGCTCAAACAAACAAACAAACAAACAAACAAACAAACAAACAAACAAAATCCCTCTGCTCTTTGTTAGTCCTTTTTGAGTTATTTCTTGCTGGTCAGCCAGGTCTGAAGATAAATTCTCCATTGACTGCGCCTCTGATTCATTGATCTGTACAGCAGGTTCACCCAGAACCTGTTGCTGTCAGTGGCAAGCAGTCAGACAGCCAAATAACACGTGTGCACCACTGATGAAACCCAGCTCAGTAAATGCTCCTGAGGGAGCCAATGATTCAGTGTTTGATACAATGGAGGAGGATATTCCACTTGCAAATAGTTTCCAGCTGTTCATTTAGATGTGTATTCTAAACATTACTAAAACTGAAAAGCTGCTGAAATGTAGAAGCCAAAGACATAAAAAATAAAAGTACTGGTGTAAACCACAAAACTGGCAATCAAATAAAAAAGAATCACGGCTATTGTTAAACATTCTTTGCAAAAATGCTGTTTCTCTAAGAAGAAAAAAAACCCCACAAAACCAAAAAAGAAGTCAGAAAGAAAGAGTTAACAGTTCAGAACAGTTCTCCAGTGCTGTATAATTCTCCATCATTCACTATCACTGTATTTACACCTCCCACACAGCCTTTCCCTTGCCTCTTGTTTTCTGCTATAATGGAAATGCACTGTTGGATTTCCACTGTTGACTTTATGCGTTGTTTATTGTGTAGAACATATTTTGAAAGAAACATGTCCCAGGGCGCATCAAGCTTTGTCAGACTGTGATAGGTTTTCTCATAGTGTGCTAAGCTGGTGAAGCAGAAGAATTTGCTTATGGTCAGGACTAAAATGATTGATCTGTTTGGTGGCTTGAAATGTGTTGATGATAGGGTGCTGTAGGCTTATGTAGGTGTATTCTTTCTAGTTAGCATTTTGCTGTATTGCACAGTAACTAGCATAAGCAGCAAGAATATTTTTAGCATGTAAAATAATTTATGTTTGGACTTTAACACATTAAAATCCCCCATTTCCTGTTTAAGGGATCTATTTCTAATCACCTAGAAATAGCCTCTTTTATATCCACACATATTTTAGAAGAAGACTTGAGAATTGATACATCATAATTGTACTTCTGAGGTGAAAGAAAAACCAGACTGGAAAGAAGACATTTATAAGTCATTGTGAAATGAAGGTAATTAACCCTTAACCACTTCCCAGTTAACTAATTAGCTGCTTACCCTTAAAGTATTTATAAAAGAAATATGGTGCAGTCTCTGATCCTCTGCAGGATTTAAATCACACTCAAAACCCTTTTTGAGAAGTACCCTCCAGATTCAAGTAGCTATGGGTTTGCTGTAGGAATTGCAATGAGAAATTTCAGTTAAGTAGGAGATTAGGAGATCAAATAACATTCTCTGTAATTCTATCATTCAGAGCTTTCACAGAATCAAAACTTTCTCCTGCAGCTCTCCAAGCACTTAAAAAAAATGAATCCATTAAACTAAACGATGGACACGTCTCCCTACCCTTTCTCAGCTAGGTAAACTGAGGCACGGTGAAGTTACAGGGCTGGTATTTTTAGAAGCAGGCTGGAATGCTGGGTGCCATCTCTTTGGATGTGTTTGATGCACAAAGGGTCATTAGACATAATTAGACAGCAAGCTGCCTGAGCTCCTGTGCTCCACCTGCCCAGTGTAAGAATACATGACAGCAGGAGACTGATAACCCCACATCATCCTTTTTCCTTTTATTCGTATCCTGCACTGATGCACAGAGGTTAGCACATTGCCCTGTGTGTCGGCAACTGTGATTCCAGATGACTGAATGGGTCTGCCAGTGTGCTCTCAGCCCCCTGGAAAGAGAGACTCTGTGCTCAATGGGTGGATCAAAAGTCCACCTAGTAGTCTGAGTGAGACCAGAGAGAGTCATGAAAAGTAGGAGTGAATTGCAGGGTGCCAAGTGTTGCATCTGCTACCAAAATCCAAGACAGTCTTTCCCTTCTTCCCCTGCCTTTTACCCAAAAGCAATCCACATGACTGTAACGGATCATGCTGTGATGATCACTAACC
Source organism: Heliornis fulica (assembly GCA_013399135.1). Lineage (NCBI taxonomy): Eukaryota > Metazoa > Chordata > Aves > Gruiformes > Heliornithidae > Heliornis > Heliornis fulica. The sequence goes on from VXBZ01002995.1 coordinate 204,523, forward strand.
ACCAGCCTCTAGAAACACAAGAAGAAAGAAATGACATGATTACCCAGAGTCCCGTCTTGTCCCACGTTTGGCCTCCTAGCCTGTCTCACAGTGCTGACCCAAGCATTGACAGATGTAGGCTGCCTGCATAACATTTTGGCCTTGTCTCCTGAATAGCTGCTCTGGCCAAGTTTTCTAATCAGTGATCAATAATCACCAGACCAGCAAATGGGACATACGCACCCGGCAGCAGATGGCAGTGACTGTACTCAAGCATGACAGAACTGGCTGCAGAGGGAAGCAGACTGCTCTGGCCAACCATACACAACTCTTTCTTTGCTCTGTATCTGAAGTAGAAAGCATTTTGCTACCTGCTAATGCATAAGACCATCCTGCTGAAGGCCTGGAGCAGTCTTTGCTGTATGCTAGAAATGTGCCTGGGAAACAGAAGAGTTTCTCTGGCTTCTGCTTTTTGGGACTCCATAGGTGGCCCTTCAGCTGGGTGAATCTATAGTGCCTTGCATATGTGAGCAGGAAAAATGGAAGCCTGGACCCTGTAGTGCTATTCCCTGTTCAGCACAGAGATGCACTCTCAAGAGAAGTTGCCATATCTGTGATTCTAGAAGAAACACTAGGACCTAGAGATCTGAGAGCTATCAAAGGCTGTTAATGCACTCCACAGTCTCCTATCTGTCCATGTATCCTACTTTCAGAACCTCCTGGAAATTCCCAAGAGCCATCTCCAACATTTGCTTCTATGTTTCTCTAAAGGAGGGTAATTGAGCTCACTGCTAAGGGAACTGTTCTTTATCATTATATTAGGGCATTTTGAGAATCATCTAGATTATTCCTCCTCTGCTACTACTTAATAGCTGTGAATATGGAGGAAGCAGTTTTTGTTTGTTTGTTTTTATTGAGTAGCAACTTCAGTTATGGGCTAGAGATGCATTATGCAGGGAGTTGTAAAAACATCATCCACAGTAAGCTTGTAGAGGGTTATCATATCCCTCAGGCATTTGGCATGTTATTCTTTAAGTGGAGGAGAGTTTGAAGGCAGATCAAATTAATCTACTTTATAATTCATACCTTCAGATAATTTTGATTAACTCCTATAATAAGGATGTTCCAGAGCATCACCATAGAAAAAGACTTGTCTGCAACATGTCTGCCTCCACCTCACATGAAGATGTCCAGAAGAGTAGCTGGTATTCCCAGTATGCTCTCAGCAGGACCTCACAGGGGTCAGTTCTGTCCTATGCTGCAGCATCTCCATTAGTGCTGCCCAGGGTTTGCACAGGTCTTTTCTGCCATTAGCAAATGAGATATGAGTTTGTATTACAAAGATTGATGCAAATTTCATCAGTATGCTGTCCTAAATTGAGATAGCCTCTTCTTTTCTCATACCTGCTGGAAATTGAAGACTTGTAAGCGCACTACTTACCCACACTATTTAAATCAATATGTTGTCATTTGCTATAACCTTTGCTTTCAGCTACAGCACTGCTCTTTTACAAATCCATTGGAATCAGTTTTGTGCATGAGCTTTCCAAAAGCACCATGAAAAACTTGGTTAAAGCAAACAAGAATACTTGATGTGGTTTGGGTCCATCTCCTTATGGGCCCAAACTCACTGTGTCAAAGAAACTCATGCATCAATCTCAGTGAGGTGCTTACAGAATAGCATTTGCGAACCCTGGAAGGAGCAGGTGAAATTGTGGAGAAATACCAGGAACCTGCAATAGCCCTACACTTTGCATAATTACAAGTGGAATGGAAGGCCCAGGGGATGCCAGTTTGGTTGAAGAAGAGTGTGAGATAGATTGAGGAGCAGGTCTGGTCTTCCCTAGCTGAAACCTTATAAGACAGTAAAAAGACCAGTGGGGCATGTCTTCTACTGGGAATTCAGTCTGTGCCTTGAAAGAGCTTGTTGTCTGTCTCATATAGCACCTCCAATGACAGAGACACTATCTATGGAAAAAGTTATTAGGACCCTCTACAACAGAGGCAATCATCCATCTCCAAACCAGGAATATAATACAAAGCAGACTGAGAATCCCTGCTGCAGAATTAACTTAATTGGATGCAGCCATTTTTTTTTTCTGTCTGTATAAAATACTCAGGGTTAGTTGTTTTTTTTTTAGTTTTTTTTTATACACAGCTGTAGCATGTTATCCAAAGGTAGATTAAGTTAAACTTCTGTTCCTCCCAAGTGGCCGTTCCTTATAACTAGAAAACAATCCCAAGGTTAAGGGAATTGAATAGAAGATTTACTGCTCACATTTAGACCATGGTTTTAACTTTTCTGCAAGCAATAACAGAGAGCGATTCAGTTGGAGAACTGAAATATACATTTATTGCAGAAACACACACTTCCATTTTAGAGGGAAAAGTGTCTACAAAAATAACTTCTATAACAAAGCCTATTGGTTCACATTTAAAGTAGACTGTCAAAAGATATATAAACAGCTATAACATTGCTATTATCAGAGTATGTAAGTAACTCAAGTTGTGCCTACAATACTATATCACTAGATATGGTAAAACAAGCAATGGAGATCCTCTCTTTCTGAAACCTGCATCGTAGTGGCTATCTCTGATGGAATGCCTCGTTAATGATTTGTGACACCTCAAAACTGCCTGGTCAGTCTCTTAAGCTAGAGTATATTTAGTGGATTAATGTTGCATGATTGACCTAGATCGTGTCCCAACAGGAAAACCAAGATCCAGACTCCTATTTCTATCTGGAGGAATAGGGAGATGTTCTGTACTTCTTAGCAGTTATCAAACTTATCAAAACAATGACAATACCCAAGAAATGTAAAAACAAAGCCAAAAGCCATGTCTTATCTCAGTTATGAAATTGCTTTTGAAATTTGCATTTTGGTCTTCCAGAAATATTTTAGGGATGGAGAGGAGAAAAGAAAAATGCAGTTGGAATGCCCACCTTAACAACTCTCAGACTTTGGGAAAATTACTTCTTCTGACTCTGAAATACATTTTAAGGCCCTTTAAAATGGCCTTTAACAATGTGTTACTAATACAATAACATGGTTCCAGATGTAATCCAGGGTCCTTGTATCTCGTCTTTTGGAAAACTGCTGTGTTAAATATTTACCTCAAAATAATTGACATTTCTTTTAATTTTTTATCAACAAACTACCCCTGTGTCATCCTCCTCATTTTGGTTTATAGAAACAGTATGCACATTTTTTCTGCGCTTGCTTGTTTGATGCCTAGGTCACTTTTGCTGTCAGAATCTATTTACTGAATAAACCTGACTTTTTTCTTCTCAAGTTGCAGTGAAAAATGTGCAAGAGCTCCTAGTTGGTTACTAGGAAACACAGTCTCCAGAGAGCAAAGTAGAACCACAAGCCTTGGACTATAAAGATTTATTTTGGGGAGGATCCTACAATAAGGGTTGGAATTAAAATAATAGTAATCTAAAAAAAAAAAAAAGCCTTTGCTGAAGGACAAGTTTCAAGATAGAAATGGGTATCTTTAAGAGTCTTAGAACAGTCTTCTCCTCTTTTCCTAAGAAGATTTTTTATGTAGAGGTCCAAATTTTGTGGAATTCTGTCAAGAAAGAAACCAAAAACATTCATGAGTACAAAAAAAAAAAAAAACCAACCAAACCCAAACCAGAGATTTGACTGAGGGTTTTTCTGTTGCTTGGTAGGAAAAGCTCTGCTGCTCAGAAGACACAAATGAGACCTCTTTGTATAGGCTTATGCTGGTTAATGTGTTCAACCTCAAGTTGCAAATGAATGTTTGAATATGGCTTTGGAATATGACCTTTGTCAATATTTGTGATTTTTTTCAATTATTGTCAACTAATTGGCAAAATAAGACAATAAGGATAGAATTTAAAACAAACAAACAGAAACCAGCAAACCAAAACCAAACCCCATAAATAAAGCACATCCAAGAATGGTGAGAGTATTTGTGCTTGTGTTTGCTTGATGTTTACATTATATACCCACTGAAAAATGGGAATATAAGTTAGGTGTAGCTTTCTGGGAGGAAAGATGCTCTAGACCAGGGTGTGTGGCAGAAAAAGAAAATAAGGATCATAGGAAAGAGTTCATGGAGAGACAGTGATGTAGCTGAGAGGAACATGGGAAAGACCCACAACCAGGCCATAGACATGATGGAAAGTGACACATCACGGGGACCAAAAAGAGTGTAGAATCAGCTGTAAATCTGGAAGTTATTCTGCAGATAGAAAACAAGCACTGAGTCAAGTGCCTGCCTGCAAAACCACAGCAGTCAGGGGAGAGTTGTGTATTATTTCTAGTCTGTTTTTCCTAGTCACTGAGTTAACAACTTAAGTGTTTTAATGAATAACCTAATAAAATCCAGCTTCTTTCAGTTTAAAAGACTTTTGGTCTTCTTGGGGATAGCTTCCTGCAAGGAGAATTTCTGGGCACAGTACCACCTGCCTGATTAGGAGCTCTATCACAATTACACAAAGCTTTTCCCAAATGGCTACCTGTCTCTCCTGTGAGAAAGCCCACAACACCCAGGGGACCATATTGACTGAAATTAGTTGATGTGACAAAATATTAAATGATCCAGACAGGAATCACTGAAGACAAACATCCAAAACATTTACAGTACTTGAGCAAGGCCCAGGGAATTGGTGTTTCTGTATTACTTATTTAGATTGGTATATTGAGCCACCTGGTCTAGTGGAAGGTGTCCCTGCCCAAGACAAGTGGGTTGGAACTTGATGATCTTTAAGATCCTTTCCAGCCCAAATCGTTCTATGATTCTGTTAATCTATGATTTTGAGATGAGATTTTCAGAGGAAAGACTTCTCTTTTAGCCTCTGTTAGACTCACCTATCCATCACCAAACAGAATGGTAGATTTTTAAAGGAGATTTGAAGTGAATGAAGAGTCTATATTCAAGTGAGATGAATGCCATCACAATAATAAGTGAATAACTTGTGGACATTTCCTGGAGAGGCTGTCAGTTGATAACCTATCATGACTGGTCTTTAAGGACCATGTAAGAAAGCACTGCCTCTAGCTATTTATCTTAGATGTGATTAGTGTGTGTGGGATGCTCTCATGTTCCAAAACACAGAGCAGAGGTAACTGCAAGAGCCAGCTGGAGCCTGGCCCTATGAAGTTGGTGCCAGGCAGTTTGAAACAAATACTAGTCTTTCCCACACAGCAGTTTACAGTGCTAAACACATCAAAGATAGGCAGGCAGCCAGAAGCAAATTCATGGAGGTATACACATATGATGATATGATGTGCTAGATACCAGAGGAGAGGGCAGTCTTAATCTTGACAAGTTGTTCTGGGGTGAACAGAAGAATAACAAGTTCTCCTACTTAGTTCCAAAAAAAAAAAAAAAAAACCCAAAGAAGGTAGTAAAAAAACAAAGAAAGCAAAGAAAGCTTTTAAATCTGGCAGCAGCAAGATAAGCATTCTGAAAATGTTCATGGCCTCTCTTGGGAATAGAACTTTGAAGCCTATAGCCTAGGGAAGTCTCATGTATGCTTTAGTGCTTAGGAGACTGAATTGCTCTAGAAGGACAAAAGCTTCTCTTGGACTCTGACCTCAGAGGAGAGCTGGTGTAGTAGTCCAGGTCACAGTGAAGGCGTGTTTTTGCATAGGATTGAAGGCAGATCATCCACCCCCATAATAAAAAACCCCAACAAAAAGCCCCTAAGAACATTGTGAGACATGAGTTAATCAAGGATGAGTATACTTGAGTCTACTGTGGTGCAGTTTTTCTCATAGATACTCAGAAATATGCTTTCTTAGTATAGGCAAGGTATCATATTGTTCAGAAAATCTGAAGGATCTGCAGCTGATCAAAGAGGACAGGAAAAATAATGTCCCTAAAACATTGATTCATGAATACAGGCAGTGTCCCTTTCCCTTATCTCCTAGGGTCTCAAAAGAAAAAAATGGTCTTAGCTAGTACACACTCAAAACTGAAACCCTACAGAAGAATGCAATCAACTTACAGAATTCCAGCTTTGATATTAAAAGGGCTCCTTTCCTAAGCCAACAGTCTGGTGATTCATTCATTCATTTCCAAGCTTGAATTTGAAGGTGATGACTGCCAGTTTGGAGAGAGTATTTGAATTCTGCCAATTGCTTGACCCTACTAAAATAGTTCTTGGAATAATAAATCAAAAACATCATCACAATACTAACATTTTCCAAACTCTCCTGTCTATGAAACACAGAATCACATATTCCCAGAATATTAGGAGTTGGAAGGGACTTTGACAGATCATCTAGTCCAACACACCTGCCTGAGCAGGATCACCTGGATAAATCACACAGGACTGCGTTCAGATTGGTCTTGAATGTCTCCAGAGAAGGAGACGCCACAACCTCTCTGGGCAGCCTGTTCCAGTGCTCCGTCACCCTCATGGTGAAAATGTTTTTCCTTACATTCAGATGGAACTTCCTATGCTCCAGCTTGGGCCCATTGCCCCTTGTCCTATCACTGGCCATTACTGAGAAGAGCCTGGCTCCATCCACCTGACACTCACCCTTTACATGTTTATAAACATGAATGAGGTCCCCCCTCAGTCTCCTCTTCTCCAAAATGAGGAGACCCAGATCCCTCAGCCTGTCCTTGTAAGGAAGGTGTTCCACTCCATCATCTTGGTGGCCCTGTGTTGGACTCTCTCAAGGAGTTCTATGTCCTTCTGGAACTGAGGGTCCCAGAACTGGACACAATATTCCAGGTGTGGTCTCACCAGGGCAGAGTAGAGGGGGAGAAGGATCTCTTTTGACCTATTAGCCACCCCTGTTCTAATAAACCCCAGGATGCCATTGGCCCTCTAGACCAAAAGGGTGCATGGACATCTTGATGTCCACCAGGACCTCCAGGTCCCTCTCGCTGTGAGAGCCACTGTGAGTAGCTGGCTGTGTCGGCATTCCAGCAAGTATCTGGGTAGTTAAAATCACCCATAAGAACCAGGGCCTGAGACTGCGAGGCTACTCTCAGCTGCCCGTAGAAGGCGTTATGAACTTCCTCCTCTTGATCAGAAGGCCTGTAATAGACACCCACAACAGCATCCCCCATGCCAGCCTGACCTTTAATTCTCACACACAAACTCTCAACTTATTCCTCATCTGCTCCTGGACAGAACTCAACACATTGGAGCTGCTCTTTTGCATAAAGAGCCACTCTACCTCCTCTCCTTGTTGTCCTGTCTTTCCTAAAAAGGGCATAGCCATCCATGGCCACATTTCAGTCATGTGCACTGTCCCACCAAGTCTCTGTAGTTGCTACTAGATCATAACCCCTTGACCACACACAGATCTCTAACTCCTCCTGTTTATGCCCTGCACCGCGTGCATTGGTGTAGGGCATTTGAGGGAGCAGTCCGAGCTCACCATTTTTGCTTTAGGGGGGGCAAGGTCTTCTGATTCTCATTATTACTGGAACACTACCCCACTGAGAAGAACCCAGCAACAACCCTACCCCCCTTTGAATCTAGTTTAAAGCCCTACAGATGAGGTCAGATAATTCTCTTCCGAGAACACTACTCCCACTCTCCCACTGGATGATAAGCCCTTCCCACATATTCCTGTCAGTTTTGGTGTCTTGTAAAATCATCCATGCCCGGAGAAGCCAAAGCACTGCCTGTAGCACCAGTCCCTGAGCCATGTGGATCCAAAACAGGAATTGTCAGATTTTACATCAACTCATTCACAGCAAATAGCTGTGAAACCTGGGTGGCAGCTACTAAAAGCACTCAGTATAGTCGATGTTAGTTAAGTGTGAGAAGTATCTAGGAGTAGTAGCTGATCCATGGTTTGGACCACCAAAATTGGGTTGTACTTATATAGTGGACACTTGGTTTAGTAGAACTGGAAAAGTTTAATTTAGGTAATACTGGAAGCTTGAACTACTCCCTGTGTCTATCAGACATGGATTCATGCAAATGGCAGAACATATAAATGTGAAAGAAAAATCTTCATAGGTGCTAAAATATAGAGGGAGATCAACGGATGGCTCTTCCAGCTTTCTCTGCAGTTAACTGCCACTGACAGTGGCCTTTGATCAATGTTTGCTGGTCACTGTGAAGGTCTAGCATTTGGGTGGTGGTGTGAGTGGACCCTGGCCATCAGCTAAGCATTCATACAGCCACTTTTACTCATGCCTCCCATGGGATGGAGAGAAAATAGAAAGGAGAGGCTTGTGGATCAAAATAAAGATAATTTAATAGGTGAAGCAAGGATGTGTATGCATGTTAAGCAAAGGAGGAATTTGTTCACTACTTCCTATCAGAAGGCAGATGTTCAGCTTCTTCCTGGAAGGTAGGATCTCCGCATGCTAGCGGTTACTCTGGAGGACAAATTCCATACAAGCATTCTCCCCTTCCTCCTCTTCTCCTTGAGCTTTTTTTTGCTCAGCACAGCATGATATGCTATAGAATAACGCTTTGGTCAGTTATGGTCAGATGTCCTGCCTGTGTCCTCTCCCAGTTTATCATCCACCCCAGGCTACTCACTGCAAGGGGTGGAGTGGGAAAAAGAAAAACCCTTGGTGTTGTGCAAGCACTGCAGTAGTAGCTATACATTGGTGTGTTATCAGCCCTGTTTAAATCACAAATACAAAACACAGCACTGTACAGGCTGCTATGAAGAAAATTAACTCCACCCCAGCTGGACCCAATTCACACGGATTCATAAGATTGTACTGAGCAGGGGAAATAAGGAGAGAACAAAAGAAACTGCAAATGTTGATAGGAGCTAGTGAGAAGCACAGCCTGAACATCTCCAGTCCTATACCAGACTTTATAGTGCTAGGCTCAGTACAGCATACTGGGTGACAATTACAGGAGACAAGAGTCCAGGTCTTAAAACTGGAATAACACCATATTCAATGAGTATATGAAGATACAGAATCAGGGATGTAGAATAAGACATCCTGAAAAAAAAGCCCATTAGTAATACCAACATTAAATTCAGTAAGCAAATGCTTAAACAACTGCATCTGGTATTCTAATTTTGTGCTTGTTCCTATGCTGTGATGAAATTTCTAGATCATGGACAAGAAGGCACTACAGATATAATCCAGCAGATCATAAAATCTGTTCCTGTGCTGAATGGTCTTGCCCAGAGATACAATTTACTGGACTTGCTGATGTGTCAGCATCTATAGATCTTTCCTCATGTTCACAAGTTGGGACTAGACAATATACTGTGAATCTGGTCTCAGTGATAGCATCAAGAGTTAAAAAAGCCTGACAAATTAATGTTAATAATGTTAAGGCCCAGTGACTGACTTAATGGCTGAATATGAGAACAAAGCCACTGCTATGGTAGAGGGAAAACTTTGTAAATTGTGATAATTTAACATCAAAGTCTTATCTACCTTGTCAGTCACTTGCTTTGTCCTCCCAGGAGGAATCAGGCTAAGGTGGCATGAGTCCAAGTATAAACTACTTTTTAAACTTTGTCCTAGACAAGGACAAGTTGCCAGATTGTTCAGCTGGAGGTGTCTGGTGTACTGCACAGACATTTGACATGTCCTGAAGTGTGGGAAAAGTAAAAAAAAAAAGGTGCATAATATTTTATTTAATGCACTAGCTTCTTTGTCATTTGGTTTTCTTACTTTTCTTACTTTTTTGCATCCAAGCTGTCTACTTCTTTATTACTTTACCACATTCCTTTCATAGGATACATTTGCTACTTAAATATGCTAATTTAAAGTCCACCAGAAGTTGCCAGTTTTGGTTGATGGACTATCAGGGGATTTTTCCTCCAGTCCCACAGAAATATTATCATGTAGAGTTTAAGAATATCCTCAACTAGTATCCTCCCCATCAACCACCTGTGGAACATGAAGTGGCTTCCTCCCCTTGACTTCACAGTGCATGCACCAGCAAATCCTTGGCTTAAGTTCTTTAAATCTAGCCCTTTTCCCCATCACTGCTTGATTTTTTTTTCCTATGTACTCAAAATGTTCCCAGAAAAACCACACACAACCTCAAAAACCAAGACAGCTCCCTATCTGAGAGTTTTATTGAAACCCCAACATTCATGGTGTCAGCATTATTTAATACTTTACCATACAAACTTGTCATTAGGAGAAGGATTGTTCTGGAAAAAAGACATCAAAGACTGCTTCCAATTAATTTGGGGAAGTTCAGAGGGAGCAGCCTTAATAGACTGGACATAACCAAAAAAACCCAGGAGAACATTCTGACACAGAGCTGCAAGTTAGAAATAGGTAAGCAATTAACAAACATTTAGGCCAGTTATACAGGATCAAAGGCTAAAACCAAGAGAAGGGCACCCATTTGGGGCAGGAACCTCCTTTTCCAAGTGCACTGTGTTCTTCTTCTAAATTTTTAAAAGGTGCCTAGGGTGTTCACCAGCTCAGTCATGGTAATTAGTCATGCATATTCCTGCTCCGTGGCCAATGCAAGTTAATGTGCCATCTATCAGCCTTCACATATTGAGGCATAGCTCTACTTATCTTTCATTATCTGCAGGCTAAACATGCACATAGACCATGGCAAAGGATCATTCAATGCTATTACCTTGTTCATGAGACTGAAAGCTTCCACTCAGGCACTTAGAAATACAGGCAAGCTGGAAATTAGTCAATAGTTATCAGTAATTACTTTTTCAGGATAATGATGAGGTGAAGATGTTGGATGTCACAGTAGTAAAGTCTCAAGTGAGCAGCAGGTTTGGATAATACCTCAAAACCAGATCAAAAACCCCCATTTGAAAATGAACTGCTTACAGATACCTGAATCTACAAAACTCATCTTAAGTACACAGATTTGAAAGTACATTGGATTTTGAAAAAGCTTGTTTATTTTCCAGGTGGCTCCAAACCTCTCAAATAGTTCATCAACACAATCTCCTCCTGTACCCTTGGCACAGGACAGAGGTTTTGAAAGTGGTACCAAGGTGAACGCTAACTGAACTGTAAATGTTTTACCTTGGTGAGTGCTTACCCAACTGTGTGAGCTCCTAGCAAGCCAAGTACAGGATGAAGCACTGGCCCCACAGCTCTCTTACAGACTAATGAAAGCACATCATTGAACAGTGATAGACTAAGCATGCCCCAAAGATCACTTTAGACTTGGCCTGGGGAGACCATTAGCAAACACCAGCTGGGTCCTTAAGCTGTACCACTACCTTCTCCTTCCAGGAAGCAGACATGGATGATGCTCTGCCGAGCAGGGTCAAATACTGTCTGATTGGTGTCCTGGGAATCTTGGACATTTCTTAAGCAAGGGTTAAGGTTATTTTATGTAAGGCTGTCATTGCAGAATAGCCTCTCCAAGCACATACACGTTTCACCTGCTATGCTAGTTCTGTTCCAGGGAAAGAGGGTATTTTGGTGGGACAGAGCTGGGATAACAAATATGAAGCTGCTTCTCATTTGATACAAGGAGTTCTGGATTGCTGATTGCAGGCTATGGCAATAGCTTTGTGATTGCTGCAGTATGAAGGAACAGTCCTTTTAATTTATGCTTACGAGGACCTGTCTGTCCTCACATGCTGTCTCATGTTCAGAGTCCTTTCTTACCTTTTCTTCTGTCTTTTCAAATATGGTCCACATCTCACAGACATAGTGATGCAGATGAGGAACCACCCTCTAGGTGGGCCAACTCTAAACTCATAAATCAGCGAGCAAACGTTACACAGAATGGAGTATCATTTCTGCTAAAAGCAAACTAGTGTGTGTGTACATGCATGTGTGTGTTTGTGTTAAGAAGAAACATGTCTGGATTGGACAACATCTTCTGTTCCATAAATCTATGGAGGAGAAGCCATCGACTTTCCCAAGTTACAGCATCCTTTTGATAGCAGCTATGATTCAACAAGGAAATGGATCCCTTAAGTATTGTCCCATTGCACAATTTAATCGCTCTCCTCCAGTCCCTTTGCTGTTCGCTTCAGCCAGGAAGCTCAATCAGGGCTCAGATGTGGCTTCAAACACATTCAGAAGTTTTTCATCAAGAGCAAGGGCTCTGTCAGATGATTTATTTTCCTTCATGATATGTTTTCACTAAAATCTCATGAGAAGTGCAGCCTCCACATCTAACATTGAGACAATGGTTCAGGCCTGCTCAGCTGATTTAAATGGCAGCAGGGCATATGGAGTTGACCATTACAGAAGGACTTTTGATGCTGGAGTGTTAGAGAGTTCTTAAGGTTGCAGTGCTGTTGCTGTGTTCTGTACATTTATCTGCTGCTGCACTTGAGGCAAGAAGGTTCATGTGCAAGAAAATGACATAAAACCATATTTCGCCCACCCAAAAAGCAAAACACAGCAACAGTCTTCCCAAAGATCCCCTCTGCTCAGGCCTAAAAGCTGCTGAAATATCTAAGTAGGGTTCTTCAGTTGGGACCTCCTCAGCTGTGCTAGAGACCATGAGCTGTTGTCACGGGGGTCCCCTAAGTGAAGAGCGGTTTGCATGGGAACTTGGAGTTCAGCAGGGATTCCAACAACTGCTGTGTCAGCAGCAGCTGTATGGTTTGTGCCTCTTTTGTAAATGAGTCAATGTGTATTTAAAGGAAGACACTATCCAAGAAGTTTTATTTTTCACAATTTATGAGGACATAAATGAACAGGTGCTCAAAGAGCTTTAGGATTGCCTCTAATTTCAGCTGAATGAGATGAGGATAGTACTCAGTCCACTTCAAAGCCATTTTAACTGGTTTCAAACTTCTTTCATACTATTTCTTGCCCAAATTACTTTGAAGAAAACAGAAACAGTTTATGTGTAGGGTTGGCTTTTTTTAATGCACTTATATTTCTTTCTCTGGGTCTTGGAAGATCCTAACACTTTGTGACAATTACTTTGAAAAATTGAAAATTTTCACTTTTATTTTCTTATAAGAGAATAATGTGCTCTTACAGAAAAATAAATTTGAAGAAACATGAACTTATAGTAATCCATAAGCCCTAGTATAATATTATGTCACTCATGTAAATCCTTTCCTGAAAACATCTAGGTAAACAAGGGTTCATCAGCTTCTAGTTGGTTTGGTTTGGTTTCTTTTTGCAATAGCAAATGCAATTCCTGTGTTCTTACTTATGACACTGATAATCTAAAGCAATTAATTTCTGTGAATTTCAGTTTTTTCTTCAGACTTTATCACCAAGATTGTGATCGACTGCATGAAGGCATTTAAAGGATGCCATCAGTCCCGTTTCCTCAAAGAGACCATAAAGCAACAGCCCAAATGGCAGCAGTTACACTGCGTCCAGTTACAAAGCAAAACCCACACAAAACTGTAGCATGGCACAAACAGCTAAAAATTATTTTTTCTAACTGCTAAAGACTAACCTTATGTACCAGCACAAAGCCAGTGAAGCCAGTGAAAGTATGACGATTTATACTAGCTGAGAAACTGGTCTTGATGCAAACTTGACAATGTGTTAACATTCATAGCACTAAAGCTCTTAGACAGGCCACCTCAATGCCAGTAAGCCCAAACCATTGTTACTGATAGGTCTTTCATTCCACGGAAACAGTTTTGCACTTGTGCTGAGGGGCAGAGCTAAACTAAAGGCAGGCTGTGGGTGTTGTTTGGATGGGAAATTCTTTAAACACAGGAAAAAGTTTATGTGATATACAGTCTGCATAGATCATCTATTCCAGGGACATGGCCAGGGTAGCAGCTGAGCCATCATTGTACTAGAGGATCCTTCAGCTGCTGGGATGGACGGCACAAGAGTTTTGATGAGTAGGGTGAAGACAGAGGAGAGGTCCAAAGCTGATCCAAACCACAGGAATGCTTTTCATTCCATTGACAGAGAAAGAGGGTTTCACAAATATTTTGATACAGAAGTCTCCCACCTGGAGGGACAAGCCACACCAAGCAAGGGCATCTGCCACAGAGCAGAGAGGCAGAGTTCTGTCTCCCTGAGTCCCATCTATGCTGTAGAAGAAGGGACTGTGTTGATAAGAATAGAAGCAGCAGCAGTTCTCTATCAATGAAGGACACCCCCAAAGAAGACAAATATCCGTTACAAAAAATTCAGGTATTTTCTGGAACAGGCAAGAGTATCTGAGCCAAAGAGTCTACATTTACAAGTAAAACATCAGAGTAAAGTTAGGTTTTGGCAAGGGAAATGCATCCCCCACCTTAGCTGTGTATTAATTAACCAGGCCTTTTACTTTAGGGAATAGAATATTGCCCTTTGCTGTTTGCAGCACTTTCTGCTAACCCAGTCTCTTTATATATCCTGAACCTGTTGAGCAACCAAAGCTTTAAATTGACTGCTAATTTTGTGTTGGGTCAAATTAATTTTGAAACCAGATTAATTAAAGCAGATGAAGCTTTGTTTATCCATTATTCATGAAGCTCATTGGAACAGGAGAGAGTGCATTAGCTTTATTTAGGATATTACTTTGCTTTAATGAACTCCTTTTTTTTCTTGCCTCTTAATGCTCCTTTAGAGCAGGAGTTCAGCTTTGTGTTGTTGGCTTTTTTTTTTTTTTGTCCTTTTGTGGTCTAGTGCAAACAATGTAATTAGCAGATTTTCTTGCTCCAAAATAGCTGCAGCTGACAATCTCCAGCAGTGACTGTCTCTCACGATAATTCTGTAGAGGGAGAGAATAGCACGTGTGCATGCTGAGCAAGAATCTCCTACTCATCCCTACTGCAGTTGGAGGCTGTAGAGAGGAGTGGCTATGTTCTTTCAGCATCAGAGACAGAAGATCCACAGACAGTCAGAAGAGGCTGCTGGATAAATAAACTAGAACCACCTAACTGTGAGTGTTTGAACATCACTGCGAATGATCCAGTGAAGAATTCTTTTCCCCACAGAGCAGTGATTTATAAAAGTCAAGTTAGACATGAGGGAGAGTGAAGTATGCACTAGAAAATATTACTGGAACTTTTACAGTGCTCTTTGCACAAATGGGGTATCCCCTCTGGATATGGTTTAGTTGTAGTAGCTCTAAGACCATGTATTGAGACCTGAGATACTAGTCTTAGAAACTAATGGCATTTATGAGCAAGTGGAAGACTGGAACTCCTCAGAGTAAGGAGAATAAAAATAGAGCTTTGCTTGAAACTTGCAGTAACATCATATTTGTAAAAAAAATTAGGTAAGCAAATGTAAGTTTAAACAAAAGAAAGGTTGTCTTCACAAAGCGTATTGGACTCAATTAAGCAAAATACCAAGATGCCAATTAAACAAGATAAAGATAGGTCTGTGTACAAAGATAAAAGGGTAGTTTGCAAATTTGGAAGGTGAAACATTTAACACTGCTAAAAAACAAGTCTTTCTCCTGAATAAGAGCAAAATGATTGGCAGATCTTACTGCTACAGGATATTAATGAGAACTGATGAAATTAAAGACAGAACTGGTTACCCATGTGAGTTAGGAAAACATCCAGGTACAATAGTGAGAACACTATAAGGGATCTAACCATATTTAAGGTTGTAAAAAAAAAACCCACAGAAAAAATTAGGATGAAGCTTTCAGATATTTTTTCCTATATTTTCATCTTACATAACTCGCCTGACGAATATGGTATTAGCTACTGAAAAAAAGACCCCAGGATAATAAATCACACATAGCAATCACCTCATCCTCTTAACTGTAATACCTGAATATCTTATGATCTCTATGTATTTATCCTCACAATCCAGTTATGGATGTGGTAAAATGATTTGTGTTTTAAAAATGAGGAACTGAATTGAAAATAACTAAGGCTCTGATCCTCTGAAGTCTTTGGGCACCTAGTTATTCACACAAATCTGCAAGAATAAGGATCTGATCTTTCTAACCAAGGTCTATTCCCCTAGTCACTGCTTTGTGCTCTTTTGAAGATTAGATAGTCCAAATTGACTCTTATAGCAATTATTTTTTGTGTCTATCAACAAGCAAAGTATTTTTCATTTGCTGCTGAAGAGAGGGATGGTTGCTAAGCAAAAGAGTACCCAGCAAGGGGAATGTGAAGTGGTTAGAGAGATCAAGGCAAGAAACCAGAATGATGAACTTAGAGCTTATTTTCCCTTTATTCATGGCATTTTTATTAGTACTGTATTTTTAGGTAGCTAAAGTGCTGTTGTAACACCACCACAGAAAGTACCAGGACCTGGAGATGAGGCAGGAAAAGACAAAAAGCTGTGAAATACTGTAGAGGGGGGATAAAACTTACACTAAAGCTGCTAGATAGACTCGTGGATGTTGAAGACTAAACCTCATTTAATGGGGCTATATATCTGTTTTAGTTATCGTTATGGTCAGTGTTATCCAATAAACTTCTATTAAGTAGATTAGTACCGGAGGGTATACTTCCTGTTTATGAGCTGGTAATTACCACATCTTGAGCTAAATAAACTTGGAACCTGAAGGCTGAAATTTTTATAGGAAATAAACTCCTTGAGCCTCAGCGTTTGTTAGCTCAGGATGCACTGAAACCAAGCTACGTGGGGAGTACCACACTACACATACAAAGAAGTGCTCACCTGGCTGCTCCAGCAAAGCTCTGCTCGCTCTCACACTGCTTCCAGACGTGGGCACAAAAATAGCCAGTCAAGCTTCCTTTGGCTCCTGAGGATAAGTTTTATTTAGGAGGTGTTTCAACCTTGTCTCTGTGTGAGTTGCAAGAATATTTTTTATCTGATAGAACCGAGTTGAAGAACTACATCCCTCAGCTCAGCAAGCTGTCCATCTGCCCTGCTTGGGGACAAGAAGGGTTGCTGAGGCTGTTTGACCACTCAGAAAGGGTCTGTTTTTAACAAGCTTTAAAGTAAGTCGAAGAGAATTAATTTTGAAAGGAGTCAGAGCCATTTTTATGGGTTCAATAAAAGCGGGTCAGGATGACACTGTCTAATAGGTCTACGTTTCTCTACCTCATTCCCCATTTTGGTCAAACTATCTTCTATCAGCTAAGGGTGGGGTGAAACCTGGGGTGAGGTGTTAGTTGTTCTGAAGTCAAGAGGAGTTGACTCCGCTGATTTTAATGGACATGAGGGTTAACTGTATGTCTGGCTGGGAGATATGCAAGTGGTCTGGCTGGCATAGGCAGCATACATGGCCAGAATAAATACATTTTCCCAAGAGCAAAAAGTAACTGTACAGTCTTGATGTAAATTCCTGAGCTTTGATTGGCCAATGTCTGTAAATAGCCAATTAGGCTGCACATGTTTGCAGATTAATAAATGGCCTTTCCACTGTGGCTAAGCTGCATAACAATCTTCAGTGTGGCTTGCTAAGAACACTCCACTGCTGCTGACTTTAATTGTTATTAGTTTGCATTATATGTTAAATAGGGGAATATTTTATTGTAATAGCTGTAAGCACTAAAACTGAGTAAATAATTCATAGCAAATTATTTATTCAATAAATTTAGCCTCTTTTACTCTTCAATTTTTCAGGAACAAGTTTATTGTGTTCTCGAAAGAGTGGTTATTATTCAGAATTACCTTCTAATAATTTTATCAGAATATTTCTTGCTCTGAAGATCCCCTGTGTAGGTTTTTTTTTTACTAAATCCGTAAGGCATACAGCACTGTTGCCTCCCCTGTTTTGATGAGTGCTACCCTTTAGCAGGGGTTTCTGGTGAAGACATAGGTTTAACTGAAGCCAACCTGGTTCTTCTTGTTTCCATTTTCCCTGATTGGAAGGGATGATGCATGCCCTGCCGCAACACTTTGACCTTCTACAAAGGCTGGACTAGGGAAATGGTCAGTGCTCTGGAGGTTGAGGCAATTTTAGGACTGAGTGTTTCTACATTACTGTGATGAAGAACATATATAGCTCTCCCATCCCCCCTGCGTTCAGGCAGTGGGCGCAGAAACATAAGAGATGCAGCACATATTGCTTCAGGATCCTGGATGGATATGAAAAAGCCATTGCAAACTGCCCATTGATAAATGGCACTTGTCTTACTAAGTGTCAGAAGACCCCAAAACACATGGTGGTGTTATTTTTCCATTTTTTATTATTTTTTCTCTTTTTTTTTTTAATAGTTCACAGCTAAGGGAAAGCAGATGAGAACAGCCAACAGAGAGGAGGAAATAACATTCCCCCCTCCTCCCCTGCTCTCAATTGCATGAAGTCATTCTCTGTGCACTTCTACCTCTGCACTTCAGAGCTTTTAACCCCCAGCTGTCTTCCCTTAAGCCTATTTGAAGCAATGCTTGTAATAAGCATAAACAATAATTCTGTTGCAGCCATTCATACCTCAGATCGACTCCTCATGCCAGGTGTCTGCCTCAGGTAATTACACATGTATGTGACACCCGAGAAAACCAGAGCCTTGATGATTAATAAGCCTTGCAACCTCACAATGCCTCCCTTGTCTCCCCCCAAGTTTCCCTGGGATTGTTCCTACTTGTCCTGGTGAGGAGCCCTCCACTTCCAGGGCTCTGGCGCAGAGCGGTCTCTCTGTTACTCACAAACCTGTGAGGCAGCGCGGTGTCCCTCCTCTTCCCAATTACTACGCGGTCAGCAGCATTATGCTGTTCGTCATCAGCGCAGGGGGTATCTACTGTTTACTGAAGACCAGGCAAGAGAAAGCAAACAGTTTGGGTAATCTCTGCTGACAGCAGAGTACAGCTTTATTTAGCAGATTTTTTTTCATACAAATGGCATCCCAAGGTACTTATCAAAGTTAAATAATACGTAATAGCAGAGGGAGAGAGAAATTAAGATGCACAGGCATGGGAGCAGAGATGTTTTCAGATGAGATTTGAAAGTAGATGGAGAAGCAGTGAGGCAGAAAGAAACAACAGAAAAAAAAAGACTGTTCCAGATGGTGGGAGATACAA
>VXBZ01002995.1:223311-285225 GCA_013399135.1 Heliornis fulica
GAGGGGGAGGAAGAGCTTTCACAATAACTGTGGTTTGAGCATAACTAGGCACAGAGAGATGACCAGGGTCATTTGGAGAGAAAATTAGGAACAGAGGAGAAGGAAGAGAATTTCTAGGAGATGGACTGGGAAAAGGGCACAGAAAGTGAGTAGAGAAATGAAAGGGTAGCTGTGGGAGCTTCCTCTGTAAATGTCACAACAATGACTTGTAAAGCCAATGCACCTGCAAAAATGCTGGTGTATCCAGGATGGGTGAAGGATGTTGATGGAGAATTCAAACAGAAAGAAAAGTGAAGCACTGCCATATCTGGAGTAGAATTTCCTCCAAACAGCTTCATCTGTCTACCTTCTGCATTGGATTCAGACACAAAAGGTCAAATCCAATGAGGTGCTGTGTAACCTATTACCTTCCCCACTCTTCATGACAAAGACAATGTTGTCTTCTCCTTCCTGGGTTGAAAACAGTTATGCATGAGTATTTTTACAAAATTAATGTCTTTTTATTCATCAACCTGTGAGAAGAAACCAACATGCGGGTATAGATATAGTGGATTTTGGTAGTCAAAAGAATGAGGTGTTTTCTGTCCCAAAGCTGTCTCTGTTCTGCTGGGTGGAAGAAGCAGCAAGTCAGGTAGCACACATCTCTAATATTAACATGGAAAAATAAAGGAATGCTGCAGAAGGACAGTCTGGTGACCAGGTTACTACTGCCTGATGGTGGATTAGACAAGGCCATACTATGACTAGATAGGGTTGTGAAGTAGGAAATTAAATGCAGATCTGTTGTGGCAGCTCTTGGGCTTCTGACCCATGAACTCTCCAGTACCAGGTGTACAGCAGTATTGTTGAAATAGTGGCTGAGGACCCCAGTGAGTTCTCCTTCAGGGCAGCAGTATTACCTTGCCCACTGGTCTAAGTTTGAACCTCCTGTGGATAGCTCTGTGGACTCTGCTGTGTGCTAGAGTGTCTTCAGAGATGTTCACAATAATGCCGGGGTAGAGGGAACATTTTCAGTACTGGAGGAATCCTGAAAGTGTGCATATGTTACCTGCACCTGTGTGCAGGTCAGATATTCTTACTCCCCACTACTTTATTCTGTCTTCTCCTGGAACATGCTTGCAGCAAGACACAGACTTTCTTCATAAGGTTACTCCAGCATTCTGTTGATCTAAATGCATCTTCTGGAAATGCTTTACCGTCATGTTGAATTTGTACTGCTGAGGATGTGAAAGAGTGCAAGGTTGATCTTGTGAAAGAAGATAATGGCACAGACCATTTATCAAGATTTTGCTCAAGAAAGTACCTCTTTGTCAAGTGCTAGTTAAATAACCATACAGAGCTTGAAAGAAACTGGAATATCAAGCCCACAGAGCTTTTTTTTTGTGTCACAAGATAAGACAAAGCTGGCTTCAATCTGTTCATAGTTTGATTCGTTGTTTCGTTATTCAATTCCCATCTTCCTTGGCCAGGCAAAACTGAGACCTGTAGGGGAAGTCAGAATCTAGACCTTCCCAAATGTTTTCTGAACACCAGATGAAGGGTAGGATAGATGCTGGGCCTGTGACCAGTGGTTCTTCACAACTTGGAAGAAGGCAAAAGAGAGGCAGGAGCACATCTGAATGTAAAAAGCCAGGCAAGTCAGTGCATCCCAGTCACAGAGGCATCTAAATGTGACAGCAGAAGTCTTTTCAAACAAAAATAGTAGCAGTAGGAGGATAGGGAATTAATTTGTTAGGCTAGGATTTCAAAGCATGCATGTTGGTCTGGCAAGAGAGCTCAGAAATCATTCAGGAGAAAGCACATTCTGGGAAGAGACCTAGAACTTTGAGGCCACCTCATGTGCAATCTCTGTAGGTTATCCTGGTGGTCTCTCCATATAGCCATTGGAGCTATGGAAGCCCAGAGCACAGAAGGAAGTAACAGTGCAGCCCACTTTGCTAGGAGGTATTCATATTTTGTTTAAAACTCTCTGCTAAAGAGCTTGCATTCTGTTTACCTTATTAAGTGGCATCAGTGAAAAGTTTAATTCTTTATTCAGCAGTACTGATAAATAAGAGAGGAAAAAGTTGTGCAGCTGGACTTTTATACCATTGGATATTAAATAATTATTGGTTTACTTTTTACCAAGCCATAGAAGATATAATTTCCCTGTGTACTATCCTGAATCAAGGCTCTTTCACCTGCTTACATCCTTCTCTGCTGCTAAGAGAGGAACGGAGGAAGTGCTCCTAAATGCCATCAACTCTAACAGCCACAGACATGAAATGGAACTTCTTTGTGAGTTCAGCTCTTGTTTGCTAGACACACATGCCAGTACCAGGCAAACCTTCCCCAGGCTCACCAGTGACGATTTGGGTCTTGGTAGTATCATGACTTAAAGCACTTTGGTGCTTTAATACCACTGCTGAGACTTCCCACCACTGGCAGCCCACAGCAAAAGGTGGCACTTGGTATCTAGAAAATTACTCCCCTGCTCCTTCACGGGAGCAGACGCTGCCCATGTGAATGGTGGGTTACACTGGATACAGGAAAGCCTTAACCCTTGTGAATGCTTGCAAGAAGTATGCTTGCTGACCATTTTCCTGCTGTCAATAATACAGGGACATTTCCTTGGTCATGGTCTTGTCACCTTGAATCACACTAGGAGATGATGTAGGTTTAGGCTGAAGTTTTATTATCTGCTTACAATACCGTATCATGAAGTTCACCATGGTATTTTGTCACAGCTTGCAGTAGCTGAGGACGCTCCTGGTTTAGGGTCAATGCTATAAAGCTGTTTGACAGCATCACACTTCATTGTTTGTGTTAGTGAAGAACTGAAGTGAGCAGGAAAGGGTAGACACTCGGTTCTGGGTGAGAGGCAGATGAACCAGGAGTGACATATGATCCACAGAGTGAAGAATAAGGCAAATCTAGCACATTCATAGCCTCTGAAGCATGGACACGTGGCAGAAGGTGACACACACAGAAACTGACACATTTTGTACAGTGTTACTGAGCCATGTGGCAGTTCTGTGGACAGATACTTTTTCACAGAGACTACTAACCTGGTCGTTATGACAAGTGTGATACCTTTATGACACTACCTTGTCAAACTTCGGAGCAGAAGAGAAAGACAGACAGGACCCCATGGATGACTAAAAGTGAGAAAAGGTGGGACATGGGTCTTTCCATCCCCCAACAGGTAATTAGTGCCTGGTCTGCTGACATTATTTTTTAACCTTGTCTTCAGCTGATCCCACCTCCTATTGCCCCATTAAGTCTTTTCTCAGCAGAGCGAGCTGTGACTCAGCTGTTTCTGAGCTTTTCCTTGCCCTTCCAACATGAAGAAGAGAATCAAGAACTTTCTCTTTCACCTCTGTTTGTGTGTTTTGTGACTTCTTTATTTGGTTTCAGTCAAAATCTTGTGTAAAAACCAAGCATGGCTTTCTTTCCATTTAGGGGCAGGACGCAGCAGCTGCCTGGCTCTAGCCACAATTACACTCCAATAGCTACAGATAGTAGTCAGTGTCAGCTTCATTCTCCCCCCAGCTTTATTGAGGAAAAAATCATTTAGCAGCTCAACATGGAGGGCTGTGCACAGCCTTCCCCCTCCCTGTGAAAAAAAGAGGCATTTGAAATTTCAGTGAGAAGAATATGCACATGCCTTCAGATGCTTCCTCTTTCAGTTACTGCTGTCTTGAGTTTTCCCATGCCCCCTGCAAACGTATTTCCTCCCATCCGTGTGTTCTCTCAGGTGACTAACACAGAGTGGACACACATGTTGTTCTGACTGTTAGGGTTCGGTTTGCGCTTGTTTTTTTTCTTTAATTTTCTAGGAGAAAATGCAAAGATAATCACAGAGCTGTAGGGGTTGGAAGGGACCTTGAGAGATTGAGCCCAACTTCCCTGCCAAAGCAGGTTCCCTAGAGCAGGTCACACAGGTAGGTGTCCAGACAGGTCTTGAATGTCTCCAGAGAAGGAGACTCCACAACACCCCTGGGCAGCCTGTTCCAGTGCTCTGTCACCCTCAACATGAAGAAGTTCTTTCTCACATCAGTGCGAAAACTTCTGTGGTCCAACTTGTGTCCCTTGTCCTGTCCCCACAGGCCATTGAGAAGAGTTTGGCCATCTCCCTTTGCCTCCTATGCTTTAAATAATTATAAACATTGATGAGATTCCCTCTCAGTCTTCTCTTCTCAAGGCTGAACAGCTCCAGCTCACTCAGCCTTTCGTCGTAGGGGAGATGCTCCAGGCCCTTCATCATCTTTGTGGCCTCCTCTGGACTCTCTCCAGGAGATCCCTGACTGTTTTGTACCAGGGAGCCCAGAACTGGACACAGGACTCCAGGTGAGGCCTGACCAGGGCAGAGTAGAGGGAGAGGATTACATCCTTTGACCTGCTGGCTACGATCCTCTTAATGCACCCCAGGATCCCATTGGCCTTCTTGGCCACCAGGGCACACTGCTGGCTCATGGCCAACAAGAACAACTGGTTAACCAGGGGACCCATACTGTGTGACTGAGATAATCGTAGAACTGTAGAATCATAGAATGGTTTGGGTCATCAAAGGGGTTGAGATCTTAAAACATCATGTAGGCCAACCCTTCTACCATGGGCAGGCGTTCAAGCCTCCTATCATGATCTTTCACTGGGTCAGATTCCTCAAAGCCCCGCCAAACCTGTCACTTCCAGTGGTGGAGCATCCACAACTCCTCTAGGAAATCAATCAGCTTCACAGCCACCAGAGAGCACATTGCTCTGTGATCACCCAAAGTAACCAACTAAAGTCTGATACATTCAACATGAAACTCTTTGAAACACAAGAGCCAAATAGCTTGTTCCGTCATCTAGTCAAAAGGTAGGTGTATCTGAATGATTCCCTTCCAACGAAACCTAGCTGTCAATCAAACAGTAAAGTAATATAGCAGAACTTATTACAAATCAGTTGACTACACTAACCACAGAAGTTCAGGTGTCTACATGGTACACTTTGTGGCCACTGGAATTTGAGAGTCTTCTTTGAGATATCCGTGTAACAGCTGCCAGTAGCATTGGTGCTGTTAGTTACCACACTTGCTATAGCTGGCTGGTATCTAGATCCCTCTTTCCCCAAACCCCAAAGCAAACTCTTCATACCTCTCCCCTTTCCAGCAAAGGGAGGAATATAATGATTTGTCACATGCATGTGCCTGTCTCAGAGTGAATCTTTCATGACTGCAGATGTACCTCCCACCTTCACAACCATTCAGGAAAGACGTTTTCTGTAGTGGATATTCACAATACCTCTATGAAACATTTGTGCCAACAACAGAATAGCAGAATCAAAAAATCAATCACAGAATTCTTTGGGTTAAAAAGGTCCTGAAAGATCATCTAGTTCCAACACCCCTGCCATGGGCAGGGGCACCCTCCAGTAGACCAGGTTGCCTAAAAGCCCAGTCCAACCTGTCCAGGGAGGGGGCATCCACAACTTCTCTGGGGAACCTCTTCCAGTGCCTCATCATCCTCATAGAGAAGATTTTTTTCCTTACAAATACTCTAAATCTATCCCCTTTTAGTTTAAAGCCACTACCCATCATATTGTCACTATCTGCCCTTGTAAACGATCCCTCTCCAGCTTTTCTGTGGGTCCCCTTTAGGTACTATAAGGTTTCAATAAGGTATCCCCAGTGCCTTCTATTCTCCAGGCTCTCTCCAAGCCCAACTGTCTCACCATTTCCACAGAAGAGAGGTATTCCAACACTCTGATGTCCAGTCCTCCTCTGGACTCACTCCAGCAGGTCCATGTCTTTCTTGTACTGGTGACCCCAGGGCTGGACACAGTACTCCAGGTAGGCTCTCACAAGAGCAGAGTAGAGGGAAAGAATCACCACCCTTGACCTGTTAGTCACACTTCTTTTTATGCAGTCCAAAATGTGGTTGGCTTTCAGGGCTGCAAGCAAACCTTGCCAGCTCACATTGAGCTTCTTTCCCTCCAAGACCTCCAGCAAGCTCTTTGCCTGAAGGCAACTCTCAATCCATTCCCCATTTGTGCTTGGGATTGCCATGATCCATATGCAGGACCTTGCATGTGGCTTTGTTGAACTTCATGCAGTTTGCACAGTCCCAACTCTCTGGTGTTTTAGAAATTAGATATTACCACATGACATCCTACAGTACCATGTGCAGTTTTTGTGATCTGAAATTCAAACACAGATAAAATGATTTTCAGCCTTTGCAATAGGCTCTTAGTTTGACACATTTTTCCACCACCTTATCACACTGAGAAAAAACAAGAGTCACAATCACATGAAAGGACTGTATTTCAGTGCATACTATTTAAATTCATGCTCTTGAACAGTGGTTCACCATCAAATTACTGGGGCAGATAAACCAAACTAGATAAAATAACTCAGGGCCCTCTTCTGTCTCCTGCGATTCCAAAACCTCTCTCAAATAGCACTGCATGCAGCATACCCAGAAGATGTTGCTTACTCTGTCTAGGACACACTAAAAGCCCTGAATTGATGCAGGATGACTGTCTCAAGAATGAGGGAGGCTTGTGCTAGTTCTGAGTGGGCGCTTATCCAGGTGCAGTTGCTTCTACAAAGGTGATGAACTTTAGCTGGAGGAGTTCAGGCAGCACACTCTGAAAAGACAGAAAAAGAGGAATTGGGAAAGTAATCAGGCTTTTCTTAGTGTATCATGGGACTGGCATGAAGATACCTGAGACTGGGAATGTTATTTCTGGGCTAGAGGCTGATCTCTGGATTGGGGGTAGAGAACTAGAGATGTGCGTGGTCAGAGTGGGTGAGTTGCCAGTACAGTTTTATCTAAGCCTCGGCAGTTCCAGAGATCATCAGTAAACATTAAGTCTGTAACTGGACAGGCAGCCATGCACCACAGACTCCAGCAGCCTGGTGCAAGCAGCACAAGTGAGGTTTTTGTTGCAGGGATCATGGTAGTGATGGACCAAGTCCTGTGAGGGAAGATACTCTTACCGTGTATTCGCATGCTGATGCTGGCTGGGACTTCTAGGAGTGCTGATAACTGCAATGACAAGCTCTTTCCAAATTTACTCACACTGCACAGTTGCTTTACAATCTGTTCTATAGAGAAAGCCTTATGGATCTCTGCCAGTATGGAGGGGACTGAAAGGCAGCCCAGGTCCCTTAACCTGAAGCTAAAGCTTAAGGGAAGAAGGGAAGTTTAAAATATGCCAACTTCGGCTTTTTTTTTTTTTTTTTCTTAAAGTGCAATTTAATTAGATTTTTATGCTGAAAAAATCATCAGGGGAGGGAAGGGGAAAGAACAGGACATACCCTATTTTCTGACTGAAATTGTTAATCTGATAGGAACTTCAGGAAGATAAAAATGTAATGGACAAAACAAATGTACTGAATCTTTCTAGGCCATGGACATCAATCATGTGGTCTTCCTGAATATTTGTACTGACAAGTAAGATATCCACTGTCAATCATGAGAGGGTATGCAGTGGAGCAGCATTGTAATGGACTAGTGCTTGGTCCATGTCCAGGTTTGTGCTGGGAATCAGGTGGTGAAGTAGTGCCCTTGCCAGGGTTGTCATGAAGGACCCTTCTCCATCCCTGGAGGGCATCATGAAATGGTTTTGCCTCCTGCTATCAGGGAATGGTTAGTACAAAAAGTGCTGCAGTGTTTCTTTTTGTTATTTAAGAAAATATATAAGTACTTTAAGTACTTTAATGGTGCTGTATTCAATTCGCAGTCATAATGACAGAGACAGGAGAAGAGCAATTCAGTGAAGAAGAGACAGTGGATGAAAGCCCAGTCTTTGTATACACTTGCATCACAGTATGCAAAGCTATAAGCACTTTCCAGCTCTAAGGAACACCAGGTAAAACTGGAACCCACACACATAATGCTTCAGGGCACTCTGTCATGCAGGCTTTACTATTTAGGCAGTTGAATTAGATGGTAATTGCAGGTCCCTTCCAGCTGGAACTATTCTGTTCTGTTCTGTTCTCTTTTACTCTGATCTGTATGTTAAGTGTCCGATGTAGACATCAGTGTTTACTTTCAGTATTTTTCATCCCTGGACAAGTATCTTACTCCTTCGTTGACATTGCAGGGAGCACAGTGGATGGAACAATTAATGATGGATCAATTCATCTCACTCATAGCTTCCTCAGGCAGATATGCATAGCACAGGCTGAGCAAGCACAGACTCTTCGGTTTCTCTCTTGGTTCTCCCTCACAGGTGCACTAGTCCCCTCTCAATGGCCATCAAAGCACAACAGTTTTCCTCCTCCCATACAAAAGGCCTCCTCTGTTTAAACAGAAAGGAGTGGTTCCTGCAAAGCAGGTCTAAAAGTAGAGGTGAATACGCAAGAAAGGACACCAAGCACCTGATATTACCTTTTCTCCATGCCTCTGCAGGAGACACAAGAAATCATAGAACCATAGAATCATAGAATTTTTAAGGTTGGAAGAGACCCTCAAGATCATCCAGTCCAACCGTTAACCTACCACCACCAAGTCCACCGCTAGATCATGTCCTCAAGCACTGCATCTACCCGTCTTTTAAACACCTCCAGGGATGGGGACTCAACCACTTCCCTGGGCAGCCTGTTCCAATGTCTGACAAGTCTTTCAGTAAAGAAGTTTTTCCTAATATCCAACCTGAATTTTCCCTGGCTCAACTTGAGGCCATTACCTCGAGTTCTGTCGCCTGTTACTGGGGAGAAGAGACCAACCCCCACCTCACTGCAACCTCCTTTCAGGTAGTTGTAGAGAGCAATAAGGTCTCCCCTCAGTCTCCTCTTTTCCAAACTAAACACCCCCAGCTCCCTCAGCTGCTCCTCATAGGGCCTGTTCTCTAGACCCTTCACCATCCTCGTTGCCCTTCTCCGGACATGCTCCAGCACCTCAACGTCCTTCTTGAAGTGAGGGGCCCAAAACTGGACACAGTACTCGAGGTGAGGCCTCACCAGAATACAGGGGGATGATCACCTCCCTGGTCTTGCTGGCCACACCGTTCCTGATACAAGCCAGGATGCCATTGACCCTCTTGGCCCTCTTGGCCACCTCTCAGCCAATAACCTGCACAATACATTTACATAGCAAGTCTCACCTTGATCATGCCAGGGGAGAAGAATGCCAATGATGATAAGCCGGGGTAACAAGGAAAGACTGTGAAGGGACACTGAGGCAGGATGAATGCAGCCCTGCTCACCTGCTCTCAGCAATTTTATCTCCAGTTCATCACTCATCTCACTGTTTCTGACAATCTGTCTAGACTAGTCATGGTCCTGGCCTGACTAACAGGGCATTTGTGTGGACAGCAGAACCACAGCATGCTTTGCAGATGCTTTATCCACTGTGTTTAAAGAAACTGGAATGCAAATGCCTTTGAAAAGACATATGTTTGCATGGAGAATCTTATGTAGAAGAATACCTACATATTCCAGTGTTGTGGGGTTGTGGATATCTGTATGGAGGAAAGTATGATTTAAAAATACATATATCATTATTTTTTTTTTGTGTTCTGGAATCTCCAAAATAGCATTAAATTCCAACATTAACAGGGAAAAAATCACACTTTATCATACAATTTACAGCGATCTTTGTAGTCTCCACTGCATAGTACAAAAGCAGCACACATACAGCAAAAAATATACAGAAAGATATCTAAGGGAGCTGCATTTTATAGTGAAATTTCTAGTTCTTTCATGATTGAATGTAATAGAATAAAACTGAGCTCTTTGATTATGAACATCCTTGTGTAGGATTACAATGCTACCTGGAATGGTAAAGACTAGATCTCACCAAATGCTTGAGAAACAGCTGTGATAAATTTGACTTTTTTTGTTTTCAGTATAATATCATGCAAATCTACACAATTAATTTTATCCTGCTTAAATGAGCAGAATAGCTGTGTCACAAGGGCTGGACATGATGTTCACTGTTCATGGACAAATTCGTTTGAGTCTTTCATATGTGTAGGCTATTAGTACTAGAAGTATCTTCTGAGATGAAAGATCATTCAGTCTTTCAGTCTTTTAACATAAATATTCAGACATGCAATGTAACCATATACACAGCCAATCCAGTACTCCACTACCCATACATGTTTAGTCTATGTTTAATAATAATGACAGTTCTCCCTGGATATACTATTAAAACTCTCCCCTGTTGACCATAAAGGTTTTTTATTGCAAATATCCATTACCAGCATGGCTAACAGCCTTTAGCTCTTTATTGCCTGCCATCTTATCTTGGCACAGGGATAGATTAGTTGAGGAAGTCCTTCATTTTCTTCTAGAGAACTGAGAAAAGGCGTCTCTTATTCAAAGGCCTCTATTAGTTGAGCAGATGATAGGCAATTCAGGCTCAGTATTCTGATTTTTCATGAGGACAGACTGATGCTAAAGCACATGGCTTCTCCTATGCCTCTTAAAAGGAAAGAGGCAATCCTCCCCATTCAACCTTATGCCTAGGCATGTTTGATTTGCTTTCTGACTGCACTAAACCCATCTTTAAACAGTGTATAATGAGCACAGTGTGGCTCTGCTGTCTTGTAATGCACGATTAGTTTGCTAACAACTTGTTTGAGTAGGCATGTGTGTTGCTTCATGTCTTTAAGATTATGCCTGAGCAGGAATATAAAAAAAAAAAATTAAAAAAAAAATCATAATTCTTCTCCTGTTACTCCTACTCTAGCTTTCCTCTGGAGCATTCTCTCTCTGTCTGTCTTAATTAGATCATGCCAGTCCTAATTTGAGAATGCAGATTTTAAGCGGGGAGAGAGGAAGGAAACACATAGACAATATTCTAATTTTAGACAGAGGCAAATGTCTCTTTTTCCATTAAGGAGGGAGAAGGAAGAAAAGCAAAGGCAGAAAAAAAACCACAAACAAACCACAAAACAACTGAAGAAAAATTGCAGATGAACATTGTGTGTGAAGTGGTGATTCTGTCAAAGAGCATTAGGAAATCCAGCTGAAGAAATGTATACAGCCAGGACAGCACTCTGTTACCAGTCCTAATGGCCCTCTAGTTCTTCTGGCTCAAGATATACACAGAATAGCATTTCACATTTCTGTTCAAGTACACCTCAAACATTTTTATAGCACTCAGAAACTACAGGAGAAACCAGAATGCATTTAGAGTCTATAACTTCTCTCTTGCCCAAACATACTAAAGCTTGATGTTACCTGTGACTATTGTCTTCTAAAGAATTTTTCCAGTGTAAATAGGTATAGGTATATGTGTGTGTTTAGGGTAAATACAAAGTTCAGGGTTCCAGACTGTGGAGATTCTTTTGTGTGTGCATGGCTTTAGAGGACAATGCCTGGCATATGTGGGATGTAAACAGCAGCTCCCCACCAAGCAGACTTTTGTTACAGCCCTCAGAATGATGAATAAGAATTGTGAATAAGGTCTTGAACTGGTTTTCAATAAATTCATTCTGTGACTGTGTGTTTGAGGAAGGATATTTAAGACACAAACTGATTATTGTTTATTATTGTAAATTATTTATCTCTTTCTATCTCTGTCTGCCTTTCTATATTGACACAGGTCCCTTCCAACCACTACATTTCTGTGATTCTGTGACGTAAATTATGCACAGGTGGAATTTGGATCTGAGGAACATGCAAACAAAGGGGATTATTGGTTAGTCTCCCAAAATAATCCCTCTTTCAGATTCACCTTGCATTTTTCCACCTTATCTCTCATCACAGAATTATCAGCTCTGAGCCAGGATATTCCATGGTGCCAAACCTGGATGAATGTCTGGAGATGGAGTTGCAGTCCAGATTATTAATAAGAGAGATGACATTCATGAACATTTGTAAACATTTATTTTTTTCTGGTGACTTGTGCAGAATAAATTGGACTGGTGGGGACATGGAATGAGGCTGTATGTGATCTACTTTCAGTGATCTGGTCTGACATCCCCTGTTTCTGATAACAGTCTTGTCCTGGTCTGCAGATGAAATACCCATCCACCTAGTATGATGCATTGAGCAAGCGATACCTGCTTTTCCCAGGTCAAAGAAGCAGCCACATGGGAGAATCTACCTGATCCAAAGAGCAAATACAGCTTTGTCAGAGAAGTAGGTGCAGTAGGAGTGGATGTCATGGGAGTAACAAAGTGTGCAATGTAGGCCTTTTGTGACATGCTGTGGTGTGATCACATGCCAGCACAGGCAGATGAGAGGTATGTGGGCTAGAGACAAGTCCTGAGACAGTATGGCTATGGCCAGCGCACCACAACTGGAGCTAGTCCTCAGTGGCACGAACACATACCACCTGGCACAGTCTTTCCAGCTCACCCCAAGCTGAGTTCACATTTTGAAGAGGCAATGAAATAAAAGTGAGTTTCAACAACTTACATGATAGTTCACAAAAGCTCAGCCCATGGTTAAAGGCACACCCTGCCTGTGATTCAGCAGTTGGTCCTCAGGGGACATTGCACAGCCAGGGGTAGGTGGGTCACAGCAGACCCTTCAGAACTGTAAATTCTCTTCTTTTTTAGGGAAGTAGTTCAATTAGGCTTCTTTTCAGCTGCTAGAGTTTTGTGAAGGGAATACAGCAGAAAACTGCTCAAAGGTGTTCACTTGGCTTTTTTTATACGTAGTTTCGTAGTTTAGCAGACTCGTCAGATTCCCAGGTAGTAGCATTTTCGTGTGCTGTCGGTAAGGAGCAAGTGACCTTTTGTCTCAGCTGCAGACTTTGCTGCAGTCACTTATACCCTACTCACACCCTGAGAATAGAGCAGTGTAACACCCTCTGCATGGGATTTCACCTCTGAGGTCACTCGCAAACAGTTGTCTACTCATTAAATAAAGGTACTCAGAAATGACATATTTCAACAACAGAGGTCACAGCTTGAAATGTAAAGGCAAACCCCAGTACCCCCTCGGTTTTCTGGAGCTTTTGCATTCTTTTCTGTTGGAAGGTTGTTATGTGTCAAGCAAGGTACAAGAACAACTTTAACATTCTCAAAAAAATTAATAATAAAAGCTATTTATGCACCAGAGTGTCTCAAAGAAAGGAAGGGAAAATGGGAGGGAGGAGAGGAAGGGAAAGAGAGCATAAAGTTCAAGACAACACCTATGTTTTCTTCCTCTTTTCTCCTCTTTGTAATTTCTCAGCAATTCATTTGCAAACTCTTGCAATTTTTCTTCTACTGGGACAACAGTTTTATTCACACTCAAGTGCCAATGCATGTGAAACAGAAGGCTTTCCCTCACTTTGACAGATCAGTGGTCAGGAGCTACCTGCTTAAAATACCATCGAGAGCTTGAACTAAAAAAATCAGTTTTATCTAAAGTCTATCAGGTGCACAGGGTCAGAAGAAAGAGAGAATCTGAAGCCCCAGTGGTAGAAGACGTTAGAGAACAGTAGGACAGAATGGGTCCAGGCTGTGGTGTCACAGAGCTTGACAGGAAAGAACTTTACAGAGAACAGACATGATTTGTGTTGACCTGGTTTCCCAATCTGTATCTTCTGTCCGGGAACCAGCTAGAAATCATTGCTTCGCTGTGTGGGCTGTACTGTGCTGCTTCCTGACTCTGCTCATAGTAACAACTCTAGGCTGACTTCTAAAAGAAAATCTAAATGGTCTGGCATGGACCCTAGGTTCCCATCCTCTGGCCACAAAAGGACAACTCCTTTGGGTTTTTTCCTGCCACAAGGTCATTTCTGTAACTTTCTTAAAGCGTCTTTTGACATTTGCAACATCCTTTCATGAAGACCATGCACAAAGATAGTGCAATTCCATTGTGAAATGGTTGTGGAAACAGTGGAAGAAGAGTCTGTGACAGAGCACAAAAACACTGTTCCTCTACTCCTGAAGGTAAAACTGCATCAGTGGTGAGGCATCGTGACTCAGAACCTCCAGAATGAAAATCAAGAACAAAGCTATCAGCAGAGAGATTCTCTCAAAAGGAAAGTGAAATATGTTAACTTTCTGAGACTGTCAGTTTCTTTGCTTGGAGTATGCAAGCACTATGAAAGACCTGGCAACTTCTGCCAATTTAATTTCTGACAGGTACCTTCTCTAAGAGAATTGGACTCACAGAGGGTTTCTGACTTTAGTTTTGGGTGCTATTACATAGGCTATGTTTCACCATGACATTGCTGAGTCCTCATTTTACAGTTGTTAAGACTAGATGTCCTGCTCATGCTTTTAATTTTGCCTTGTTCTTTGGCTAAAAGCACACTATGCTAAATCAAAAGAAACAAAACACACATAGCAAGACTGCACTATTGCCTTTGTTTTCCTTCCAAAGCTGAAAAGTGTCCTTGCACCGTATGTGTTTTACTCTCCTCTCTCCTCTTCGGAAGGAATAAGCTGCAGATGAGCTACAGCTTTTTCTCCTCTGAGCTATGCTGAAATCTGCCTCTCCTAACGAGCAGCCTTTTGATTCTTCTAAACATACCGCAGCTTGGCCCCTCTTCTCCTTGACACTTTGCCAAGCCTATTACAGATGTCTGAGCAGCCAGGAAAATAGAAGAATTACGATTTCCATTTGGCTTCTACTACTGCTTAGTCTAATTTTCACTGGCTTTGAAATACAGCAATTGCTTTTCTTTTGTTTTATTTTTCCTTGTCATTTTTCCTTGTCGTTTTCCTTTTCTTTTTCTCTCAGAAAAACCAAACAATAAAAAATTGCTGAACTTAAATCCCCTTCCCCTACCCTGCTTTTTCATAAAATAATGACTTATTTGTTCCAGAACAAGATTTCGTTATCTGAAGAGGGTTGGAGTTTTTTTTTAAGGAAGAAGTGTGCTAATGAAGTCATATGTAATCAGAGCATATGGAATTGCCTTTACCATTATTTCAATTTCAACTGCCTTGGAAGGAGCTTGACAGCGGGGTAGGTGTGTATATGAAGGGAGATGGTAGTCAGGCTAGTAGAACATTCCTGTACCATGTGAATAGGAAAGCACCTGAATCAAAACCATTTGATTTTCAGAAGGACCTATGCAGGCTCTAGGAATAAGTCAATGGGAATCTTAGGAAATTCAGTAAGAACAAATGCAAAATCCTGCACCCAGCAAGGAATAACCTCTTGCAACAGTACAGGCTACAGATTGACTATCTGGGGAGCAACTGTGCATGTGTTTGGAGGAGAACATTGCCAGACACAAGTATTTCAGGAGGTTTCTGGAATTGTTAGGGATAATTTATGCATGGTTGTGTTGGACAAGCCCACAGAAAAGATGCTCTACTTTGTATGCTGCTCGAGGGTAGAGAACATATCATGAAAATGAAATCTTCAAGATCGTAAGGTGGTTGCATGCAAGTTCCAAACTGATGTGAAGAAGGCAAGCAGCAACATTACCACTTTGCACTTCATAAAAGCATACTTCAGCTTGTTCAGGGAACTGGGAGAAGGATTGCTTGGGAAGCAGTCTACCATGGCTAGTCTTCCAAGACAGACTCTTAAACCCTAAGAATGATCCATTCCAATTCACATAAAAATTGTGATTGTGGCCAGAGGGTGACCTTCCTGAAGTGGGAATTTCTGATTGAGCCCAAACATGAAAAAGAAGCATATGGAAGGTGAAAATGGGGAAGATTCCAGGAAGAATACAGAGGAGCAACATGGAGAGAGGATGACTTGCATGACATTGAACCTGTCAGTGTATCTGGAGAGACCCATTTCACTGGGAAATTCTCTGAGACTTCCCAGACAGTTTTGGTCAAGGCAAAGTCTGAGGAGGAGGAAAGAGGGGGTAGCATTATCCACAGCAGATGAAGACTGAGATGAAAACCATTTAAAGTAAGCATACACTGTGAGTCTCTGTGTCCTCATGAGGTACTTCCAAGGCTGCTGAGCAGGCTGACCAATGCTTTGCAAGGCTACTCTCTATTGTCTTTGAAAGATATGTTGATCAAGGAAGTTCCTTAAGATTGCAAAAAGGCAAGCAGCACATCTGATTTTTAAGAAAAGCAGGAAAAAGATCTGGAGAACTTCAGGTCTGTCCTCAGTCCCTGAAAAGATTAAAGTGCAAGCCATCCCGGAAACCATGTCCATACATAGGAAGAACAAAGTCACTAGGGACAACCAACACTTATTACCAAGGACAGGTTATCCCAACAAAACTGATTCTTATTCTGATGATATATAACTGACTACAGATGAGGGGAGAGCACTAGATGTTGCTCACTGTGACTTCAGTGATGCTTTGACAGTTTCCAATAACATCTTTATAGAGAAGTATGGTTTCGATGGATGACTTAAAACCATGTGAAAAACTACCCAGACTGCTGAGTTCAGTTTAGGTGTCAGCTGTTCAAAGACTAGTTGACAGACAGTTACCAGCAATGATTCTTGAGGGTCAATAATGGGGCAGATGCTGTGCAATATTTTCATTAATAACCTCAGTAATGGGTCAGAATGAATTCTTGCTGAGTTTGCAGATGATGGCAAATAGCATAAAGCACTCAAAACACTGGAGATCAGAGCTGTCATTCATAAGGACCTTGATAAACTGGAGGAAAAGTCAGACAGAAGTTTTCTGAAGTTCAGTAAGGGCAAATGCTTCATTCTGCATTTGGAGCATGACAGCCCCATGCAACAGCACAGGCTGGGGATTGACTGGCTCTGTGGCAGCCTTGCAGAAAAGAACTGGGTCCTTACGGACAACAAGGACAAGGTAAATCAGCAACAGATGGCAGTGAAGGGTAAGCACTGTATAGCTAAGATTGTGGAGAGCCTGATTTATTTAGCTTGGAGAAGAGGAAGGGCAACTTCACAGAATCACAGAATGGTCTCAGCTGGAAGAGACTCCAAGGATCACCGAGGTCCACCCCCCTGCCACAGGCAGGGACACCAAACTCCAGACCTGCAACTAGACAAGGTTGCCCAGGGCCCCATCCAGCCTGGCCTTGAAGACCTCCAGGGAAGGGGCATCCACCACCTCTCTGGGCAACCTGTTCCAGCACCTCACCACTCTTTCTGTGAAGAACTTCCCTCTGATATCAAACCTAAACCTTTCCTCCTCTAGCTTCAATTCATCCCCCCTTGTCCTACCACTGTCTACCCTTGTAAAAAGCTGATTCCCCTCCTGTCTATACGCTCCCTTTAAGTACTGGAAGACTGCAATGAAGTCCTCCTGGCAGCCTTCTCTTCTCCAGGCTGAGCAAGCCCTGTTCTCACAGGGGAGGCGCTCCACCCCCCTTATCATCTTTGTGGCCTCCTATGAACCCTCTCCAACAGTTCCACATCTTTCTTGAACTGGGGGCCCCAGAAGTCTTCCTTTAACTAAAATGAGATTTTAGAGAAGTCACTGCTGGACTCTTCTCAGAGGTGCACAGAAAAAGGACAAAAAACCAGCTTGCACCAAGGGAAATGCCAGCTGAACTGAAAGAAATCCAATTTCACGGTGAGAATGCTGGAACAGGTTTCCTAAAGAGGTTGTATGATTTCCATCCTTGCTGCTACTTAAGACTTTGACATGACATGTCATATGCATCTATGATTTCCACTGCAGCTGAAATGTTCAGGTCCTTGAAGGACAGGCATTTTTATGGGATTACCTTAACAATGTTCTTCCTAATCTTCAGTCCATAAAATACTGCATCTAACATACTGGGCAGAGCTTTCTAGAAGTTTGTAACAGACTTCAGTGAAAGAAAGATCAAAATCAAATTGAGGGAATTGCAAAGATCCACCGTTCTTACTAGAAAAGAAACTCAAATGACCCTATTCCATATGAAAATCTTTTTTACATACTTAATTTTATCTTCACCTGCACTGTATGTTGAAAGTAAGGAGACACACACATACTTCTTGCTCCTTGAGTGGACATGATTTCAGAACGAGAGGCTGAATTTCTCTATTGTAACATCGGTATGTCCCTTGTCAAAATGTCACAGGAGCCTCAAGTACTGAGAAGAGCCTGGGGTGACAGAAGTCAGCTTGATGGTTCTTTCCTATTCCCACCAGCAAACACAACCCCTAGGGTTTTGGGGTGTTGTTTTTTTTTTTTTTTTTTTTTTTTTTTTTTTTTGTAAGGACTGTGTTCTGATCTAACTACTGTCAGAGTCTGACAGACTAGCAACTGGTTAGAAGTAATTCCTCTAAGAAACTATGGCTACGAGCTTGGTACAACAGAAATGGATCAGAAGGTCGATGCAGTTAGTGCTGAGACATGTCATCTCCACTACACGCAGTCTGAAGCTCCCCTGGTCTGAAGGCCTGAGTGATCCATGCCACAAAGATGTTGAAGCTGTCCAAAGAGAAGTCCTCCCACAAATCATTGCTTCCTTGCTTATAAGCCCAGCGGTGAAGCACTGCACTATTCTTTTGCAGTTCGGGCAGATGATGGTAATACACTTAATGTTCCTTCCAGCTGTAACAAGGCCTCCCATATTTAAAGAAGCATTATTATCCCTCTGCTTGTACATTTCCAAGTGACATCATAATGTGGCTGAACTCCCCAATTCTAGTGCATTCAATGTTCAAAAAAGGTGTCACAGGGTGGAATATGAGGGATGATAACATTGGTATTAACACTGAAGCAACAACTCTGGGAGAACACCGAAGAATACCGACACTGCCTGTCTTCCCCTGGCATGGAGAAATACTGGCGGTCCTTGCCACTGTGACAGCTGTGGCTATGGCTCTGGGTCTGGGAGGAAAACACTGACTCCATTCCCTTACTCTTACTGATGGAGTACTTTACAGTAGGCAAGGCTGTCACTGGCAGAAAAGTGACTGATACTTTTAGGGTATTCTTCAAGCCATTTTTTCGAGTGAGTGAGAAACATCAACAAGATTATTCAGGAGCTTAGATGGAGTTACCTGAGACAAGTGCAGATGAGCACACAGAACATTTTGAACTTTAACTGACATCCATCATCTTGAATTCCCCAAAACAGGTGGAAGTAGTGCTAGCTCAGATTTACAAGGAGAGATACTGCTTTTGGATGAGATAATATTTTTGTCTGTGTTTTTTCTTGACCTGTAAGGCATCTGACACTATCTCCGACAGCATCCTGGTGGGCAGACTGAGGAAGTGTGGCCTGGAGGGCAAAGCAGTGAGGTGCATTGAGAGCTGGTTGAAGGGAAGAAGCCAGTGAGTTGTCATTAATGGGACAGAGTCTGGCTGGAGGCCTGTAACTAGTGGAGTCCATCAGGGATCAGTACTGGGACCGGTATTGTTCAATGTATTCATTGATGACCTGGATGAGGGAATAGAGTGCACAGTCAGCAAGCTTGCTGGTGATACGAAGCTGGGAGGGGTGGCTGACACACCAGAAGGTTGTGCTGCCATTCAACAAGATGTAGACAGGCTGGAGAGCTGGACAGGGAGAAACTGAATGAGATCTAACAAGGGCAAGTGTAGGGTCTTGCATATGTGGAGGGACAACACCAGGTAACAGTATAGGTTGGGAACTGGCCTGTTGGAGAACAATGCAGGTGAGAGGGACCTGGTGGTCCTGGTGGACAGCAAGATTACCATGAGCCAGCAATGTGCCCTCATGTCCAAGAAGGCCAATGGCATCATAGGGTGTATTAGAAGGGGGATGTCTAGTAGATCAAGGGAGGTCCTTCCCCCCCTCAACTCTGGCCTGGTGAGACCACACCTGGAGTATTGTGTCCACATCTGGGCCCATCAGTTCCAGAAGGACACAGAACTCCTAGAAAGAGTCCAGCACAGGGCCACTAAGATGATGAAGGGAGTGGAACACCTTCCTTATGAGGACAGGCTGAGGGAGCTGGCTCTCTTTAGCTTGGAGGAGAATGAAGGGTGACCTCATTCATGTTTATAAATATGTAAAGGGTGAGTGTCAGGAGGATGGAGCCAGGTTCTTCTTGATGTTGGCCAGAGATAGGACAAGGGGCAGTGGTTCCAAGCTGGAGCATAGGAATTTCCATATGAATGTAAGGAAAAACTTTTTCACTGTGAGGGTGACAGATCGCTGGAACAGGCTGCCCGGAGAGATTGTGTGTGGAGTCTCCTTCTCTGGAGATATTCAAGACCAAGCTGGACGTGTTCCTGTGTGATCTAATCTATGTGATCCTGTTCGGGCATAGGGGTTGGACTTGATGATCTTTCAAGGTCCATTCCAACTCCTGACATTCCGTGATTTTGTGATTTTGTAGTGATCATAATTGGTCTGAGGAAGATGAAGATACAACCTCAGAGAGAAAAAAAGAAAAAAAAATAAAAAAAGAAGGATTCAAAAAGTTTCTGGTCGTTGTGCCATGCCATCAAGAGGAGCATAGCAGATGCCAGGCATGCAGCCTAACCCCATTCCTAGGCTCCAGGGAGATCTGAAAAGTGCGTGTTTAGGAAGGGTATAGGTCTATTGCTCTACTGTTACTGATCAGAAGAGGTCACTGGTGAAGGATCAGTGGCAAGGAAACTATTTGACTCACACTGGTACACAGCAGAGGGACTGTGGCAGTTATCTCACTTCAGGTCATTGTCAGCCAGCCAAATGCACAAATCCTCTAGAAGGGGATAAAGGATTTAAATCTCTCCTGATAGCTTCTGACCAATCGCTTATAACTTAATATCAAGTGTGCAAGTACTCTGCAGCAATCAGAAAAGTAGCAGGAAGCGTCCCCCAATATCTGTGAGACACTTACCCACCCATAGTGCAGACAAGTCCCCTTGGGATTCCCAACTATTTGATGTTAATTATGAGTCAAATCACATTCTGGTATGGGCTGCTTGCCTGAGTGCTGTTACGCACCCTCAAGGACGGGATATTAATGGCAACCTATTGGGTGTGAAGCAGTGTTTATTGGCAACTACATTTTCATCACCAGGGGGAGGAAGGTGATTCTCAATATAATCCTTTAGTCTCCTTACCAAGCAGAGCTAGCTTCTCTTCCAGGTCCTTAAAGACTCCTTTGCATGTTACAGAGTAATATTTGGTCTAGCAGTTTCTTTGAGAACCTGTGACTCCCAGTACTTAGAATCAGAACTGCATGTCCACCATAACATTATGTGCTAAACTTAAAAAGACTAAAAAAATCCATGTGGGATGGCAAGAATTAGGCAGCAGTGAAGGATAAGTAACAACCAGGGAGGCAACCTCTACAAGAAAGTAAACTTCTGGGTCACTTGTTGGTCAGCGTCAGTGCTCCTGGTTTATTAGCGTTGTATTTGCATGGAGCTGGTGGGTGTTTTCTGTGTGAAAGTACAACAGCAAAAAATTGCCACAAATTGAAACTCACAATACTTATATGAAAAGAAAAGGAAAAAAGCAACCTGTTTTCAGGAAGACTTATTTTTATCAAACTTCATTTTAGGCAATTAACTTCTTGTAAGAAGAGACCTATTTTGCTCCACAGGGGAGGGAAAAAATATCCATGCCAAAAAAAGGCTGAAGGAAATTGAGCTGAATTCACAAAAAAAGTCAAGCAAAAGGGTCAAATGAAATTGCTCTATAAAGTGTTCATTCCTAGTCTTTCTACAGAGCTTCAACCAGTACAGCAAAAGTTCTGATGCTCCACTGCCCTTATTTCAAATTCTTTCTTCTTGACAGTTCAGTTCCCACAATGGTAACTGTAAGCTTTTCTCAACAATTTAAAAAACAAAAAAATGAAAAAACAACCCAACGAAATCCCCAAACTTGTCCAGTTCAACCCAGCTTATCCAAGGGCAAACAAAAGCAATACAAGGGCAAACAAAACCCAGGTGGGTTGTTTTAATTTCTGTTTCTGTCTTGCAGTGAGCACCATTTCAGGACTAAAGATTTGCAGCTGAAACAAAACAAAATAAACCAAAGGGTATATTTGCTGCTTCATTTTCTGTCTTCTTCTTTTTTTTTTTTATAGAAAAAAAGCTAAATCAGATCAAGACAGCCCTTCCTAGATACCATAGACATACCCTGCCAAGATAAGCAGCTCTTCTTATATCTGAGCAAATAGGACTTAACTCCCTACAATCCAAACAGTAGAATCAAGGTTGGAGCTGCAAGAAAGGACTTGAAATCCTTTCTGGCCCATAAGTGGGGTGACTTTTTGACTGTAAGAGTGGAGCTTCTGTGCCCAGTATGTAAAGCCATTGAGGGTTAGAAGATGCCGGCCCGAACTGAGTCTTCAATACCTCTCTACATGGCAAACTGGGGACTTACCTTTGTGACCTCTTGCAGCAGTGATCTAGCTGCAGTCACTGACAGTCATCTGGTAACAGATTATTCAGAGAATGCCTCTAACAGTCTTATCTATTTGGATTAAAGTCAATAAAACACCATAGCTTGTGTCTGTGTCTATGGATATTCACTTTTTCTCTGAAAGTCCCCCTTGCAACATAGAACAAATTTATGAACAAGCACAAATGATCTATTCACACAGAAAATGCTGGAGACAACAGGTTTAAGACAGACCAGGAAAGATATCTTGTCAAGGTTAGTAATTCAGGCAAAAGCTATGAGGCAGGGACGAGCTGCCTGCAACAGCAGAGATTAGAGTTGGCTAGAGTAAACTTTTTAGACTTCTGAGGGTACAAGCCTTGGTAGGCAAAGTAAGTCTCTATACATGGCATTAGATTTTAAACACAGGAGATTTGTTTCTTGGTTGGATATGGTCAGAGTATGTCTGTAGTATGTTTATTTCTATTTATTGCAAGTTGTGCACTATGCAGACCTGTTAATTAACTGTATTATTTAACTGTGTTAGGGCACAAATGAATGTGCTCTCACATTATTACCAGAGCTTTAATTCAGAACACATGTTGACATGGTTTTGACCTGTGTCAACCAGCGCTGTAAGATAATACCAGGTCACATTTCAGGGGATGTCACAAGCTGCAGGCTTTTCCTGGTAGGCTGTTCAAAGCGATACAGCTTCCATTTGTTCCCTTTGGTCTGGTCTGCAACTGTAATACCAGCAGGCCTGTGATTGGTACTGAGTATCCTTCACAAGTTCATCCTCAACAGTTAGCAACAAAAAGTCACCTCCCTCCTTCTTTGCTAGGATCTGAGACAAGAGCAGGCCTTGACATATGATATTTCCAAGGATTAAAAGGGGTGCCAGTTTCTGGTCTCCATACAGACAGAGACAGTCTGTCACCAACAAAGGTTGGTAGCACCTGATGGCATGATCTTGTGCTGTGTGTTGGGGTTTAGATTGAAGATGCCAGGAGAGAGCTGAGCTGAGTTTTGCTCCAGTTGAGGAGTATGCATGCAGCTAGCACAACATGGAGAAGCTAGCTCTGTGTGGGTTAGATACACAGTTTTACACACAAGATGGTTCTGAGCTCGTCATGAGGGCCATGATCCCTGCATACAGGCAAAGAGATGGTATGATCAAATTACCTACCCTACAAATTTACCAGGTGCTTCAATGGCAGCAAGTGGGGTGGCACAGCAACCGTCAGTCTGATATTCTCAATTCCAGGAAATCCCAAGCATAGAGGAGTGCTGAGGTGGATCAGCTCAAGCAACAAGAGAATTCATCTTTCAGAGCCAGAGTCTGTCCCACCAGCAGCACATTTAACGTTGCCTAATTAGACCTGCAACTCAGTACAGAAATAGATACCATTTCTCCTGCTTGGCTCTGCATTTCAAGGAGCAACTCCCTTGCTGTAAGACATCAGGTTTCTTATGTCACGCTCTGCACTGCTTCACAGAAGTTTTGTCTACTGTTTAGCCAGAGTACCCTGTGTTCCCTTTGTCTGGTCTGAAAAGTATCAGTTACCAGAGAAACACTCTCAGACTTGATCTGTGGATCAGTGAGTACATACATCTGCTTTTCTTCCTGGCAGACCTATGCAGTGACACCTTCTCAGAAGGATTCTCACACCCTTCACATCTTCTTGTAGCTCTTGCTATACACAGTGCAGCTACCTGAGTGCCAGCCGCAGTTGGAAGGCCTTTAGATAACAGCATGAAAAACCCCTAAGCATGGCTAAGTCGAGAGACGAGAAAATAAGATGTGAAGCAGAGCACAGACTTAAAAAGTGTTTTCTTCTTTCAAAGTATAAGAAAACACAGTGGTTTACCAGCAGGCCACTCCTTTTCATGGCAAAGGGGGAAGCTGCAGCGTGGCCAACAATGTCCAATCACAGGCCAATCAGTGATTTCTCTTGCTAGAGTGACAGCCAATACCATCCTTTCATATCAGACTCATCTTCCACCCATGGGAATTCTTATGGATAAACCTGTAGCTTAACCAGTGTAAACTGGCCTGTATCCCGTTGCCAATAGCACACTGATTCCACAGCAGACTTGTGATCTACAGACTATTAGCTAGAACCAGCACCTCACATTATAAAGCAATGTCTTTCTGGGGTG
Organism: Heliornis fulica; assembly: GCA_013399135.1. Taxonomy (NCBI): domain Eukaryota; kingdom Metazoa; phylum Chordata; class Aves; order Gruiformes; family Heliornithidae; genus Heliornis; species Heliornis fulica. Next base: position 247,526 of record VXBZ01002995.1, read on the forward strand.
GGGCTTTTTTCCAGGAGGGTTCAGTGAGTGCAGTGTTTTTTCACAAGTTTTCCATCTCAAGTGTACAAACAGAGTATGCGTCTCAATGTAAAATGGTGAAGGAAAAATGGTTGCAGTGATACATTTTGAAGTGGTACCAGTAGCAGCAAGGGCTACAAGCTAAATCCAAGTCACAGTACGATAACACTTGACTTATGGCTTGTGAATACTGAGGTTTAAGAGCTTGGTTTTATTTATAGACTCATGGAGACAGCACAAGATCTGATGTTCAGAAGATTCAGGATTTACATTTAAGGTCCAGTTCTTGAAGGTAGATGTTGGGCTGTAACCTACAAACCTAGGGTCAGAGCTTCCCTGAAATGCTCATAGGTGTCAATTAAGCAGATCTAAATGCCAATATATCTAATTAATAATGTTAATAAAATCATGGTATAACTTAACTTTGAGGGACGTCTGGAGGTCATCTCACCTAAAGCTGGGCCAACTTTGATCAGGTTGCTCAAGGCCCTGTCCAGACTCCTCCAAAATATGTTCAAGGGAGTGTAAGAACAAAAAAGTAGATTCATGCTGGGGGGTATTAATTAGCATTTCAAAAATTGTGTTTGTGAGAGCAGGGAAATGAATAGAAGGTATGAGCAAGTGTTTCTGTTGAAGAAACAGGGTTCTTTTAAGAAGATTCCAATGCACAAACACGAGTCCACACCTAAGCAGCATTTATACTACAATTTTTATTGTTTTAAGCATTGCTAAGCTGATGTCCAGCGTACAGCAGTGCTAAGAGAAAGCTTTACTAAGTCGTGTTCAAGCATACAGCAACTGTAAGAGAGAAAGCCTTGCTAGGCCGTTTTGAGGAATAGAATAGGCTTGAAGAGAGTCCTACCAACCCTGGGATCTTCACAACACTGCAGAGCAGCAGGATGATAAGGGTCCACATCAGAGCGGTGAAGGGAAGCAGGCACAGCATCTTCAGGGCGTCCCCTGCAGCTTCAAGGTACACTTGATGTCTGTCTCCCCGTGCCACCCAGGCACCTCCTTATATCCTGCATCAGGCCCAAGCTGGGGTCACTGCATGTGTGGCCAACACGTACAGCCAGCCCCGCTGGACTCGTGAGCCTGACAGCGGGTGACTTACCATCCTGATTGACTGGCAGGGGCTCTCCGTTACACTATCACAGTGTTATGGTTTCCCCACACACGAAGGTTCAAATCTCACGGGAATGTTGTGCTTTCCTTCTCTCGTGAAGGTCGGTTCTCATGGGAACAGTTTTAAAGTTCTTTCTCCCTGGTCACCTTGCCAAGGTAACCTGGCTGGTGTTTGTGTATCCAACTCAGACCACCCTCTATTATCTCTTACAATGCAAGAAAATAACAACATGCTTTTGATAAAAGAATTGCTTGGTACATGTGAAGGGTTGGGTCAATTTTGTTTGCTCAGTAGGGATGTAGCTTTTTGAAATTTGGGAAAACATTTCTGTGGCAAATAGGACATCACTAAGCATAAACAAAGCCTCAGGTTAGCATGCAGCCTGCTCTTTTGCTATCTCTTCCTCATACCATTGTCTAAGAGAAAGGAAAAAAATCTCATATTTTGATAAATGAATAGATTTGGAGTTCTTCCTATTTGTTGCCTGAGTGATTTAATCTATTGGGGCTATGGGAGGTTGGTAGAAGGTAGTGTTTTCAAATACTTTCTCCCAGAAAAGTCTAAACTTAACAGCAGAAAACAGTGTTACATCACAAGTGATTTCATTATGGTCCTGCAATGCTTTTGTCAGGACTTCAGTACTCATAGCTTCACGCAACACTGAGGATTTAGTGCTGCCCCCTTGCAAGAAGCATTAGATAGGATGACAAATACATTAACAGAAAATCTCAAACGACAGTTAGTATTAGAGATATGGTGGAGGATCTATCCAGAAGTGTGCCAAAGCAGTGATTTATATTGTTTCATTCATCAGGCAACAAGATTTTCTACAGGCATGATTTTGAACTACTGACCTACATTTTAGCTCATTTAAAGTTCAGTGGTGGGTGCAAGAAACTGCTCCAATTTTTCAGAGGTGAACAGAGGGTTCAGGACAGCAACTGTAGCTGTACAACAAAGATTACTCTAAAGAGGGTTAAATTCAGAGGGTTGCACTATGGAAAGGGAGATTTTCTGTGCCAGTGCTTTCACTCATTAGCAATAGAAACATTGGTTTTAATTGCCCAGCTTTCAATAAAAGAACAGGCTTTTCCCATCCCCTCCTGTGACTGATCACAAACAAAACTTTCACATTTATTATTGAAAAAACAATTCCAAAACATTGACCATTTTCCTTATAGAATTTAGACTTTAAAAGGATTTTAAATTTATATTCAGCAGCAAGTTATCCAGCTTCCTGTTAAGTCATTTGTCTCCAGTCATGTTGACTCCAATAAGTGTTAACTACACAGATGATCCATGCATGCTACTGTACTTCTTTGCTATGTGCCTTGTAAGGCATTTGTCTCTGCCTCCTAACAATAGGTCTTCAAGCATTTCAAGACAGCCACTAGGAAAACTGGAAGCACAGGGTAAGACTGTGACCATTCAATTCATCACCTGGGAGCATATAGCTAAAAATCTAACCCACACATCACAAAAGTGATCCTGAACAAAAATTGACAAAAACTCAGGAGCTACAAGTTCCAAATGTTTGCTTAAAAATTCAAATCTACATTTACCTTCTGCTGTCATGCTTGGGTTTTGTTTGGTTGCGTTTGTTGCTTTGGTTTTTTTTTTCAAAAGAAAACATCAGAATTAACTAGCAAGTATTGAAAACTGCCTTCGACATTTTATTCCCACACTCAGCCGTTTGGGTACTGGTCCATATTTCTGTCAGTAATTACTTGTAAACCTTCCAAGATGCAAGGGCTACAAAGAAGGAACAGGTATAGAAAGAAGGCATAATGATAAAGAGCTAACTTGGCCCACCTTGGATTTAGAAATTAAATTTTCCTTAATCACAGCATGCAGTGAAGTCACTGTTTTCTTATGCCAACTGCACAACCAGAGGGATTGTATAGTTTTATTCAGACCTTATTCATACCCAATGGTTGTGGTGGATTTGTCGTTTCAATTATGCATGCTCTGAGAGTAGAAAGCTGAATTCATAATGAACTTCCAATGCCATCAAGGAGAAAATCAACTTCATGTTCTGTAGAGTAATGTAATGTAGAGTATTTTTGCCTTATGCCTGCCTACAAAACCATTTCCAAAGACAGCAGGAGGGAGATAAGTCTCATATGTATAGAAAAACAACATTACACTTACTGCGTCTCTCATACCCATCTATTGTTGCAAATTGCCTCTATAAAACACACTCCTCCACCTCTCTGAAGAGCCAGCTCAGCCTTCACATGCTTCTCACAGGATAACCTAACCAACTCCCCCACTTCTTCACCCCTTGCCAATTAATCATGATTACCTGGTAGCTACAAAAATGCACTCTAAAGATGCACAGCACTTACAGAACATGGTGCTCAAATTTGCTAGCAGGAAATTAACATTAGCCTTCAGATAAAACAGAAATGTTTTAAATATTGGAAAGGTGTCATCTTCTGTTTATACCTCCTCTTCCTAGAACCCCGCTTTCCCTCTGATATGCTTCTCCCTGCTCCTCTTATTCACTTTCAATGACAAGCATAATCCCAGTTACTCTGTTGCAGTAAAACTGAGTGACAGACAAGCTTAAAGTTAAATGTCACAGGTTAAAGTTGAATTGGAGATTTTTTCACATTCCAGACAAAAGTCGGTTTCACAACTGAGGTTATTGCCAACACATATAATCTACCAAAACCCCAAATATAGATCCCCAAATAAGCTAGAAGAATCTTTGCGGCTGCATCTCTTCTAGTAGCCCCATTTAAGGTATAAATTTGAAAACATCTACTGTCATGTATTCAAAATATGTTCAACATTTCTCCTAGACTTTGTTTTTTGAGAGGGAGCAGGAAAGGGGAGAAAAATAACTTTCAAGATTATTTCCGTTTCTGAAGACACATCCCATACTGTTCTTCATTCAGCAAGACTTACAGTGTTTTCTTTTATTTTTTTACCTAGTGTAAACAAACTAATTACTTCTCATTTTTCTCTGGATTTTCTATTGGAAGGAGTAAAAATGAAAATAATAATTAAAAAAAAAAACAATAAAAACAATCAGACTTGCTTGGTCATTCAGGAATACAGGTGAAAGGCTTCTTGGTGCCATAAGTGGAGGTTCAAATAGGAGAATGTCCATAAAACCTTTTGTTTTCACACTGTAAGATTTGACTACTCTCAGCTTTGTCAGTCTGATGTCAAGCAAAAGACCATTTCTCCTTAGCAATTGCATGGTGGCTTGCAGAAAGCAAATAGGTTGTTATCTTGATCTTACATGGAATGGAAATTGAACAAGATAACCATTACAGCTGTGAGAATAACTTACGGCGGTTTGTATAATCAGTGAATCAACGCATTTTTCTCATTGCAAAAAAAAGTCAAGGCTTGCAGTAAAGAGGGATCCATTGGGAAGAGAGCACACCCCATCCTTTCCTGAATGCAGATCTTTTGTTCGGGCGTGTGAAGATTCATGCCTATACAATGCAGTATTAACATAAACAATGAAAGTTTCATCAGTTTTTGCCAATGAACTTGATAGCTACTTTAGAGGAGAGCAATGAACTTCTATTAGTTTCAGTAGAGAACAGATTTAGGTATCCAACAAGAATTATTCTGATGGTGTTGATATTCAGTATTTTATGACTGATCAAAAATGTCAAAAGGATAAAGGAAGTCTCTGACTGAAGATCTGTGGGTACGGTTTGTTCCTTCAAGAGCATAATATTAAAGCATTGAGATTAAAGTGTCAGGTGTTTACTTTTTACCCAGAAGTTCTGCAAAGCACCTTGAAATATTTGTGCTTCCTTCATGTAACTGGAGCTGAGATAAGCTTCCAAATCTTGAAATTGAATTTCCATCCTCTGGAGGGCTTTAAAGCACCATCCATTTTTCACACTGTAACGAGAGGGTGCCTGTGTCAATCCATTTTTAATAGCTGTGATTAGTTGTGTTTCCTGATCCAACAAATACAACTCATTTCATTTGGAAGGAAGGGGAAAGAAAGGATTAAAAAAAAAATGTGCTAAGAACCTTTAAGCTTTTTGTGGGCCACATGAACCTTGCTTCAGCATGACTTTGAGTCTCACAGTACCATAATTTTCTAGAGGTGGAATGAAGGTGCTCAATGCTTTCCTGGCCTACTTCCCAAAGGAGAAATTACATGCTTCAGCATACAAGAAGCACCAGCCCTCACTTCCCTTTGTGGTCTGCCTGACCTTGGACTCTATTAAAGAAATCCTGCCTGCTGTTATATTAGCACTACATCTCTAGTAGTATGTTCAAGTGTGCCTAGAAATTTTCAAGATCTGGAGTATGGCTGGGTCTAAGGATAAATGGTCAAGCCTTGGCCTTTGCAGGTAGTTACCAATCATGTTGATCTGACTTTGACCAGGCCCCTTCCAAAGGAAGTGTAGCTGGAAGCAGTCTCCTAGGAAGGTTGGATGTCTCATCTCTCAGTGAAGAAGGTAGAGGTACTTCAATCTGGGCAACTCACAGTTCATTTGTGTGTTTGTGAACCTTGGATGTTGAAAGTTAGTTGCTGTTTTCAGAGATGGGGAAGTCTAAGAATTTAAACCAATAGATTAAAAACATGTTTTCCCCATTAATCAGTCATTTGCTTTTGCTCAGTTAAATTTTTGCTCTTCTGAGTTACATTTTCTAAGCGGAAAGTGATAAAGCAGTGGTAGAATCAAGGACACTTGTCTTAAAGTGGACAGACTAGCATTTTATTAAAAGAAACTAACTTCTCTTGAGAGAAAATTGCAGCACTATGAGGCTTTCAGGTCAAAGAGATTCAAGACTGGAATCACAAGTCCTATTTCATTTATCTTAGACAGGATAAAAAAAAAAATCAGAATGTGCCAAAAGGAGCTAATTTTAGTAGCCTTGCCTATCCAAAGAGCAAACAGCTGTCAAATTGTTAACCAAATGTATTCTTTCTGTATCAGGCATCAGCACAAAGAAAGGAAGGATGAAACAATTTGTCTGCCAAAACATATTGAGGCTGCAGGCACATGCAATACAACCCAAGGGCAAGTCCCAGGCTTAGCTATGGAAAGAGTTAGTAAGCACAGGCTGCCACTTCCACTGTTCAAAAGAGCTCTGGTGACTACTTATTGACAAATCGGAAAGGATTCAGAGAAAACATGCAAGTCTATTTCAGTGAAAGGGTACGCTGCCTTCTAGCAAAAGTCTTAAATATGTTCATTTTAGGTCTGTCATTAAAAGAGTTGCTAGATCATGACCTAAAAATACCTACTGGGGGAATGACAAAAGGTTCTGACAGTAAGAGGTAAAGTCATATGTCCAGATACCTGACTAAGGATAGAAAAAACCCCAAACCCCAAGAGATTAGAAATCAGATATACTTTCAGAACATTGAGATCAGGGGGACAAGTTACTGAGGGATATATGGGTAATCTATCAGTTGAAGATAAGATGATGAAGCCTTAAAGATAAGAGCTAGGTCAGCCAGAAACAACTATTCTGGTTCACACATTTCTAGATGTACGTCTGTGCTACAGCAGGCCCAAGGTTAAGGTCAAGAGTTGAATTTTTTCTGCCATTTTTGAAAAGTGGTGCCAACTGGGAAACATCAAGGACTGAGCACTGCCCCTGACAAAAAATATTCCCCTATGTCTGTAAAACATGAAAGGAAGATGAATTGGGAAACTATAGTTCAGTCAGCTTGCTGTTAGTTTTTGGGGAGACATTAGACAGACTTCTCAGTTATGCTCAGTAACAGTAAAAGAACCACAGTAAAAACAAAATGAAATACAGGAAAGTCCACTTAAATGTGTGAAACAACTTTACTGTGAGGTTATTTAAACACTGGGACAGGTTCCCTAACAGAATGCATGGGGCCTACATCATAGAATCACAGAACATTAGCAGTTGGAAGGGACCTGGAAAAATCATCTAGTCCAATCCCACGCCTGAGCAGGATCACCTAGATTAGATCACACAGGAACACGTCCAGATTGGTCTTGAATGTCTCCAGAGAAGGAGACTCCACAACCTCTCTGGACAGCCTGTTCCAGTTATCAGTCACCTTCACAGTAAAAAAGTTCTCCCTTATATTAAGATGGAACTTCCTATATTCCAGCTTGGACCCATTGCCCCTTGTCCTATCACTGGCCAATCCTGAGAAAAACCTAGCTCACACTCACCCTTTATATATTTATAAACATGAATGAGGTCACCCCTCAGCCTCTCCTTCTCCAAGCTGAAGACATCCAGCTCCCTCAGCCTGTCCTCATAAAGAAGGTGTTCTACTCCCTTCATCATCTTGGTGGCCCTGCGTTGGACTCTTTCAAGGAGTTCTGTGTCCTGGAACTGATGGGCCCAGAACTGGACACAATACTCCAGGTGTGGTCTCACTAAGGCAGAGTTGAGGGAGAGAAGGACCTCTCTTGACCTACTAGCCACACCCCCTTCTAATACGCCCCAGGATGCCATTGGCCTTCCTAGACACAAGGGCACACTGCTGGCTCATGGTCATCTTGCTATCCACCAGGAACCCCAGGTCCCTCTCACCTGCACTGCTCTCCAACAGGACAGTTACCTGGGTCCTCCTCCTTACCCCTTTTAAATACTGGAGTGACATTTGCCTTTCTCCAGTCCTCAGGCACCTCTCCTGTTTCCCAGGATTTCTGAAAACTGATGGACAGTGGCCTAGCAATGACTCCTGCCAGCTCCCTCAGCACCCTTGGGTGTGTCCCATCAGGACCTGGGGATTTATGGATGTCCAGACAGCTTAACTGGTACTTGGCCGAGTCCTCGTCAACTGAGACAGACTCATTTATCTTGGCTTCCTCTGGAACTTCTGACATCTGTGGCTCCTGCAGTCTGCAAGAGTATAGACAGAGGCAAAGAAGGCATTCAGTAACTGCCTTCTTACTGTCCTCAGTCACCAGGGAACCTACCTCATTCATCAAAATTCATCCTTGGGGTATTCAAAACCCAACTGGACATAATCCTGAACAACCCATTCTAGGTGGCCTTGCTGAAGTACAGGAGTGATCTAGATGATCTCCACAGGTCCCTTGAAATCTCAGCTATTCTGTGATTCCTTAACTCAGATCCAGCATGTTAGAGAAAGACAGCCAAATCTTATCTTAGCTTGCTTTTAGAGTATTATCACTCCCTACTCATCTATGTGTGCACCTGAAACCATTCCAAGGGAGACCCTAGACAAACAGGGAATGGCTAAAGAGTTCTGGAGGTGGGAATGAAGGATATGTGAACCTAGATGGTGTTTTCCTCAATTCTTCTATTGAAGAGAAAGATAAATATAGATATTTTGCAAGTCAATAGCTGGTAGTAGAGCTATTGTTGCTGGTTTAAGCTTATTGGTTTAAGCTTTTTTTTTGTGTACAGGATTCTTCTCTGAGGAACAAGGGCTGCTCAGTACACACTGGATCTACCTGCTGGTAGATCAAAGCAGGATGAAATCATCTTTATTAAAAGACTTTCTAACCTGATAAGGAAACTTTAAGCCAAACTTGTTAGAGGCATGAAGTGCAAAGAGAAGCATGAGCACAGATAAGTGCCAATAAGGGTGTGCTGGAATGCTCAGGGACTGTATGATTGAAGCAGGAGGATGTCTTCCTAGAGAAATCAGTGTGCCTGGGGGACAATTAAAGTGCCTCTGCACAAACTCACATTGTATGGAACAAAGGCTTTGTTTGCTTACAGAAAAAATGCTATACCGTTCTCCATACCCCAAATGGCCTTATATTTCCATGGACTTAGTGTTCTGTGTGGGTCTTTGCTGATGGAAGAACACTTGTTTCAATGTCTTTTTTGTAAATATGAATAACAACTATTGCAGTTATGAGATTAAAGTATGTAGAGAAGCACTGAGGGAGGGCAGGCAAGAAGCATACTCACTGTTTGCATCCACTTGTGCATTCTGTGCAAGTTATCCTGCTGAGAGCATCTTTGAACTGAATCACTAGTTACACATGCATTCTGTCTCCATACAATACCTCCCTTGGAGCAACTGGGAAACTGAATTCCTTATAAAAGCTCGAAGCTTCTGCTGTGGAAAGGCACACTGCTTATACAGGGATAGGTAACTTTGGGACCAATGACTCATGCCTGTAAAAATACATGGTAGAAATGCAGATGAAGAGAAATTCAATCCAAGCTAGAGTAGAATTTCTTGCTCTGATAAGCCTTCATGTTAAGAGCAGTGAAACAGCTCAATCCCTTCTGGGCTTCTGGCTTTAACAGTGTTTAAGCAATTGCTTTATATGAATATGATATACCAAAAGGTAGTAGTCACAAGGTTAGCTTAAAGAGAATAATGATATTCCCCTTCATGCCTAGCTATCGATCTCGGTTTGGAGGCAGGAATTTCCAGACTGCAGTTGTTCTGGCATCACCATTGGCATTGATGACTATAGCAACTTCTAGCTGGCCAGGCACGTATATGGAAAAATGTTAGGAAAATTATTCAGGCAACATCTGTGTCCTACTTTGAAGTAGGTTGCATACAGCTCTGCACACATCTGTTTAGGAACCTCATCTAAAGACATTTACATCTTTTTCTGTTTATTAGAGAAAGAAAAAGCTCTTCTCAGATGCTTTCTTCTCTCAGTGTTCTTGTAGCTTCTTCTATCTTTCCCTTAATATTAATTTGTCTACAGCACCATACTGAGTCATGAATATACTAGTTTTATGACATAAAATATGAAAGGCAATTACTACTGCTTTTGATTTACTTGAAGAAAACCTGCAGCACGTTTCATATTTTTTCTTCAATTGACATGTTCAGCAATGTTAAAAATAATGAAGTTCTTTCAACTATGTTTAAGGTCAAAGAAATATAGAAATAAAAAAACAACAAGCCCAAAATCTTTGCTTGCACTGCTTTGGCGATGTCAAATCAACAGATGCTAATGCTTTACAAGAACTTTTTATTAGGATTTGATAATTTGTCTGGACGAGAAAGCTCATAGCAGGTTAAAGATGTAAGGGAATACTTCGCCTCAGTATTCACTGCTCACATGTCCATTTTTTGAGCTTTGTAAAGAAACAGTTCCAGTTTACTAATGCACTTCACTAGACATCAGAAATACAGTGGTGATTCTACAGACAGATGTATATTTAGATGCAGAAGGCTATAATTTGTACCTCGGACAGATACTGAACTTGCCTTGCAATCTGTCCACCTTGCAGAACAGAGCTCCAAGACCAGCCCCACACGTACAACTAGACCTAAAGCACCCTAATGGCTACAGAGCGAGAAATACATGCTTTGTAAATGCAGTAGCACCCCTGCCCTCAGCAGCCATCCTAAACACTGACTTCAGTACAAATGCCACAGTCCAGAAACATCAATTGCCTCTTAATGTTTAGCTTCACTGTGGCACTGATATGGCCATCTTTCAGTCTATTTGATTGCTGAAAAAATTTAAGTGGAATTAAGCTACTAGTAGCAATCAGTCCCAGATAGTAGGATTAGAATTTTATAATTTTCTTCTCAGCTGAAAAACTCTATTCTATCTTCTGACAATTCCTGCAATGGGTTTTGTACTACAAAGAATAAAAATACCTGCAGCTATAAAAGAAAAATAAATAAATGCAAAATAAATTGCATTTAACATCAAAGCAAATTCAAGGGCTACTGTGCAATGTGTATTATTCATTTTCATATTTAATTCATTAACCTTCATCTTTTTTTTTAATTTAAATAAACCTTACACTATCTATTTTGCCCACTGGCCCAGAGCATTGCAGGTATTCCAGATGTGTCAAAAAACTTACACGCACTTTGCTGCTCCATACACAGGCCCTTGAAAGTCTCACACAATTGCATGCATGCAGAGGCATGAAATATGCATACTTTCATGCATTTTAGAGAAAGTGATGAAAAAGCGCTGTCCCTTTATTACTTTTAATATTGCTTTTCTCATTTTATTTCTCCTTCCTTTCCCCAAATTTCTTTCCCACTACCATCTGCTACAGCTCCTCTGTTTTTTCCCAACAAGCCTTCTGTCCCTTACATTGTTCTGTACTTAATGTAATTTACAACTTTTCCAGGGTCTACAGAGCACTATCTCCTCCAGGAAAAATAACCACCCAATCCCACATTGGGTGGTTATTTACATCCACTAAGGATTCTCCCCCCTTGATTTTTCTCTCATCTTCTATAAACCCTTCCCTGAATTTCCCCCCTTGCTTCTTCCTCACCACAATTGCCCTTGATTCTTTTTCAGCAGTAAAACTTAAATCTCTAAGCCTCTATCAGCACAGTTGAAAAAGAAAAAGTCTTCTATCATTACCTTAGTATAGAAGATGTCCATGCTAAAAATAGCATTACTTGATTAAAGAAAAGATAATAGAGATGCTCATCCATAGGATTAGTGTCTCAAGAGTAGGTAGGCTCAGCATAAGGTAGACAATAATCCATCTCTGACTTTCAGTATTACAGTTGCAGAAAATGTGATAAAGTGAGAATATGTTATGTCCCTTGTGACAGTACAATCAAAAAGGAGAAAGATGTGTGAAGGGAATGGTCATCTTGGAAGGCAAGATGCACATGCTGTACGTTTTCTCTAGTACATTGATCGAAGGAGATATGTTGTCTCAACTTAAAACACACAAGGCTTTTCAAGAAGATGGACACCCATGCAGGTTCAGTCATCCTGCTTCTAACATACAGCCTACTCTGGAAAGGCAGATCCCCACCGACACAATGGAAAATTAGGAAAATACTAAACTCGTCCTGGGTTCCAGGTTCAAATTCACAATATGATTCAGCATTTTCTAGAGGATTTCTTTCAGTTTGGTTTTTTTTCTGTGGTGGGTTGTCAAACAGGAGGTGATACAATCCAGGTCTTCTCACCTTATCTGCAAAACTACAGCACAGCTTTCCTGTCCCTTTCAGAAGTAGTTGAACAATGCTTATGGTAACTGCACTCCCTGGTTACAATGAAAAACAGAAGTCAGGAACCCTTCCAGTTTTGCAGTGGGTGATGTGCGAGCAGATGGCTGCCTACTGAACTGCACCGGAGGAGCTAGCAGACTGGAAATGAACCACTGTCTACTTTGGGGACTTATCTGACTCTTGTAGCAGCCATCACCAAAAAGAGGCAAGTCAGTCCACAAGGACAAGGATAATCTACTTTTTACACAGAAGAACTAATTGGTGGGGCATAAGGATGAATTTCAACCCCCGGGTATGGAGCATCACTTCCCACTATCCCCAAACTCTCTAGCTCTGAAACTATTAGGAAAGAGATCATTATATGGGCAAGTCAACCTTTTCAAGATAGGTCTAATAGCAAGGACTATGAATTGACAGGTTTAGCTTCATGCAGTTCCCACTATACTGTATGCCAAACAGAATACCTTCCCCCGTTTCTGTTGGTGAAGATGTTCAATGGTCAAGCCACCACAGTCATACATGTTTCTGGACTAACGTTGAAGATCCTTTGCTGTGCACAGCTTGCATCTCTCCTTTTTTGGATCACTTGCAGCTCCATAGAAGCCTAAACTGTAGGCTGAAGGTGACTGAAGGGACGAACGGAGAGGAAAAAATCATAAACCTCCCCCTTGAAGAACAGTTTTGGAAGTAGGGAATGAGAAGACAAGAATTTTCAGAATGGGTTCTAAGGAAAACTGCCAGACACTGAGTGCCTCCTCCGTGCACCCGCAGTGGCATTGGTCCGGTGGAACAGGACCCTGCAGTGCTCAAAATAGGGAAGCACTGGATCGAAAAGCGTGCTCTCGTGCAGAAAACGGGAAAAGCTGTTTTTCAATAACAGAAAATACTGCATTGAATACAGCCTTTCGGTTAGCTCCCAGATTCACTCACCCTTGGAAACAGCCATAAGCACAGATTGGCTAATGGCATCCAAATAAGCACAGTGAGCACACCTTTGCCAAGTGTTTTTTAAAGGTACCATTACCACAGTTTCTGACTCTTTAGCAATGACATGTAGATCTTGCACCAAGCCACAGACACTTTTCATTGTAGCATCCATTGCAACCCAGACTTAAAAAACCCCAACCTTTCAAAGAAGTCAATGGTCACAAGCATCACAGGGAAGGGGTTGGGGCTAGAAAGAAGGGGACATCTTCCTTAAGTCACAAGGAGTTTGGAGCAGCAATAAGAAGTTTTCCCAACTTCTTTGTTTTCTTGCTGACTTTGATAAGGAGGGTTGGTTTTTATTTTTACTATCATGACTTTAGAAAATTCCAGAGAGGAGGTCTCAGAAGGACAGATAAGCTCTGCTTTTGTTAGAGAAGTGTGAAAGTACAAGAGCCCTCCTCCTCCTTTCTTCAGAAAGACCTCTCTTTACAGGACCTTCTCCTTAGTAAGGATAAGGGAAAACCTGTCATTCTGCAAGGACAGAATATATCACCACCTGCTCTTTTTCCTTCATGTTTATAACTCATAACAACAAAACTATGACCTGAGATTGAAGTTTTACACTTTGGATACTAAGATCTGTCCCACAGCATTTACAAGGCCATGTTGTGCTTGGCTTCCCAGCCGTCCTGCAGTCAAGAAGCTCCAAGGGTCTGTTACAAGCAAGGGTATTTTCAAAAGCTGGTGTAGAATTAGCTTTTTATGACCCTGGACCTATCAAAGTTGGTGACACATGTCAACATGTTACCAGAATGATTGGGTAGGGACACACCTCAAGGCATATCCTAATTTAATCCTTCAAATCTAATCCCCAGTCTTAAAAACAAGCCAAATGAGATAACAGTCATACAGCTGTAATTCCTACCTTCAATGTTTTTCCTTTTTCCTCTCCTTCAGCACACCAGAGATCACTCTGAACTGAGTATGGTATACTTCTTTACTATATTTTCTTCAGGTATATCTGGAGATCAGAGGCTGAATCCCATCCAGGGACGTGAACCCAAACCATTTGTTTGCATCTCTAGTTTCTCCAATGAAAACTGCTGCAAAGGTCTCTCACTGCTGCTCTTTCAGGAATGTAGTTATCTGGATCATAGACCTCTCATCTTTTGTTTCCTCATAAGTCATCTAGCTTGCTTGGTAATAAACAAAAATTATTCAAAATCACATTTGTTTTCTCATTCGCTTCTCTATTCACATAAGAGGGGAAGAGGCTCAGTTTGAAGTTCATATTGTCTCTTCAAAGGACTAGAGAAGCAGAGCAGTGAGATGTTGTAGAATTCACTTTCAATTAAAATCTAGGAGGCTCTCCAATGTTCTACGAAAGAATTATCATTGCTCATACCTTCTACAGACATAAAGAAAATTAATCCTTGTTGCTGCCTACACCAGTCTGCTTTTCAGCTACCAGTTAACTTTCAAAAGTTGTCTGCACTCGAAACAAAACACCACAACCAGCCAAACAACAACAACAAAAAAATATCAACAAATAAAAAACTCCCTGATAGTTTGCTCTTTCTGCTATTTATAACCTAGACTACAATCCCTCATACACCACATCATCCTTCTGCCCATGAAAATATGCCTGAGGTCCGACAGCTGCCTTTATGGTGTGTCTTGTTGTTACTGATTATTGAGGCCTTCAAAGTCCACCTGTTTGGAACTCAAACACCTATGGCTGCAGGAGACCTCAGTAGAGATGTAACTCTTTCTGCTAGGAGCCACTGGTGGTCTTCTACTTCTCTTGAAGTAGCCATCCCCCAGAGTGATTTTTAATTTTTAAATTTTTTAATTGTGGCTTTGTCTTTAGTATGCTTACAAGTGTCCCTTAATGAGGTGGAAACCTGAGCAACATATTCTTTTAAAAAATATCCTTTTAAAGGCTGCATATTTGTGGCACAGACTACATCTATCAGAATATCTGATCAATTTAGTGAAATTAATGTAAATAAACTTTAGCCCAGGGCACTGGACTGCAAATCCAGAGCATTTTTCTCAGCTTTTGTCTGATAAATGAAATTATACTCAGTAACTAGCTATTAAACTCACTTATGAAATGCTTTGAAAGCATTAGTGAAGAAACCTACCATGTAAAAAGCTTGGTATTATTGAAGCAAAGGGAATTTTTAAAATTGAGAGCCTTGTGCTTAAATGTTTGTAAAGAATTAAAAGAGACTGAAATTCTTTCCATTTGTGCAGACCTCATTTTCTAGAAGATGAAAGGAAGAGACAAAGGAGTAATCAGGCATATGTAGTAGGCTGGGCTGTGAAAGTGGTGCAGGCCAGGTGCCTGCATTGATTTCCCAAATGCATGAGATTTATGAGCAAACGTTGACGCGTATCAGGTTTTCTAAGCAGAGGTAAATGCAGTGAATTTCTTACAGCTGACACGCTCTCTCATCAACCATGGTTTGCATTCCAAACCCAACCTCCCAACAATACTGATACACCCAAAAATACACACCGCTGCCTATTGGTATTCTCAAATATGCAAATTAAGTGCTTACATCCCACTAACATCACTCATCTCTCTAGGTGCTGTATAAAACACTAGTAAGTGCCTACCTTCACCTGGAGCCACCTAAGACAGCTTAGAAAATGAGGCATTGAGTCAGGAATCTAAATCACATCAAGAGTATAGGGGCTGTATTCGGGCTACCTAAAGTAAAGACAGATTGAGATGCCTGCTCTGAGGTCTTAACCTGAAGCAAGAGTGGAGCAAGGTCTAGTCCTAGACCTCTTACTGTATAGTCTTATCACTGCTGTGACCACTGCTGTCCATTTACCACATATCCAGGGATCCAGGGGTCTCAGCTTTGAATAGGTTGGGGCTCTCATGGATCACTGTCATGGTTAGGAGCAGCAGGCTAGATTTGCAGCAGGTTTCCAGTAGAAAGCCAGATTCACCTGATACATGATCATGGCTCTGATCATGGCTTTGGTAGCCTTCTATGATGGAGTTACACCTATGGGAAAGGTGAATGATGTCATCTACCTGGACTTCCCACATGGCATCCTTGTGTCTAATTTGAAGAGACATGGATTTGAAGAATGGGCCACTTGGTGGATAGGATTTGGCTGGATAGTCGCACTCAAGTAGTTGTGTTCAACTACTTGAACACAAGTTTGATGTCCAAGTGAAGAGAAACATTTCTCAAGGAGTTCGTATTGTGACCGGTGGTGCTTAACACCTTTATCAGTGACATGGACAGTGGGATCAAGTACACCCGAGCAGATTTACTGATAGCAGCAAGTTGTGTGTTTCAGTTGCACTGGAGGGAAGGGATGCCATCCAGAGGGACCTTGACAGGCTTGAGAAGTGTCCCTGTGCAAACTGCATGAAGTTCAATGTGGCCAAATGCAAGGCCCTGCACAACAATCATGGCAATCCCAAGAACAAATACAGGATGGGCAGAGAACAGATTGAGAGCAGCCCTCAGAAGAATGGCTTGGGGGTGATGGTTGATGAAAAACCCAACATGATCTGGCAATGTTCACTTAGAGCCCAGAAAGCCAACCGAGTCGTAGGCCACATCAAAACCAGTGTGACCAGCAGGTCAAAGGGAAGTGATTCTCACCCTCTATTCTCCTCTTACAAGACCCAACTCGGAGTTCTGCATCCAGCTCTGCAGTCCCCAGTACAGGTGTTTTGTGTTTCTGTGGAAAGGTTTTGATAGTGGGGCAGGAGGTGGGCTGCAGGGGTGACTTCTGCAAGAAGCTTCTAGAAGCTTCTCCCAAGTCCAACAAAGTCAATACCAGCTGGCTCAAGAACACTCCCACCATTGACAAAGGCTGAGCCAATCAGCCATGGTGCTAGTGCATCTGTAATAGCATATTAAGAAGGGACTCACACCCCACACAAGCATCAGCTTTTTGTCACCAGAGAAAGGAGTGAGAAGATGTGAGAAACTTTGCAGACACCAAGGTCAGTGAGGAAGGAGGCAAAGCAGGTGTTCCAGGTGCTGGAGCAGAGATTCCCCTGCAGTCCATGGAGAAGACTATGGTGAAGCAGGTTGTGCCCCTGCAGCCCACTTCCCAAATAGGAAAAACCAGTTCTGTGCATGAGTATCCTGCTCTAGCTTGGCAGGAGGTTCACCAAATCCTTGCTGTCACTCCGGCATTTTTAAGGCGTTATGCAGGATGGTTGTGGGATTGAGCTGGGTGGCTTTTCCTCAGCTGCCTCTTCACAGCAAGTCTTGTCCTCTCCACCCCTCTGCAGTACTCCCACTGCCTTTCATTTTCCTCCACCAGTCCTGCAGACCACTTTGTGGAATTTAGGAACTTACTAGAAAGAAAAAGCTGTGTTTTCTGAATGCCAATGATGTATGCAGCTGAAATCAGTGTCCATTCAGAGCATGTTTGTGAAGAATTTTGGTTTGATTTGCAGCTTGTGTAAGCATGCATGAGACTTGCAAAATAGAAAAGATTGCTTATTGTTCTACATGCGTAGAGCAAGACTGCAAGACATCTTCATCCTGTACATGTACAAAAAATATATGGGTCCAATTAATTTTCTTTCATTCTGCATTATTATCTAGTCTTTGTGTGATGCTGGTTTTGAAAATAAAGCAAGTAGTTTCCAGACTCCTTCCAGAAGATTTAATCTCTATTCCAGTCGGTTTGTGGTGTTTGTTTATTTTTGACAGTTTTCTCTGGTGGGACAATGAAAATACACTCGGTAGTTTCGAGTTTAATTTATAAATCATTATAGAACTTTCCTATGCAAACTAACAGGAAATGTTAATTTTCCTGTATGCCTTGGGATCACCCCCTAGAAGATGTTAATGCACAGTTGCTCTGCTGTGATAGATTTAGTCTGTTGAATGACTGAAGCAACTTGCATAAATAAAGGTCTATATCTTTGATGTAGCTACCAAACCAATGAAAAGGGAGATTTACACTGATTTTGCAGCATCCTAATTCTTGGGACATTTAGTTACTAGGAAAATTCCTGTTGGAAAGTTAAAACTGTTAATGACAAGCTTAATCATAGCAGTGTTCCGTCCTCTCTTTCCATGGGGTGGAATATTAATAGTAAATAGTAAATGATATGTGTCTATCAGGTGGTTGTTCACAAAAAGTGTAAGTAAGGAGTGGGATTCTTTGTGGGAGTTAGTAATGGATGATTAAAGTTTATGGAGAGTGAGAAAACAATGAGACCTTGGAAATCAGGAGCATAATCTAAGGAAATAATTTCAGGTACTCAGGCTGTTCTTAGAACTCCCACTTTGGACCTGCTACTGACTAGTCTCAGTGACAATGTACCCTTTGATCTGACTTGGCATGGATGTTCTTATGAAGAAGGAAAACTTCCTGTAAGAAATTCTGAAAAACTTGCAGAAGGAGCTGCAAGCTTTTGTGAGCTCAATGCAGCATAGCCCAGTGGGAGGGAATATGGCATCTTGCTAATTAATGGGCTGAATTGTCAGGTAACTTTAAGATCTCAATGGGCTACCCAACTCCATTAATCAGCTCAACCCTGCATGGGACTCCTCTAATGCTGCTGTTAGTGCTACATTGCATTAATAATCAAAATTCTAATTAAATAACACTTTACAAGTCTGTCTTTCCCATGTACCAATAAAGCCTGAAATCACAGTGGTTGTTGTCTCTTATAGGATTTTGTGGTTACTGTTCTTTAGCACCTGTTTTGGAGTGGAGTTTATTTGCTCAAAAACTCATTATAATCCACAACATGCAGTAAGCACTATCTTGCAGTTGTCCTGTTGTTTTATTTTCATTTATTTTTATAATGAATATAATCATTAAAAAGACACTTGGGACTCTGGATACCCATGGGTTTAATCTCCAGGTGTTTTCAGAATATTTTATTTTTGAATACAGGTCCACAATTTTTGTGTTTTTGATTCACTTGAAACCTGAAATTCAAAATGATGCTCACTTAAAAATAGCACAGGCAACTTGCTTCGTAAATTGTGCAATCTGCTTTCAGGAGATATGGAAAACAGAGGAAGAGAGAAGGGCTGCTTTCACAAAAAAAAAAAACCCAAAACAAAACAAAACAAAAAAAAAAACAACCAACCAAGCAAAAAAAAAACCACAAAAACAAACAAACCAGCTAAACTAAAACAATAAAATGGTATAGATTAATTTCCAGATTGCTTTCAGATTTAATTGGAAGTCATCAGATGAAATCTGGCCAGTGTTTATGGTTCCAGAGCACAGCATATATTTTTTATTTGCTGTAGTGGTGAGATTTTGCTGGGAATGTCTTAATCAAAGCCCTCTGCCTAACAGAGGTGCCTATGTCACCCCAAAATCTCTCTAACAGGACTCCTCAACTGGTTCACAGAGCAGCACCCCAGCATGAAAGGAGGCAAGACATTCACATCTTAGACTATTCCTCTCAGTACCCTTCCTCTAATATTCATAGATTAACTGCTGAATCTTAAAGTTCTATCTTAATTATGAGTTCTGGCTCAGACTACCTAGCAACTACACTTTATGATTTAAGAAATACGGCAATTGTCTATTATTGAGATTAAAAGTTATAGTCAATGATGTAAAAAAAAAACCCCAAAACCTTTCTTCATGCACTTTCACTGACTGTGATTTGTTATGTGCATTCCTTAGCTGTGAGCTGCCTGGGTCTAAGAATATATTTTGCTATTCATGTCCAAAGAGATCTCCACTAAGAAATTTATGTATATTAAAGGGTAGCTGGGGTGTACATCCATGAAACCTCTGGGGAACCTCTTATTGAGATCAACTGCATTTTTGAAATCTTGCTACTTTTTGGTGATGTAACCACTTGCTCAGCTGGCCAGGACAATGTTCTGCAGCCAGCAGAAGACTCAGAACCCAGCCAGCAAGGCAAAGAACACTGTGCCCACTCTTCAGCAGGTATCAACACCTGTCTCTTTTGTGGGACCCACAGGATCAGCAGACATGTATCCACCTGGGTTCAGGACTGACTGCAGCACTACAGGAAATGGTTTCACGGAGCTGGAGGAGAGGAAGGATGCGAAGGACGCAGCAGCAAATGAGAAAAAAGTGCTGGGTCAGTCTGGCTGACTCTGTGCTGTAGCTGTGGAATGCAACTCATAAATCCTTCTGATTTCAGAAGCACAGAGCAGGGTGTTTTCTGCTTTCCTTTGGCAACTATAAACAACTTGTTGCAACTGCATGAGGTCCTTCAATTCCATATGGTTTGCTGCATAAGGAGAGGCGACATCTGAAGCCATCCTTCAGATCAGGTGTTTGTATTAGCCTTGCTATTATAAGTTCTCTGTGACCCTTGACATGCCAGCAAGAGCCCAAAGCCATTCCCAAGTTCACCTATAATTTTCATTGTCTTTTCACAAGTTTGCCCTCAGATGTGTCCTCTAGCCAAGCTACAGAGATTAAGGTGGGGGGACAGATTCAGGAGTCTCTTCTTAAACCTATGTTCTCTCAGCAGTTTCAGACCACAGGAGAAAATCTGATATACTCCACTTTATCAGTAATTTTCTGAAACCTTTTTTTTTTGGTATCTCTAGAACAGTGTGGCTTTGAAACCAAACTTCAATCAGGTTGCTCCTGGCAGCATGGCCAAAAACCAGAACAGTCATGGATTACTAGTGCAGACACGGCCCTTGGTGTAGAGGTGGAGCAAGCAAAAAGTGCTAAAATGAGTGTCACCGAGTCCTACACAAAGGACAGTGGACACCCTTGAAGAACACAAAAAAACCCTGCAGAGAAACATCTTTACACCCTGCAAAAGTCTGGTTCAACACACAGCCTTCTAACAATGGCTGGTCTCTCCAGTCGTGTTTTCACTGCTGGATATAGCAAATGTGGTCTGGAAATATGGATACCTCCTTCTGTCCTGGCAAATTGCCTAGTAAACCAAGTCTCAATCTGATCCCTTCTCCTTCTACTTTCACAGTGACAGTCTTCTCCTCACTGAGTTTCTTTAAGTCATTTCTGTTGCTACCACTCTTCTGCCTCTTCCATTATGAGAGTCCCACAACAACAATGCAAACCCCACAGTTGGTAAGACCAGATCACCCTGCCAAAACAAGGCCCTTGGAAAAAAACATGGTATCAATGGAAAGAAAACTATGTTGAGATGTGTAAGCTTTTGAGAAGACCAAAAATTCTGTTGCTCTTGATGTCTGCCAATAGCTTCACGCATTGCAAGCTGGAAAGGAACAAATGATAAGATTGACTCTGATCAAGTGCCTACGACTGCCCAGAATTAATTAATTAACATTTGAGCTAGAATAGGACTTTAAGAAGTTAACAGTTCTGATTTAGAAATAGGATCCTACCAGCCCACAACATGTAGAATTAAAAGGAAAATATTTGCTTAAAAGGGGAAGAACTATGGAGTGGAATAAAAAGATTCACATATACTGTATCATATCTTCAACTAATGTAAAACAATTCCTAATCTCTGAAGCCAAAAGGACTATGATTTACACTTTTGTACAAATCTGAGTCCGGACTTTTTTCTCTTTTTGTTTTTAAAGAAAACTTTGCACTTCATTGTAATGCATGTTGAAAGAACAGGTGGGGGGTTACATTGGTGGAGCTATGATGAAGTGTGCTGTACTTTGTACCTGATAAGAATAATGTGTTTATTTATTAGGTGGGTACAAGAGAAGATTTATGTCCTTAATGATGCATTTCCCCTGCTTTTATGTATTTGGTGTTTTGCAAATGACAACTTTGTAACTAATGAAACTTTGCTTAATTACAGACCCTTTTCTTCAAAACCAGTGTAGATATGAATTTTCAAGTGGACTTACCTTCATAGAAAACCTGAAGGGATAAAAAAGAACTGCTGCAGTGCTAAAAGGACAGAGACATTGTAGTAAAAAAGTAAGTTGGAAGAATGTTAAATGTTAAATCAGCTGTTGTTTTCACCATAGATACAGTGATTCACCTCAATGATTTAGGAGAAGTAAGGATTATCAATGCAATTAAAGCATTTTTTTGCATTTAAAAATTTATTTATTAATTCAAACATAACAGACATAATAAAGCTTATGAATTTAGATTAAATATGTGTATTTTGTAGGATTTGTGGCAAGCCAGATACATTCAAAACATGAGTGGACAATGCAGAAGCCCTAACAAACTGGTGGGGTACAATTAGCAATACAACTGCATTAAAAGAGGCTTGACCATAGGCAACCTGGGAATACCCAGGACCCAGGGTAATGTCCAGGGGCTGAAACACACATTTTTACTGCTCAGATACCTTAAGTAGTTCATAATGAGTGAATCTAACTGCCTCCACAGCCCTGGCTCAGAGTTCTGAATCACAGCTTCCCTAAGAAGTGACAGTCCAAGGATGCAAAGGAAAAAATATGCAAGGACAGATAAGAGAAATTTGAGTTATGCTTGAGTAAATATGATTCACTGCAAATGTTGCTGCAGATGAAGCTCCTCAAGATGGGTACAAGAGCAGACAGAGACTGGTGCATGAGGTCTGTGTAGTCAAGATACACCATTTAAAGAAAGCTATTGACGATTTCAAGTTATACCCATTTCAAATCTGTTGGTGACTTGCTGGCAAGACAGAGAGGTTGTGTGGGTTTCTTACAGAGGAGGATGTGTTTTCATTTTGCATAACCCATTTGGAGCATGAATTTCATCCATAAAGCCCCAGACAGCATGTGCAAGTGTTGATTCTTTTGTTTGCTTTTCCTCTTTTGGCAGAAACAGTTAGAAGGCATTTTTCTTGACATCAGTCTTTGTCAAGAATAACAGTCCTATGGAAAACACTCTGTAACATTTCTGACATTGAAATACAGCAACAAGGCTTGATAGACAGGAAAACAACAACTTGTACATGATTAAATTATTACAATCAATCATGTTAAGGGATCTAAGACTGTGCTGGGTAGCTCTTAACTGATGCACGTCAATAAAGCTCTGTTTGAGCTGGTTTTTTATTAACATGAAGGACTTTCTTCTCCCTCCTGGCAGTGTCCAATAACACAGCATTGGCAGTGTAGGGGAGGTCTACCCAGACTCTGGCGGTCTATCCCTCTAGTAAGAGACAATCTGGAGCTCCTAGTCAGTGGAGCTTGTAAATTTTCTGCTGCAGTTTCCATAAAATTCTCCTGGTTTTAGCTGTGATTGTGTTCCTAAAATTCACTTGTCATGCTAAGTTTTCCATGCTTTGTCTCTGACCAAAGATAAATCTTTATCTGATGTCTCAAGTGTATTACAGAATTCTCAAATTTACAGTTCATTTAATCAACATTTAAGATATATTTGGTTACTTTAATTAAAAGCTGTTGTTATGTAGCACTCAGGCATTTAGCTAAAGCACTTTACTTCATCATACTGGAGTGATTACTCAGAGTTTTCATCCAAGGTGTCTAGGATAGGTATTGTATTATTCATATTGTAGCTAATCATTTTCTGGTTATAAAACTTCACATTTGCTAGCACTGTGATGCTAACACCCCACAAGAAGCTTCTACTAGACACTCTCTTGCCTACAAAATTCTTGGGGGTTGCAAGGGACAACAAGGGAATGAGGTTTAGTTTAGACTGTTGTGTAGGAAGACACTGACATTTGCCCATATGCCCAAGTAGGAATTTGCAGGCAAGCTTTGATTGCATTACTGGGTCCTCAGACCTGGTGTGACATTGCAGGCATTTTGTAAAGATGTATTAGTCAGAGGGCAGCAGCCTGCTAAGGTACTGTGGTTATCAGCAATTTAATCCTACAACACCTCTGAGTGATGAAGTTGCTCCAGTCCCTGAAGAGGAATGCCATTGTCTCTGGAGCATGCTGGGTTTGGTAGGTGAAACATGCAGCTCTTACAGCCAGGATGGCTTGAAAATTTTTTCACCAGGTATAAGTGAAGGGAGGTATGGACAGTAATATAGCACTGACGTCACTTATCCAGAAACCCTCTCTGACTCTGAGGGAATTGTTGAAATCCTGGGGAACTCCCTGTTAGACTTATGACTCTGGTTAGCAGACAGACAGTGCTGCCTGAGAATGAAAAATCCATAGGAGCCATGGAGAGAAAAAGTTAATGTAATATTAAAACTAGAAATTTCCATTGTGTCAAATGAACTGCCCTGCTGTTTGATCCCATTCACTGAAGTAAGGCTTTATATCAAGGCATCTTGGGTTTTAAATTGCATGTCAGATATAATTTTGCACTGTGAACATGAAATGTGAGTCTGTCCTTTAAGGGAAGGAAAGAGTAGCTCCCCTCAAAGTGTCTGACTAATAGTGAGCTCACTTGTTTAATGGTTCCAAATCTGGCAGCTGGCCACAACTGAGAAAGAGTTTGGGAAGTGGCTGTGGACACTGACAGCAAAGTCCATTGCAGACTGAAGTATCTCCATCTCCCTTGGAAGACATCCCTACTTTGCAGCAGATTCTGCTAGGAGGACCCAGAAATCAGAGCACCTCTGCACTTCCTTGATGATCTCCTGATGGCACCTCCAGTGAGCTCATTTCAGGGATGAGCTGCATGGCTTGTGCAGGAAAAGGGTTTCTACACATCTCATGAAGACAGAGAAATAGGAATCAAGTAATCACACCTCGTTGTGGGTTTTCTGAGATACTTCAAAAGTCACCAGCCTGTGAGTATAATAGCACAAACCCACCTTTCCTTTGCTTCCTTGTGGAACAACAGTTCTGAATACATATTCAAACTTATTTCAAGAGCTTTCTTCTTCTTACAAGGCATTTGTCTACCTTATTTTATTATCCAGCCTTATTGTATCCTTGCTAACAGTGGGCACACTGTTAGCAAGGATACAATAAGGCTGGATATTGGGATGTGAAGGCAGCATTAGAGTCTGTGTTTCTATTGTTGTAGTTTCTGTCTCTGACTGAATTTTCATGCTAAAAGAAATTTTAAGGGTGATTATCTGCTGTACTGACGTGATGGGAAGAATCAATCATTCTGTTCTTTAAAGTAAAAGCCTTGACTACCTAGAATAGAAGGTAGTCCCCATGGGCAATTTTTAATTAAGTTTTCTCTCATTGGTTATCTTCTGTACCAAGCTAATGTCTAGATGTGTCAACACAGGTCTGGGCTGCATTGTGCAAGGTGCTGCATGAACCAGGGGAAGGGGATTCACTTCAGCTGATTTTAGACATCTGGAATGGGCATGGGCAGAGTTGGTTAAGAGAGTTTTACACTCTACAGTGTAAAAGCCAACAGCAAACCAGGCCATTCTAGGACACATATTTCAGAAAGGTGAGATGAGTCCTCTGGAAACGACTCTGTCCATTAGCTGTAACAGCTTAAACAAGAATCTAGGTTTTGGTGCCTCTGCTTCAGGCTCCTCATATGAGAATCACCACCAGTGTATGGCCTCTTTCACCTCAGGAGGAATCAGTCCTGACCCCAAATGAATTCCAATTTCTGCCACAAACAGTGGGGAAAGAGAGCCATTCCAACCTAGTCATTCTGTGATTCTGTGAAAAGATTTGCACGTTTCAAAGTAGAGGAAAGAACAGCTCAGACCCTATCAGCCCAGTGTTGAGTCACCAAGGTCATTAGTAAGTAGAAGGCTGGAGATTCAAACAGCTTCCTGGCTCAGTGAAGAGGAAAGATAGTCTACTTAGGCTGAGGTGGGAACACAAAGGACACAATTTGATAAAGTTTCCACACAATTGTGTCTTACCCTGTAAAGGAGGCAGAACTTGAGGGAACCTTACAGATCTTCTCTAAGATCTTTGATTCTCTCCCTACTGGAAGCTCTTCACACCAGAATTACTTTTTGGCATGTGATTGTCCAATTGAAGCCTCTGATTTTGTCACAGTCTGCTATCTGCACCAGGTACTCCATCCTCAAAAACCTGTACTTGATGGCTTTTTAATCAGATGAATGGCCAATTACAGATTTGGATTGAGTGAGTTAAGCACAATGGATCTTTTATTTTTAATTATTTTTATTCTCTCCATTTACAGATTGTCTGGGAAGAGATGAGGATTTCCTCAAATGTATTTGTTATTTGAAATGATTCGTGCATTTTGCTAGCAAATAATTCTTAGCCTGCAGATTGTTCACCAGCAATTTGTGGAGGATATTTGGAATCCATGCAATGTTGGTAAGATACATAATTCACTTCATATTGTTACTGCACCCTGATTGTATAATTTATATAACAAAATACAAGGCAAATTATGAATTTTACAATTGCTTGCACAATGAGAAATTTACTCTCAGTGAATATTTGCAGATTCAGTCTCAACATTCATTTTTCATGAGCATTCATTCTGTCAAAGCTGCTTTGCTGAAATATTTCTGGAAAGCAAACACCAAAAGGATCTTAAACACAGACAAAAGGGCTGCGGGGAAACAAACAGGCATTCAAAATAAAGCATTTGCTGGATCATCCAGGACTGCTTGCTGTGTTGTTTTGCCCAGTCCTTCATCTCATTACTGCTCTGAAGATTGAAAGTGGCCATCAGTGGAGATGGAAGAGAGTGAGAAAACTGAATGTCTGTGTGAGCCTATCACCAGCTCAGCAATTCAGGACCCCAAGTCATGCACAGGGTGGCTGAAATAGATTGTCCTCAGCTATTGTCACTGCCCTTTTGAAAGGCCTCTCCTCCACACTAGCCTTTCTTTTTAATTCACACACTTTTTTTTTCCGTTTTCTCTTTTTTTTTTTTTTTTCTATTAATTTCTCCCCTTGTACCCTGCAGTATGGACAGCTGGGCCCAGAACACCACGGGCACTCTACATCTTCCTTTGGGTGCACTTCTCTGTCTGCAGCAGACCCCATGTTCAGGAAAGCTTTAAGAAAGAGGGGTAGAGGGACATGACTTTGAGTGAACCTCTAAGCTCGATGGGACAGCCAGCACCCCAGACTCATGCCATGCTGCCAAGTGCAGTGCAGTGTTGACAGCTTTGGAAAAATCCCTTGAGAAATTGGAGGTTGCTATCTTGGGATTTGGTTTGGTTTTTTTTTTAATTCCCTCACAGTTGAGCTGTACTGAGTCGCTCAAGTGAAGTATGGCAAAGCTTGAAAGCCCTGGAAACATTATTTATTTATTTTTGCAAATCCTGCAATAAGTCTTTTTAGTTGTTTTGAGTTTGTTTTATAATATTGGAAAATTTTTAGTGTTTTTTTTCCCACTCCTTTTAGTTGGAGAGTCCCTTGGTTCGAAGACTCAGAGTAGCCTAGGTAACATGGTGCCTGAAATTCATGGCATTCATTTGAAATTCAGATTTCCCACCTGCTACTGGTGTCCTGCTAGCCCATGGAGAAGAGTGGAAAGTCTAGGAGAGCTATTGTATTGATCCATCAGTAAACTAGAGCCAAGATTTTTCAGATCAAACTTTGCCATTTGTCCATATGTTCCCATGTATGAGAACCACTGGCCCCATGCTGAGCTACTGGGAAAAGCAGCCCATATCCTCCATCTATAGTTAGACCCCAGTGTTGCTCATCGTGAACACAGTTTTACAAATAACTTGATTACACCTTGGAAACTCAGTCCTGCCCTGCTGCTTCCTCTGGTTTATTGCTTCTGAAGTCTTTCCTTCTACAAAACTGGTGGTATGAATATATTAAATTTTTATTGTGAGAAACAGTCTTATTTGACCCTGTTCCTAGAGTGCAGATATTCTGGGCTAAATTCTCCCTCAGTGTAACTGTACTAAAAACGGGGGAATTGCATCAACATTGCAGTTGGTCACATTTGTCCATTCAGACAAAGGAAACATATATCTTATGCCTTGATGAGCTTGCCACCACACACATACTTAGATTGCACATACCCTTGCAACAGTGATACTC
The DNA here is from genome assembly GCA_013399135.1 of Heliornis fulica. NCBI lineage: Eukaryota > Metazoa > Chordata > Aves > Gruiformes > Heliornithidae > Heliornis > Heliornis fulica. The sequence goes on from VXBZ01002995.1 coordinate 275,273, forward strand.
CCTCTGGCAGAATGCATGTCATGGCACACACTCTCAGTGATGAGGCTGTTGGTGCAGAAACTGATTGCCATATACCTTAATGGAGATATATGAATATGGCTGGTCTGGACATGGAAGTGGAAGAGGACAAAATCCCTTTTGCCAGTTTGCGTGGAGCAGCAGCAGCCTCCCCGTGCTGTGGCTGCTCTTTCTGTGCACGCCTGGCTGCAGACTTTAATTAACTTCCCTGACTGAGCAGAGCCGTTGCTAATGAAGCGGCTAATTCTGAGAGCAGGGGGCATGTTCCATCATTTAGCGCATTCGTGTGATTCCAGCATCCCATAATACCCTGTCTTCCTCATCAGTTAGTTCTCTTTCTATTTTTTTTATATTTATAACTCTATCTCTCTCCTTTCCCACATGGGTGTCTGTGTTCTGCCTTCAATTACATTTCTGCAAAAATCTATCTGAGCTGGATACCAAGCTTCAGTTCAAGATTTACCAATATCTAATCTCAGGAGGAAAGTGCCATGTGAAGTAGAAAACTCCAAACTGGATTTATGTGCTCACTTGGAATTAACACAAACCTCCAAATGAGATTTCTCTCCTTCCTCAGAATGGATTCTGTCCATAACTACTCTGATGAAAATAAAACAAACCAGCTTTTTTTTCTTGTTGTTGTTCACCATTTGCTATTGTCAAGACACTGCTATTTTCACCAGGGAGCAAAGGTGGGGCATCCAACTGGAGGTTTAATATCTGATACAGCCTCCGGCTAGGTCTCCAAATAGATGTAAACCTCACCAATGTGGCATCCTGATTTTTTTTCCATTGCTTTGTGAGTTTTTTTAACTGCATCTTATCCTCAAGCTGACTTGTCCTAGAAACTTCAGATGAAGTTTAGTTGAAAGGTCTTGGAATCAATTTTAAGGGAAAAGCTCAGAGGGAACATACTTCTTGGAAACTCAAAAACTTCAAAATGACACGGACTCCAGAAGATATTGAAAGAATGAGCAAGGGCTGAAGGAAGCCAATAGTTCCAGCGGAAACAACATGGCTAAGATGTTGTCTTTTGCTTGGAGAGGAACAAACTTTTTCCCAGGTGATTCCACCACCTCCATTTCTACTTATTGCACTGTCAGCCATTGCCTCTCTCAGGCTGCTCTGAGAAGTTCCTCACTGTAGTGACAATGTGGGAACATTTAGGGAAATGTACAGTTTTGGGGAGCTTGGGCAAAAAGGAGGATTTCATTACTCACTCTACATGAGTGTCAGAGACAAAAGAGACAGTGGGAACCAAGTTAGGAGAACTGATTACATATCTCATCCCCCAGCAGAAGGCATTAGGTAGCCTCTTGGAAGCCACATGACAATGAAACCTCTTGTGGGAACATTACGGTCCATGTTCTGGAGAAAAAAAACTTCTGCAGGCTCCTCACCCTTCCTTATCACTGTGCTCCCTTTCATCCACATGAGAGAACAAGGAGAAGAAAGCTGCTGCTGGGTCAAGGGAATAGAAAATGTTTGGACCAGCAAGGGAAGTGGCTGAGAAAAGCTGCAGCTGGTTGTGGGGAACAAGCTGGACCCCAAGGCAAAGGAAGAAGGGAAGCTTCTGGGGGGAAGTTGAGTTGGAGGAGGTCCACAGGCGGCAGGAATGGAAGCAGTAATAGAGCTAGCTATTTGCTCAATTAATTATAATTCGTTAAATTTGTAATTTAGAAATGAAATGATTTTTTGTGATTCATTTAGCAGAAATTTCCCAAGGTGCCAAGTGCAGTTTGCTAAAATGAAAGATGATATCCTGTGATTAGGAAGATGCTTACAGCACTCTGGGCTGAGGGGGTTGTTATGGCAAGGCGCAGCTCAGCAGCGCATCGCTCCAGCCTTACGCCCGACCTACTGAGCCTGCGATGTTATACGTGCGCCGGGGGCGGGGGCTGTCTGCGTTTGCTTCCCCGCCTTTTGTCGTGTTGTGTGAGAACAACATCTCCATGCTTTCTCAAATGATGCCCCGACTTACTTTGATTTCTAACAGTGCATGAGAAGGCAAGAAAGTGGGAAGGATGAAAAATGGAAGGAAAACTGAGGAGTGGGCAAAAAGAAGATGGAGCAGCCAAGACCTTGGCGGGGAAGAGCTCCTCTGTGCCAGAGTCAGAGGAGAGGGAAAGCACCATGTCCATTGCATCTGCCAGGCAGAGATGAAGGCTTTTGTGTATGTCAAGGAATTGGAAACTTTTTGCAAACCAGAATCATCCTTCAGATAGAAGGTCAACATAGGAATACATTCCTCAAATCCTGTTTTTGGACTTCCTGTCCAAAAACAGGATTTGAGGAATGTCTTTTATATGCTGTGATTTACAGCTCAATCCAGTATTTTTATTATTGTTATTGTTATTTTTATTAAGAAAGGAGGAAGACCTATCTCAGGAGATTTTAATGGTCTTTTGTTAAGAATTGAGGGAGACCAGAGAAGAAAAAGAACCTACACAACAGCTAAAAAAGCCAGATCTTGACACTCATCTTGGTTTAAAGCTTAGTGATGCTAAAGAAATAAACACACAAGTGCCAATAATGAAGTGAAAAAAAAACCATGAAATGTGGTGTCATCTTATTAACCATTCCCAAAACAACACTTTTTTTTTTTTTTTACTTTTAACTGTATATTGACTATATTGATTGCAGCCTTCTTTAAAGTAGTACTCTGTTCAAAGACACTTATGTACTTTACCCATTTCTCATTAGGGGAACAATATACTGAAAGCAAATATTGCCTCTGGTAGATGGAAGTTAAAAAGCAGTCTTGTGTTTTTGGCCTGCATATTTTAATGTAGAGGGAGAACTATTGCTGCTAAGCTAGAAATAGGAGGCATTTTTAGCTACTGAATATGAATAAATCAATTACTTCCTTGTCTTTCATGAAAGACTGTATTAAAAAAGAGATATCTCTTAAAAACAGCCATAAGACTAGAAAACACGACAGATCCTGCATCGTTTGAGCTTCAGCCTTGTCTCACTTGTAGACCAGGGATGTTTGTGAGCTGGATAGCACAGAGTCCTCTAGCGACAGTTCAAGATACTGCAAGTGCACGTAGGATCCTGAGGGATTTCGAAGTCATTCCTGGTTAGAAAATAGAAAGATCATGATTATTATAGAAGAGGTAGGATGGTCAGTAACTTCCAGAAATGGGATGACATCCTTAGGTCAATTCTGAGTGTCCATTTTCAACCTGGGATAAGGAATCATACAGTGTCCATAGTCCTGTGCTCTGTGTGCTCAGAGCACAGGACTATGGACACTGTATGTACCTGGACAGAACGATATTTTTCTCTAATTTTGAGTGAATTTAGCACAGTATCAGAAATTACACAGGGGAAAAGACAGACACAAGCTGGTGCCTCAGTTCCGTAAGGACATAAAACTCCTTGAGCGAGTCCAGCACAGGGCCACCAAGATGATGGAGTGGAACATCTTCCTTATGAGGACAGGCTGAGGGAGCTTGGTCTCTTCAGCTTGGAGTAGAGGAGACTGAGGGGTGACCTCGTTCATGTTTATAAATATGTAAAGGGTGAGTGTCACGAGGATGGATCCAGGCTCATCTCAGTGATGGCCAGTGATAGGACAAGGGGAAATGGTTCCAAACTGGAACATAAAAAATTACATCTTAATATAAGGAGGAACTTTTTCACTGTGAGGGTGATGGAGCACTGGAACAGGCTGCCCAGAGAGGTTGTGGAGCCTCCTTCTCCGGAGACATTCAAGACCAATCTGGACACAGTCCCATGTGATCTAGTCTAGATGATCCTGCATGGGCGGAGGCGTTGGACTGGATGATCTTTCGAGGTCCATTCCATCTCCTAACATTCTGTAATTCTGTGTGATTCTGTGATTACATTTCAAAGCAGCAGTAAATTGAGCATTAGGGTTGCCACCCCTTCCAGGAGATACACAGGGTAACAACCAAAAGCCCTGTCTCTAACCTCTCTGAAGTCAGGATTCTTTGATCTTGCATAAGGCCAGTAGTGCTTGGAAGCCTGAAGCTCTGGATTTCACCCAGTGAAGTGAGCTACAAGTGCCCGTGTATACATAACCCACAGGATGGGCAAAACGGTGTAAGGTTTGTGAGGAAAAGTGTATCATGCTGGTGATTTCTGTCTGGAAAACCTGGGCACCACAGCTGCTGCTACTCACTTGGAGCTACAGCTTTCAGCTTTACCAGTGCTGATGCTTTTAATTCCCAAATACTTTCTCAATCACTTTAGACACTAAAGGATACAAATTGCTCTTCAAGGTAATGGCATATCACAAAGGAAAGAAACTTTTCAGAGAGCCAACAGACACTTCACATGATATGGGAACATCGCAGAAGAATGAAAGAGGAACACGGCTGGGTCTGAGCAGTGCTGAGCCTGGCTGAGCCTTCTTTTTCTGATGTGCTCCAGAAGGGATGCACAGGATAAAAGAAACAAAGACAGCACACTGTGATGCCTACATATGTTAGTGAACGTGTTGAGACTTCCTAAGGCAGAAGCTGCACCCTGATCATCATCTTAAATAGCCATTAGTGCATCTACACTATGCAGAGGATGCACAGGGTTATTGTTGTCCAAATTCTACCTCCTCTGCTAGGTAGTTTTCAGTCTTTGGTTGTACTTACTGCATCTGAAAACTTTTCTTAACACCCAGATAAATGGGAGACAATAAAGCTCAGCTTTTATAGCACTTTTCATGCAAAATGAACCCTTAAGCACTTTACTGGATTAAATCACGGTTACAGAATTAAATAATGTAAATTTCATTTTTTCAACCTAAATGTATTACTCCTTGTTTTATTGCTACAGTCAAATCTGAATAATTCTTTCCCTTCTCTTTTAGTGCTATTATTTAATATTTACATAACAGTGCTGATCAGAGGTCTCAATAAGACTGACGTAGGCGTACAGACTGAGTAGTCACACGTTATGCTTCTCAAGAACAGATGCTGCAGAAATGAATTTTGCTTTTATTGAGGTCAGTGGCAAAACTTTAATGGGTTTCACAGAAGTCCTTAGAGACCTCATCCAGGTATGCTTACCTGCTGATCCTGTCATCCCTAGTCTGACTGCAGGGGGGACACTTGTGGTTTTAAAGAGCCCAAGATGATTTTCTGGATGTTGTACTAGGAATTATAGCAAAATCTTGGGTCGTGGTCAAGGCAACTAGGTCTTTGGTGTGCCCCATGCCAACAAACTGAGAGCTGGTGAAAACCTGGCTGAGGAAACAGAGATGAGCTCTTTGTAAAATCTGGTCAGGATGATGTATGTGAAGGGCTTTTAAAAAATGAGGTCTCATGGGCAGACTAGCTAGTGACTGGGAAGAACAGTGACTAGCTCTGGTGCAGACATGAGACTTGCTGGTGCTACAGAGTTCACATGTACAAGCCTCAGTGCTTGAATCAAGCCCATGGTTTAATTCCATGATTATTTCTGGAGTGATAACTTTTGGCTTCCTGCAGTGCCTCAGACTCCTGAAAAATCAAGTGTGCTGACCTTTCTATTCTGAGACAGCTTTCACTGGTCCCTTAGAAACAGTAGTGAGCCCCAGGGGACCACAGCCCGCGGGCTGCAAACTGCTGTCCTAGATACTCCTCAGGCTGTTCTGAAGCCCCAGCGTCCCCAAGCATGCAGAAAACCCGACCTTAGCACAACCTTTCTAGAGAGACAGACCCAGACAGAAAAGAAGCCTTTTGGATGGCTCCAGTGAAGTGATCTTTCATGGGCAGTTGCCTGCAGCCAAAAGACAATATATTGAGAACCAGAGCCACTTCCTTGCAGCAGAAGCTGCTCTCTTATTTATTTCACCTTATCACACTGTGGGTATCAGCCAAGTCCCATGGCCAGTGGCCTTTCACAGACCTTACCTACGTCTTCTTCCTCATGTCCTTCACCAAAACTTGCCCAAAAGTTTTTCAGCAGAAAATTACATTTTCCTTTTTGTCAGTCCAATGAAAAAAACACCCCAACTGTCAGGACACTACTGATTTTCTAACTCAGTCTGAGGGAAAACAAGTTTCCTGTCGACTTCCTTTTCTCCTAGCCACCCACCACCATGAAATGCTGCAGAAAAGAACATCTGCCGGTTCTGTGAATTTCAAAGGGAAACTGCTCAGACCAGGCAGAGGTCTCTGGAGCAGGCACCTCAAAACCCTGATGGCAGGTCTCTAAGTAACTTGGGAAACACTACTGGTTTTACTAAGAAAAATCACAATACAGTAATACTTCAGGAGTCTTGTCCCACATTAGTCGTAGTTCTTGACCTTAATGGATTACCTCCTCTTGTTAATCTTCTCTGCATGATGCTTGTGTAATGTCTGATCATTCCTGTGACCTGCTCATCTTAATGGTTTTGCACAGCTTGTTCCCCTTTTCTTTGATGGGAAGATCCCCTTCCTTCCCTCTGTTGCCCAGTTCAGGCAGCTTGTCACCAAAGCTCTGTCAGATCACTACTCTGTTCTCCCTGAAAACTTCTCCAAAAGGTCTGTGCACCAGAATAACACTTTCAAAAAGCTCATTCCCCCACACTGCTCCAGACAAACCATTGAAACGCACCAAGCTGCTGTAGGAAAGCAGAGAGCAGAAAGAATGCGCATTTTGCTGTAGAAGCTCTGCCCTTGCCGCTCTCTGCAGATCCTCTGTTCCTGTCTGTAGCATTTCCCTAGGGGCTGCTGTCTGAATGACAAACAAGCGAAGGGATAAGACACATTTGAAAAGAACAAAAGCGCCCAGAAAACCCTTAAGGGCTTTTCCACTGCTGCAGAGAAGTACCTTCCATAAGTCAGAGGAAACCTCTGAACACCCAAACAGAAGTACCCTCTGAGGCTTTCAAATCAAGCAGGGATTCTCTTGAATTTATGGTTCCCTTTAACCCTGCTTGATGTGGTGTTACAAGCCCAAGGGCTCTTTGTGCTCCAGCCATCAGAAGACAATTCAGAATCTTGTGTCCTGGAGCAGCCTCCCCTTCCTTAGTGAGGCAAATACTGGGAGTCCTTTCCCAGGGCATCCCAAGCAGTTCTGTCCAAGGGAGCCTTTTAATTGACTGATTTCTTCAGGTCCAATCTCAGCACCGCACTCAAACACAGAACCAGACCTGTGCATGTGCATTGAAGTCCTAAAGCAGTTGGATCAACAGCAGCCATTCAGTTCAGAAAATCATGACTATGCAAGACATGGACATGGTTGGTTTTATCATGAACCATAATTGTTGGGTTTGAGACCAAGCTGAGTCTCCTGAGTTTCCTCCTTTGAAACTGCTGCCCTGCATGGTGGCACAGCCCTGCTGCAGCACAGTGCCACAGCCTCTCTTGCACCGCAGGATGCTGTGGATTGGGGCTATACATAGGAGCCCTGGGGTGAAGAAGGACAAAATAGTGTGAGAGAGAGGTCAACCGTGCAAATCATCACATGGCATGTATGGCTTGGCAGAGCTGCAGAATTCAGGGAACACACAGGTGGCAGCAAGCCCCTGGACCACACCTTTGTTTCAAGCTTCTCAGGAGACCAGGAAAGACTTATTTCTAGTATTTCAGGCTCAACAGTTCATGGTGTTGTTGCTTTGCATGTTAAGTCAAGCAATGTCTTTATATCTCATTTCCTTTCCATTATAACCTATAATGGGGCAATATCATGGTTCCTTTTGCCACGCACTCAGGCGCATATAGTATCTGGTGTGCAGGAAATAAAGACATTAATGCCATCTCTGACTTGGTTGCCTCCTCTCTTTAATACTTTAATAGATGCCTAATGTATCTTTTATGTTCAAAAAGAGTTCATTAGTTTACAAATTAGCAGCCTGAAGTGAATTTTGCTACCACTGAGTGACTTCCCATTTCTAGCAATATGTCTGTTTGGATTTTTCTTTTTTAGGATTAGTGTTTATGAAATATAAGTGAGATGAATCACTCAGCTACATAAACTATTGAGGCATCTATGCTAATTTCTTCCTCATATAGTCTGTTCTTTCACCCACACCGCCCGCCACTTCAAAATTCAAGACCCACCCCATCATTTTAACTTCAGCCAGAAGATAATGTATCTTTTCCTCTAGGAAATCAGTTGGGCTTTGGAGAAGAAACTGGTGATGACACTGCACGCTTTACTTTGAAAGAAGCTCAGCAGCTGCATCTAAAGTCTGTGTAATTGCCACGGGCCTTAGGTGGCTTGCAAAGTGTGAGGCTAAAAGATCAATGTCTGCAGCCTCCTCAGGTGTGAAAAGATACCCTAAAACTGAAATCCCAGGAGAACCTTAAAGGAAGGAGATTAAATTTTTAAAAAAATCTAATGAGACAAATCTATGCATTTTTCTGGGATTATAGACACCAGTTTGATATCACTGACAGCTCATCTTCATGTTCTGTTCATGTCCTCAGAGTTTAATTAGTGTTATGAACTTTGTTCCTATCCACACGAGAATCTCTCAGGTAGGGATGATAAACTAAAGAAAAGTGCTCTGTGAAAAGAAATGGCAAAGTTTTACTGAATTTTGGCAATTCAGTCATATTGTCTTCTGGGTAAAATTTATGTTTTTGGATAATGAAATGGAGAAATTGAGGCAGAAGAACTACCCAAGGCAGCAAAGACTTTAGGACCAAAAGGTGCACTGCTCTGTCATGTCCTCAGACCAGACCTGTTGCTGTGACACCCCATGTCAGCAGTTTGCTGGAACAAAACATTTGTGAGCCACAAATCCCAAGTATGTTAGTACTGCACCTTCCTCCAAAACTGAGAGGGTGCCAGATGCCAACCTTGTGTAAGCGCTGGCTTTGGAAAGGCTTGAGGGAGATGCAGTGTAAAAACCTTCCAGAAGTTTTTGCCTAATTTAAGTGACTGCTCTCTTACACCTGCCAAAGGTCTTTTCTCTGATGGTCTCAGTGGATCAGATTATCTCTCAGTTTCTGTAGCACAGCTGGCTTGTTCTGTTGGCTTGAATGACAACAAATAAAATCCTTCCTCCCCAGCCCTGGAGAAACAGCGAGCAATAGTGTCCCTGTAGTGGGGGAAACTTAACCTTTATGGGAGACTTTATGAACCATCCTGGGAGGCTGATACTGTCTATTTTCAGCTCCATGGAACATGCTTTGGTGATCCCGGAAAAGAGAAGAGACAAAGGGACCATTTGGGATGCCTAGGGGCTGATTTCACCTATGTTTAACCATCTGAAGTACATCTAGTGTAGGTCTCAATCCTTCTGTAGTCAACAGAGAGTGAGGACCACCTCCCACCACTTCCCAAATCCTCCTCTGTGCCATCCACAGATGTAGCAGCCAAGGATGAACTCATGTTCAGGAAGCATTGACATGTACTATCAGAGGGATTTGGGTCATTTCATAAAACAGCAGAAGTATCAGTAGAAGGAAGAACCCTGGATAAACAGCTTTTTCATTTTACTTCAGCAAGGCTTTTGATACTGTCTCCCATGACATCCTTATAACAAAGCTGAGAAAGTGTGGGATAGATGAGTGGATGGTAAGGTAGGTCAAGAACTGGCTGACGGGCCCAGAGGATCAGTGGAGCAGAGTCTGGTTGGAGAACTGTGTGCTCCAGGAGTCAGTGTTGGGTATGGTCTTGCTTAACATCGATGACCTTGATGAGGGAATAGTGTCCATCCTCAGCAAGTAGCCGATAATCCAAAGCTGGGAGAAGTGGTGGACACGCAGGAATGCTGAGAGACCTGTACAGGCTGGAGAGCTGGGCAGTGAGGAAGCTGATGAGGTTCAGTAAAAGAAAGTGCAGGGCCTTGCACCTGGGAAGGAACAATCATGGGTGTCAGTACAGGCTGGGAAGGAACAATCATGGGAGTCAGTACAGGCTGGGATACGACCTGCTGGAGAGGAGCTCTGCAGAGAAGGACGTGGAGCTCCTGGTGGATGACAGGGTGGCCATGAGCCAGCAGTGTGCCCTGGTGGCCAAGAAGGCCAATGGGATCCTGGGGTGCATTAAGA